>AP027104.1:48862194-49292439 GCA_028142955.1 Pinctada fucata | reverse complement strand
ATATTTTGATGATTCTTTCTTTGTCAATCATGAAATCATTGTACTTTTTACAAACATTCTGACAAAAGGAACCTCGTGGTCGAAATAGGTTAAGAACAATGTTGTGGTGGTTTCAACGCATTGTCAGAATGTTTGTAAAGACAACGGCGTTTTACTTACTAACGAGTCCATGATTGTAAAAGCATAAGTTTAGAGAAGGATGTAGGCTATGAAAAGATGAAATTTAATCAAAGCAATTATTGCAGTTCCTATTTCCTTTCCTTCAACTGGGATTTTTATTTATTCGTGGTTTCACCAACTTAAGTCCAGCGATGCTGCACAGTGCATTTGGTTACAACATGTATATATCTGCTGGTGGACTGTTAGTCCCAGAGGACAAATTCGTCTAGTTTCACAGTTTCGATTTCGTGTTTCGGTACGACCAGAAATATATTTTTAAACATAACATCTAAAAAAGAGAAATATCAATTATAATTAAAAGAAAATATATTTCATTTACTAGTAGCTTATAAGAATGCATAAATGTATTGATATTGATGTTATTATCCCAATTATATGGCTTATTTGTTCAGGGATCGAACCATGAATACATTCGTACTTGTTGTGATTGTGTTTGTTGGTTGGATCCCTGGATGGGTCATATCATATCATCGAAATGGTATTGCCTATCATAATATCTATTTTTAGTACCATATTGATAACTGTTGCTCGCAATATATATATCTCATACATGTATTTATTCGCCTTCTTTTCATATGTATTTTGATATGTCATATTGTCCACCTTGATATTCATTTATGTATGTATTGTATATATATGTTGCTGATGTGCCAGTTGGCATAAAGTAATGAATGGACTTGAACTTGAAAAAAAATTTGTAAATTATCCGTCTCCAAATTGATATATTCTAAAACTAAGGACTATATTCCTGATGGTATAACTCCGTCTTTAGCAAGTTCTTTAGAATACATTTTATGTCATGTTTAGAATTATTTTATTATTCGGATTTTCTCTACTTAGGCTTCGATCATCACTAATGAGACAATACCAGTTGAAAGGCGCACATTATACACTGAAATCAATACAATAGATCATAAAATAACATATAATAACATGTTTACATGTATACCACTTGGTGAGTGTCACTGCTGGTGGACCAGGAGTCCCCGAGGGCACATGTAGCCAAGTTCGATCAATTTTGGTTGATCGTTTCTTCAACGCATTCTAAATTTCTGGTATCAAAATTTCTTGACATTTCTAAAAAGTGGGTCCTGTAGCATCATATCCCACCAATCCTGCTACGTCTTTCGGTACACTTTTTCGACATAGTAACTTTCATACTTTTTTTGGCATATTACATTTTTTAGATTTAGGATCACTGATGAGGGTTAAGTACCCGAAACGTGCATGTCTGGTCCACGTTGCCAATTTATCTGTTCTTAAATGATGCTATTCAATTTGAAGACGTTTACATGTATACCACTTGGTGAGTGTCACTGCTGGTGGACCAGGAGTCCCCGAGGGCACATGTAGCCAAGTTCGATCAATTTTGGTTGATCGTTTCTTCAACGCATTCTAAATTTCTGGTATCAAAATTTCTTGACATTTCTAAAAAGTGGGTCCTGTAGCATCATATCCCACCAATCCTGCTACGTCTTTCGGTACACTTTTTCGACATAGTAACTTTCATACTTTTTTGGCATATTACATTTTTTAGATTTAGGATCACTGATGAGGGTTAAGTACCCGAAACGTGCATGTCTGGTCCACGTTGCCAATTTATCTGTTCTTAAATGATGCTATTCAATTTGAAGACGTTTACATGTATACCACTTGGTGAGTGTCACTGCTGGTGGACCAGGAGTCCCCGAGGGCACATGTAGCCAAGTTCGATCAATTTTGGTTGATCGTTTCTTCAACGCATTCTAAATTTCTGGTATCAAAATTTCTTGACATTTCTAAAAAGTGGGTCCTGTAGCATCATATCCCACCAATCCTGCTACGTCTTTCGGTACACTTTTTCGACATAGTAACTTTCATACTTTTTTGGCATATTACATTTTTTAGATTTAGGATCACTGATGAGGGTTAAGTACCCGAAACGTGCATGTCTGGTCCACGTTGCCAATTTATCTGTTCTTAAATGATGTTATTCAATTTGAAGACGTTTACATGTATACCACTTGGTGAGTGTCACTGCTGGTGGACCAGGAGTCCCCGAGGGCACATGTAGCCAAGTTCGATCAATTTTGGTTGATCGTTTCTTCAACGCATTCTAAATTTCTGGTATCAAAATTTCTTGACATTTCTAAAAAGTGGGTCCTGTAGCATCATATCCCACCAATCCTGCTACGTCTTTCGGTACACTTTTTCGACATAGTAACTTTCATACTTTTTTGGCATATTACATTTTTTAGATTTAGGATCACTGATGAGGGTTAAGTACCCGAAACGTGCATGTCTGGTCCACGTTGCCAATTTATCTGTTCTTAAATGATGCCATTCAATTTGAAGACGTTTACATGACATGGAGGCTAAGACAGGGTAACATAAAACATGAATAATTACAAATGAAAATAAATACCAAGGTGAACCGAAGCCATTTTGGAAGGTCATCTGTTAAACTAGCAATTATTATAGCAAATACTAGTGTCGATATTCGGTTCACATTCTTAACAAGCAGGAGATACTTGCTCTCCCATTACCTGATCTCATCTCTATTGGAACTTCACGTTTGCTTCTTTGCAGAATGCTTTAGTTCATTCTATTTAGGGACTATTTTCTAAGCAGTTTCTTACTGTTTGTTGGCGTGTGAAAATGAATTTATCAAAGGTACTATGATCGATTTATGGGTCATTGATTGATCGTTAAATGGATTATAGAGTGTTCGAGTTTGTATAACTAGAGTGTTCGTTTTGGTATAAGTGAGAGTTCGAATAGAGACAAGTGTTCGATTTGTCAATAGTGTTCGATTAGTACTGAGAAGTGTTCAGTCGAGTGTTCTTATTGGTGAACAGGTTATTTGCATATTGTGTGAGTTTCGTGAACAGAGTCTTTATATAGTGGAATGATAGAGAGTAAGGCCATTCGAGCCTTTGCCACAGCTACTTCACGACATTTTTTCGAAGAATTACCGGATTCTAAAGTACATTTTCTAATTTCAGAAGCAATTCCTGTTATATCATATTTGGTTCCTTATAGGACTCATATGCACGATGACAGCTGGCTTCACACTGACTGATATCGCGTTTACTGTTATGTACATTACCTGAATAAACTTAGCTATATGGCAAGTGGCATCACCCATATGAGAGTTTTGTTTTATTTGATAAATATTTTATGTTCGTTTGAGCGGGGCGAATTAGAACATAACTTCTGTGATCTTTGTGTTAGTATTTTCAATACTAGTAACAGGTTCAAACAGAAAGTATTATGTTTGGCAGGGTTTGAAAACACTCGAACTGCCGTTTTGAATTATGCTGTGCGTCTTCATTTATTTATTTAACCCACAACAAACTAGTTCTTACTCTGGACTCTTTAGAGATTGTTCATAAGATAGTGATGTTCATTGTGTTTCCATGGCGCTGTGTTATTTTCTGTTCGCTTTACTCTACTCGTTCCGCTGTTTTCCACTGTTAGGGATCTCCTCTCTTTCTTTGTTTTATTTTATATTTTCGTGAATTTATATGCTATTTAGATAGGAATTTTTGGATTCTGATTTTTGGTTTCATTTTATATTATATTTTCATGAATTTGTATAGGATTCTGATTTTTGGTTTTACTTTATATTTTCATGAATTTGTATGCTATTTGGATTGGAATTTTTGGATTCTGATTTTTGGTTTTTATTTCATATTTTCATGAATTTGTATGCTATTTGGATAGGAATTTTTGGATTCTGATTTTTGGTTTCATTTTATATTTTCATGAATTTGTATGCTATTTGGATTGGAACTTTTGGACTCTGATTTTTGGTTTTACTTTATATTTTCATGAATTTGTATGCTATTTGGATTGGAATTTTTGGATTCTGATTTTTGGTTTTACTTTATATTTTCATGAATTTATATGCTATTTGGATTGGAGCTTTTGGACTCTGATTTTTGGTTTTACTTTATATTTTCATGAATTTGTATGCTATTTGGATTGGAATTTTTGGATTCTGATTTTTGGTTTTATTTCATATTTTCATGAATTTGTATGCTATTTGGATTGGAAATTTTGGATTCTGATTTTTGGTTTCAGTTTATATTTTCATGAATTTGTATGCTTTTTGGATTGGAACTTTTGGACTCTGATTTTTGGTTTTACTTTATATTTTCATGAATTTGTATGCTATTTGGATTGGAATTTTTGGATTCTGATTTTTGGTTTTTATTTCATATTTTCATGAATTTGTATGCTATTTGGATTGGAATTTTTGGATTCTGATTTTTGGTTTTGTGTTTGACTTTTATTTGCTGATTTGACAATTTGCCAAAATTCATAATGGCCTACAAAGTGACGAAAAATGTCCGAGATAGGCAATTTTCGCGCTCTTTTTCATTGTTGCGTCTCAATGGAATTGCGTCTTTTAACAGTGACGTCATAATGTAGAACAACACCAAAAGATGGTGACTCGGACATTTTGTGCTTTCTAACAAAGGTCTAATGGCAATGCAATGGCAAAGATAAAAAGCAATGGAGCCAAGCAGCAGAAAAGTCCAAAATCCGTCATGGTGATTATGATTTTGTATAGAACTACGATCAACTTGAAAAAGAATATCTGTAAACGATACAACAGTTACAAATTAAAGAAATGGGAACTTTGTCACAATATTAACTTGAATTTGATTGGTTGGATACCATCATATGGCGTCTTTATAAAAACATCTTTCATTATCAGTGTTTGCCTGTTCAGTCACGGTATTCTACTGTATTATACTATCATCTGTCCTTCAAATCTAGAGTTAAGTGTTATTGTAATATAATAATACGCGCCCTCTGGTGTTCATTTTTAGAATTTAAATTTATGCATTTATTTTACAGAGAGTGCGCGGCTTCAAATTTCCTGTAGGGTCGATTCAGTAGCATATCCAAATAACCTCCTTTAATGTCAATGATATTTTTCGATAAAACAAGAGACGCGAGATTATAAATATCTGTCAGCTCTTAAATGGCAGAGGGATTTCACCTAGTGTAAATCATATTTATTTGACCTGTATTCTAAACAAACATCATTTTCTTACCTTGATATTGTCAAATTAAATTATTTATTATTAATTTGTTGATCAAATTAAGAATTTGTATGTCGTCTTATGATCCAAATGAAAACTCGGGCTCGGGATTTTCGTATCGCTAGATTCAAACAGTCAAAGGATGAATCAAATGTGGACAGTTTTGTGCGATAAAATACAAATTATCTCAGGGTGCTACCAAATTTTTAGTGGAGGTAGGTGTGGATGTTGTTGAAAATCTCCCACCGTCAACTTCCTTCAAAACCGAAACAGATGAGATAACTCGCATACACAATTAAAGAGGACGATTCATAATATTTGTCTCTTTCCATCCAGCGAATTCCGTTATATTACACATTGTGCAATTCGTTTGCTTTGATGTATGAATTCAGCCATTTTAAATAAATTGCATCATCCTCTAAAGAATATAAACAATGTTTGAAAAGTATGACCCCTAGGAACTTTTATTCATTTACCGCTGTGAATTTGATGGCGACACCAGATGGTACTTTCTGAGTACACATAGGTAAAAGTACTTTCGTTAGAATTTTTCTAGAAATCCACCTAAATTCTGTGTTATATCTTGTCAAAATAACGACAGAAGTAATTATAAAAGGAACATGAAAAAGCCCAGTGACCTAAATCAATGTTTCGCTGAAACATTTTGCCGTAACAGTATTATTGTACTGAATAGGTTAGTAGACACATATCTCATAATGCATTTTGTAAAAAAGTGCTGAATATCTTTCCTGGTGATTTATTACTCTGACATTTTTGTTAACTCTCGATTTCTCTCTTTCTGTTGATTTAATCAATATTGACTTGTATGCAAGCAGATGACGGTCCTATCTACATTAGGTGCACATTGGTTACATGTACTTATCTTTTTGTACGGATAAATTACGTTTTGGCAATATGGTTGAACCATCAATCGATATATAAAAGTCATTTACATCGAAAAATATTTCAAAATACTTTCTCTGTCTATGTTAATACGAACCTGTATGTAAGCATCTTTAAATATTACGTCGATTTAATTTAAACATCTTCAAATTCAATAGCATCATTTAAGAACTGATAAATTTGCAGCATGGACCAGACATGTACGTTTCGGGTACTTAACCCTCGTCAGTGATCCTCAATCGAAACAATGTAATATGACCAAAGAGTATGAAAGTTATTATGTCCAAAAATGTACCGAAAGACGTAGCAGGATGGCTGGGACATGATGCTACAGGACCCACGATTTAGAAATTTCAAGAAATTTTCATAACAGAAATTTTCGAATGCGTTGAAGAAACGATCAACCAAAGTTGATCGAACTTGGCGACATGTGCCCTCGGGGACTCCTGGTCCACCAGCAGTGACACTCACCAAGTGGTACAAATTTTCAACGTCTTCAAATTCAATAGCATCATTTAAGAACTGATAGATTTGCAGCATGGACCAGACATGCACTTTTCGGGTACTTAACCTTCGTCAGTGATCCTCAATCTAAACAATAATAAACATCAAAGAAGTACTTAAATAATTATTCAGTCTCAAAGTCGAGAAGGCAAGGCCAAATCGTGAGAATTCCCATCGAAACGGTTGCGAACCCCGGAATGAACGAGTGAGACCAGGTACCCGGGGAGAGTCAGCGTCTCCTGATTGCATGCAACACCCGTCGCAACAGCTCCATGGAAACCTGTCAAATTCGGTGATTGTCTCGATGTACGTTTTGATGTACAGATCAGGTAAGTATGTCTTATAATATGACCAAAAAGTGTGTGAAATTATTGTGCCCAAAAGGGTATCGAAAAGATCCACATTTTAAAAATTTCTAGAATTTTTCATGACAGAAATTTTCGAATGCTTAGAAGAAACAATCAACCGAAGTTGATCGAACTTGGCTACATAAGAGTCTCCCTCTAACCAGACATTGCAGTCAGACCGAATGATTTCTTTCATAAGACGTACTAGGTCATCATCTATGCTGACATTTGCTGCCTAAGCATGTTATGTACTAATTATTTCGTTGATTCAAACTCTAATAATTAAAACTTTAGCGTGACTGGCTCTTATTTGTGCTATTTTCGTCACTAATTACTCCATAAAACAATATCAAAATCCCCCACCTCCGTCCCCTCTAGCATTCTGGGACCAGGGAAAACTTTAAGGACAGTCACAAGACTCAAAATTTTTAATATACACTGAAGAGTTCACTGTATGATACTATCGAGTTTCCGTTTTGACTTTGTTGATTGTTGCATTGTTATATACTTATGTGCCATCTATTCATCTATTCTGCCAACTTGATGAGTACTTGCGCACACTGAACACCTCGGGCTGGCTAAATATCTTTTATTTCCATCCATTTTCTTCCGAAAGATACTTTTTGTTGAAAATTTCACGGAAAATCTTTACTTTTTGTTGATAAATTTATTTGTGTATATCATTCACAATATAACTTCCATATTACATTCACAAACGCATGACGGTTCTAGAAAAAATACACGGTGGTGAGGGGGTTCCCAGGGTTCCAATATACAGTACGTATTTGTTTCGTATTCGAAGAAATGGTCAGGGAAGATTTTTCTATTTTCAGTGTTGAGACTTAAATATTTTGTAGTAGGCACAAGAAATTTAATGACAAAACCTGGAATTTTGGGGTTTATATGAGTTTGGACGGATGTAAAGAAGCCTGAGAACTGGACACCAGGTTTAGCCATTGGCCCATATAGTAAACAACACAAGGAGACGTTTACAAGCGAAGCGAGTACAGCACCTCCTGGGGTCAAGATGTCCGTAGTTCCGGACCTAACACTCTTCGGGATATATCTGAAAATCCAGATGTTGATCATTGAAATAATACATATGTATATATAACGTGTCGGTTCCCTGTAGAGGAAAGGGGCAGGGTGTTATTCCATCCCATTTATCGAAAATCTGAAAATGGCGCCCATTACATGTACGATAAATGCACTTGCTGTGTGTTACATACCCGTAAAAAACCACAAATTAAGACAATTATTCTCTGTAGCGAAACACAGCAAGATACTTAAATTGTATTCAAGAGAGGACTAGAAGAGAATGTGATAACGGATAAATTGAACAAATGTTTTCTACGCGGAGCCACTGAATCATTGAAACGAAATTGAGAGAAAATGAGTTTATGTGTCTACCATTAAATTAGCAAAAGTCATACTAGACCATCATTATTCAATCAAGAAATAGAACGATATTGGAAGAATGCCCCAAATATCTAATCAGTGAATGATAGTCAAACACAAAACCCGAAATCATATTCCAACATTAAAAATCAAACGGCTTACAAATTACAGAACTTTCTCACGATAAAAAAGAAAATATGACAAACATACGGGGACAATTTCCCCTCTTCATAGAAACAAAAAGACAAGTTAAGGTTAGGGCTGCGACTACAGGCTGTTTTCATATGACGTAATATTTGAAACTGACATGAACGATAAATAGTATGACCTCAGTTTTTCACATTATTTCAGAAAAAAATAATACTCCTTGAAATTGTCATTGCCGAATGAGTATTTTGGGTAAAAATACATATTTGTAATGAAAAGTCGCCGGAAATAGGGGGAAATTTTCATTTTTTCGAGAGGTCTGCTACCAAAGATTCAAAAATCAGAATATATACTATACATTATACTCTTTAAAAATGAGATAATTAGAAATTCGATCGGTTAAACTCTATGTTTTGGGTCAAAATGTAGATTTTTTGCATAAATTATTGTGTTATTTATAGAGAGAGTCATTTTGATCTAAAACTAAATCGGTTACATATTGGTTTGAATGCTTTAGGATAAAGAAATACCATAGCTGTATACGTAAAAAAAATTATGCAACTATAGACCTTCTAGCGATTAATAATAATAACAAGCCGTTGCCATGGCAACCAACGATATCGTATTTATAAGAAAATATTGCCCTTAGAACGATTTATTTTTTCAAAATTTCTCGAAATAGTCTTTAATTAATACACAAACTATAAAACTCCCGAAAAATACGAATAAATATAAACCCTTTATATTTCATGCATAGCAGAGGTATGTAAAGTTATGATAAGGTATTCTAAAAAAGCTGAAAATGTTAAAATAGGCCAAAAATGGACGTTTATAGCCAAAAAATTACCTCGAAACGGGCAAATTTAGATTTTTGGTCTGAACAGTTTGAGGAGATGTTCCCCTACATGTGGACATATCCTTCTTCCTTCTACCTCATTTCTATCAAAAGTCGCAACCCTGCCCTTAATCTTATGGACAATCTCCGGAGCCCAGTGTAAGTACGGAATGCATTGTAGGTGCGCTTAAAAAGGTGAACGTGGTAATTAGTACAGTTGATACATATTCAAATTTCATATGAATCATATTAAAATGAAGCTAGTAACTACGATCAAAAATTAAGCTTATAGCTTATTTAAATTTCTATCTACGTATTATTTATTATCTAAAAACAAGGGTGAGTTTTACTCATTGGCTGCGATATAATAACCTAGAACAAATGATTGTAATAATATGGAAATGTTCCAACTCTTAACCTTCTTGAAGAAAATTTCATACTAATTTTAATGCACCAGACACGTGTTTCGGATAGTAAATCCTCATCTGTGGTACTTAATCAAATGCCAAATGATACGGAAGTGTTCCAACTCTTACTTCTTGAAGAAAATTTCAAACCCATTTTAATGAACCAGACACGTGTTCCGGATAGTAAATCCTCACCAGTGGTACTTGTTAAATGTCATTTGAAGTGATTTTCTGACACAGCCAAATGTTTTTCAGTAGCGCCCTCCAATTAATTTTTGATTTTAGATTTCTGCATTTAATTTGCAGAGAGTGTGTGGCTCCATATTTTGTGTTGGGTCGATTCAGTAGCAATGAAATCTATGACAAAAATAGCATTGAAGGGGTGGTGCTAAGATGTCAACCTCCTTTAATTTTGATGAGTATTTATGGATGAAATGACAAATTTCCGAAGTGGCAAACTAATATATATGATGTCAAATTGACAAAAAGCCAATAGAAAGCTTTTTTACATGGTACAGAGCTGGAAAGGAGATATTATTACACCTCAAACATCCAGTCACGGGGAACATGTTTAACTGCTCCATACTGCAAAAGGAAATAAGTGTTTATGATAACAATACGGGAGTGTTCCAACTCTTAACCTTCTAGAAGAAAATTTCATACCAATTTTAATGCATCAGACACGTGTTTCGGATAGAAAATCCTCATCAGTGGTTCTTGATAAATGTCAAAGATATTTTCTGACACAGTCAAATGTATTTTAGTTGTTTTTTGTTTTGTTTTGTTTCGGTTTTTTTGGAATTTCAATTGATGTAGCACTACCCTGAATAAATTCGATGAAGAAATTAGATGTACGCTATAATTGAAAAATGCAATTCCGTTGATCCCAAAAAGCTTGCCAAACATAATACTTATTTGTGGATTCTGCTACCATGGAATATTATTAGAATAAACATCAAAGAAGTGTCCATCAGTTATTCACTCTAGAAATAGAAAATATTTCGTAAACAAATAGAAAATATTTTCCCTACAAATAATACAATCAATCTAAACTCACTGTTTGCTTAAGTATTTTTAACGAAATAGAAAATTTCCGACTAATGAGGAGGGAGTTCTCTATAGCTGTCAACACGTGTGTAGCGCCACACAAATTAGTTTTAACAGTGAAACCTTCAATGAATATCCATGTTACAAAAGTTTCTGTGGAGATGTTAAAATAATTCAATCAACGTTAACTTTCTGCAAAGAAGCAAAAGTGAATCCACAATGGATATAAGATCAGTTGCCCGGGGACAGTAAGCACCTCCTGTGTGCTAACAACACCCGTTACTTAGACCGTTCAGAAAGAAATGAAAAACATGAATTCAAAAAATGAAAATAATGACAAATATGAATATGTTGATATCTATAAGGCTAGTACAAAAATGACACAGAAAAAAAGAAATAAAAGTCATATTCGGTAAATTGTGAAATGCGGCCATCTGGATGGTTCTGGCATCCATTTATTGAATCCTGAAATTTAAATAACAGCTTAGATATAATGTAAAAATACCAATTAACAATTGTCGTTTTGTACACTTGATTAAGGCCAAGGTGCCGAACATTTGTGTATTTGACTGTTTGTGTTTTTATTTAATATATTTATATAGTTTTAGGAATGTCTAGTGTTGTGATCATGTTGTTGAAAATGTTGAATAGGTAAGATTTCTTTAGAATAATTAGGTGTCAAATGTTCTGTTATTTCATAGTATTGAAGTAATTTATGTGTTTCACGTCTTTTTTTCCATTGTTTCCCAACCTGTCTCTTTGTAAAGTAATTCTATGCTTGTTAATTGAGTGGCACCTGTCACTATTCTTGCAGCTTCTGTGTGTACCTTTTCTATTTTGTGTTATTGTATCCGTCTGTTTGTCCTATTTTCTGTTCTCGTGAGGAGGTTCTGTTTCATATATATATATTTATTATGCCTCTACTGATTTTTTCCTATATAAAAAGAGACTCATTAAATTTAACTAAATCCCTGAAAATCGCCTGATAAGACTATTTCCCTGCAAAGGGGTGCGTTAGTTGAGAAGACTATTTCCCTAGGGAGTTAGTTTCAAAATGGGGCGGAGCTTCTTTGGGGGTGTGTCAGTATCAGCCAATCAGCGCCGTTGAAGGTTGATCGGATGATGTGAAGATTGATCGGATGACGCTATCAATACGCGAGCAGAGTAATCCGCCTCCTATCCGCTTAGCACATAAATTAATCCGCAATAAAATAAAACAATCAAAAATTAAACATGTATGAGTATGATAAATGATGTTTCTGTTTATCTAATCATCAAAAATTAATATTTTCCGTTACTCAGTCATTCAGTCGAGAAGACAAGGCAAAATAATAAGAATTTCCTTTGGAATCATGTGAACCTAAGAGATATGTTTGTTTCAGTATAATGTTTGTTTCTGTATACATAAGAGCTATGTTTGTTTCAGTATAATGTTTGTTTCGGTATAATAAAACAGTTAAAGTATACCATTGAGGGAGTTAGCACGATTCTGGTTCCCCTCGACCAGACCTATTTCCCTCGGCTTCGCCTCGGAAAATAGGTCTGGTCTCGGGGAACCAGAATCGTGCTAACTCCCTCAATGGTATACTTTAACTGTATAATATATCATTACCATACTTATACTGCATACCTAAAATGCATAACAATCCGTACAAACGTTTCATCGCCGGTTCCTCAAAATGTTCTACCAAATCTGTATCGATCTTACTCACCAAAGTTTTATTTGAAATCAAATCTGGACTTCAAAAATATTGTTCGACAGTATATTCTCGCAGTGGTATCAACCAGATGTGGATTTTAAAGAATTCGAAGGAACATTTAGAACATCTGAAATCCACTCATTGTAGTAGAGTCCATTCGATCAAAGCCTTTGATTTTTCGACACTTTACACTACAATTCCACATTCTAAATTGAAAGAAAGATTCGCAAAAATTATAAGTAATGCGTTTACAAGTAAGAACGGTAATCGCAAATACAAATTTATTGTTGTGAACTATGACAAAACCTACTTTGTAAAAGAAAAGTCCGATTCTGAAAATAAGTACACTGAAACAGATATTATTCAGATCTGATGTTAAACTTTCTGATCGACAACATTTTTTGTGGCGTTTGGAGGGAAGGTCTTCCAGCAAATTGTCGGAATTCCAATGGGGACCAATTGTGCCCCACTCCTTGCTGACATTTTCCTTTACTCGTACGAAGCTGAATTCATTCAATCTTTGGTCTCTGAAGGGAAAAGATACTTAGCTTCTGACTTCAACTTCACTTATAGATACATAGACGATGTGTTGTCCATCAATAATCCAAAATTCGCGGATTACCTGAGCAGTATCTATCCTTCGGAGCTTGAAGTCAATGAAACTACAGAGACAAATAATTCAGCATCCTATTTGGACATTATGTTGTCCTACGACACTGATGGTCACATGAACACCTCACTCTATGAAAAACGTGACGACTTCAATTTCAGAATTACAAACTTTCCTTTTCTGAGTAGCAAAATCCCTTCATCGCCTGCTTATGGCGTGTTCATATCTCAGTTGATACGCTATGCCAGAGCAAGTACCAAATAAACGGATTTTGTTCTGAGAGCTAGGCGTCTTTCGGAAAGCTTCTCAGTCAGGGATATGTTTGTGACCGACTAACATCGTCACTGAGGAAGTTCTACGGTCGATATGGGGAACTCGTCATACACTATGATGTCCCACTCTCCAGAATGGTGGAAGATATTCTGTCATAGACCATTTAAACCATCCAACCAAAGATTGTACTCTATGTCTTCCGAAATGGAAGTAACCGCATGTGACAGTTCTACCGAATTGAAGCGGCGGGTGTTGCATGCAAGCAGGAGATGCTTACCATATCGGGAGTTCGCTTCTTTTCATGTGGTGGAGGTTTTTGTTTGTTTGCTTTTGTTCCTGTTTGATTCTGATTTTGTATGCCTTCGGTTTCTGATTTTCTGAATTATCGAATTTGTACTGTATACAGGGATATGGTCATTATCCATATTTGTCACTTTTGATTGTGTTGTTTGGAATCTGATTTCGGGTTTTGACTTTCATTCACTGATCTTACCTATAATATCTTCCAACATTGAGGACGACGGGATGTTATAATGTTCTTTTTTTCATTGTATCGTCCAAAAAAAAAAAGAAACCTATCCTATAATAATTTTCCTATTTGTTTCATGTTTCAAATTGATGTCTGCTTGATTTGTTTATGGATCAATCTGGTGTTGGAAAATTAGTTTAGGGGCTTCGTCGCCCTACCCATTTGAAGACCTAAAAACTGTATAATCTGATCCATAAATTTGGGGCATCTACCAACGCCATATTATCTTGGTGATTTCCCTAATTTTTTGTCTGGTTTTATCCAAACCTTGATTAAATGATTCCTCATTTCATTTGTATTCTAATTATACCTTCAGAACCTTTACGTTCAATCAAATTCATATATCTATCTTAATTAGTTTTGATTACACATCAATGTAATTTCTCTTTTAAGAAACTCTTGTTCAAAGGTTCCATTTTTCGTCTTGTTTAAATGAAAAAATCTAGTCGGAAGGCTTTGGTTGTTGTGAATCAGTGAATGAAAGGAAAAAAAAAACAAGCACTAAATCAGATTCCAGAAATCACAACCAAAAGGCTTACAAATCAAATTCTTGAAAAATATAAAACAGAACTTTCGGTTTCGGCACAATTTTTTGATCATGTTTAGAATTAAGCTCCTTTGCGTCTACCCTTCAATGATTTTATGGCCATATTTTTCGCTTAATTACGCTTCTGGATACTTTGGAGCCGCTCAACCTGTTTGACATTAAGTACAACTGACGAGGATTCAATATCTGAAACACAAATCGGTACTATATGACACATATTTCAATATTGACAGTTTCCAACGAGAAAAGAAAACTCGGACATATACAAGTAAACGGAGACAATTACACAGCATTGTTTGTTTCAATGTGGGCATCGCTCCGTATTCTTGTTTACATATTTTTTTCTTCTTTAACGTCATTTGAAAAAAAATAATACAACTGCACGTGAACTTAAATAACTTCGAAAATTTTAGAGAAAGCTGAAAAAAGATGTCAAGGCGCCCAGGAAGCATATGCATCATCTACAGTTTGTTGGAGCATAGAATGAAAATTTCGGTATATTCCAATTCTGATCCACGTCATTTCGTTGATGCATATGCCCAAACGGTAAAAATGAATTTGAATTCAAAGTAAACAATTTTTAACTAAACCAAGTTGAAATGTCCTCATCGAAACTCACTTAACACAATCTTGAAGCACTTGAAGTCACAATAATAAAAGACACCATACAGGAAAACAACCCAAAGAAATAAGCCAAGAGAATAGTGATAAAACATAGGTGTACTGATTGCCCGTTTGTAGCATTATTGTTGTTGTTGGATGTCTGTTCGTAAATATATCGCGATTATTTTGATTCTGTAAATTATAGTCCTTCTTTCAATAAATACTCTGGCATTCCTGTTGATGGCGATCAATAAGGATAGATGGATATCTCTGCTGTCATTAAGGTGAAGAAATATAAGGATTCCAGAAATCAAGTTACCACTAACCACGCACAATTTAGGATTGTAACAGAAAATCATAATCAAAAGTCAGTGACGTCTGAAGATTTTTCGCTTCCTACCGAGTTTGCTTAGCTGAGGAATATTTTGAGATGTGCAAACAATGGTAATTTGGCAATGATATACCGGTATTATTTGAATGCGATGTCTTGCTACATTTTACTTGGTCACACGTACTGATGCCGTGTTTGTAGTTAGTATGTTTAACTCAAACAATATCCTACCCTCTCAGCTAAATGAATATGGGACATCATCAACGAAACTGTAGACAAGGAACCATTAAGAAAGACAAAAGAAGGGGTATAAGCTTTAGTTCCATGTAATGTAAACGTCTTCAAATTGAATAGCACCATTTAAGAACAGATAAATTGGCAACATGGACCAGACATGCACGTTTCGGATACTCAACCCTCGTCAGTGATCCTCAAATCTAAACAATGTAATATGCCAAAAAAGTATGACAGTTACTATGTCGAAAAAGCGTACCGAAAGACGTAGCAGGATGGTTGGGATATGATGCTACAGGACCCACGTTTTAGAAATTTCAGGAAATTTTGATAAGAGAAATTTTTGAATGCGTTGAAGAAACGATCAACCGAAATTAATTTAATCCCTTGGAATTGGATCTTATATAGTACAAATGTATTTACATTTCTTTGAGTGAAATAATTATTTGATTTTGCATCAATACCCATTGATACATTCCTAAGTCATTCAGAGAAGTCAACAGAACATTTCGAGTGTGCTGACTTGTAGTAAGAAGAAAGATAACTCTTCTCTCGAGATTTTACTTGAATACGAATATGTCTACATGATATACATAGTTGTAATGTCATAGCCTCATGCTAGACAATGTAAAATCTTTTAAAATCAGTACTCTGTAATAATTTAACAAAAGGCTGATAGTATTAATATCAGTTATATTACTATGGAAAAGAAACATTGATTATTCTTCGTAATAAACATCTCGCTAGCAATTCTGTTCAAACACCCAAAATGTAATATATAACAAAGGGCAAAATAATTATTAACTTGCACGTTAGTTCATTTTTGCACCCGCCCACCCTCGGAGATACTATAAAACCAATACTACCATCAGATAGGGATACCAAACTTCGTCAGAATCCAAACTGATTTCCCTGGTGCACACCTGGTACCTGAGATATTCTCTTTAATTAACAAAATCCTGCAGGAATTTTCAATTTCCCACAGGATTTTTTTAAATTCACGCAGGAAAAATAATTTCCTGCAGAAATTTTTATTTTCCTGCAGGAATATTCTGCAAAAAATAATTCCTGTGGAAAAATAAAAATTTCTGCAGGAAATAATTTTCCTGCGGGAATTACAAAATTCCTGCAGGAAATTAAAAAATCCTGAAGGAAATTGAAAATTCCTGTAGGATTTTATCACTTAGAGGTGAATATCTCAGGTACATGTACCAGGTGCTATATCTTTTTTTTCTTAATGAGAAGTAATGTATGTTAATCATGTTTATTTGCTCAATAACTAACATATTTCTTTTATCATATATGAGTACATGTGTATTCGATAACTCTTATTTCAACTTATCTATTACATTTGTATTTGATTAAACAATAAAGGAGCTGATAAGATAAGGCGTAAAATCTGCCCTGAAATAGTGGAATTTTCAAAATTGGAACTTCAAGAAAATTCTTTCACAGAATTGATGCCAGTTCTTGGTTTCATCATAATCAGCAGTTGAATAAGATTTATCTTGCATGGTTTTCCTTCATTTTTGGACAAAATATGCTTTTTCTTCCATAGAAATCAATGGAAAATGGAAAAGTTTTTTTAAAACATAGCCCCCCGGGCTACAGAACGCCACTTTTACAGAAGGCGTATATTACAAATACACATCTATCTTCTTACAAAGTTGGGTTCTGTAGTTAGGGGGAACGATATCTCAGAGACGAAAAATTGAAAAAGGGAGGTGGTTTTTTTTAACGAATCTGTAGGGGGAACGATGCCTCAGAGACGACAAACTGAAAAAGGGAGCTGGGTTTTTTTTTAACGAATCAGTGTTTTAGGCCATAATATAAGCAAAGCTTCATGTTTTCCTTTTTAAAGTCATTCATTTTTTTATTCTAACATGTTCACATAAAATGCACAAGATTTTGGAATGAAACAAACAAAAGCGTGCTGTTTATTTCTACAAAGTGTCTATTTCGCGGTAAAATGCCTACTTTGAGCCAATGAATACAAAATACAAGGATATTTCAGATTCAAGATTTTAAAATTTATGAATAAAGTTGAGACCAGTGTTTTAAATTTGATTTTATATTATCTTGTTTAGACTATAACTATATTTTAAAGTTTGCAGATATCCATATTAACCAAATAGTTCTTAATTTTCAACGCTTTTTAAATCGATATTAGCTTCTTTTCAACAAGGCTACCCCAACTCTTTAGACTGTAATATTAGTATCTAGGAATAAGCTTACCAAAATAAAAGTTGTATGAGAAATCTCCAAATACATTGCATTTTAGTAATGAATAAGTTTTTCTTGTGTATTACGGAAGCCCGTAAGTGCCAAATAAGAAAAATAAAAAAGAAGAAAATGAAAAAAGATATTTAGGAAAATTAGAAATAAATTAAGGAAAGTGATAAATATATTTAGGAAAACGAGAAATGTATTTTGGAAAATGAAAAATAAATTTAGGAAAATGAGAAATATGTTAAGGAAAATGAAAAATAAATTTAGGAAAAGAAAATGAAAAATAAACTTCAGAAAATAAAAAATAAATTTAGGAAAATAGAAAATATACTTAGGAAAATGAAAATGAATTTAGGAAAATAAGGTATATTTTCAGAAAGTTGAATGTGGAAACATTTCACTAGCCCTTAGCCACTTCCAGAATATTAAAAAGATTACATACCGTCTCTAATCGACTTATCAAGAGATAAATACTTTCTTTTACATTACTTCCAATAAACCCCGCTGCTTGATTATTTTTACATGATAAATGTATATACGTCTATGATGTAATAAAGTTTTTCTTGCGTATAGATCATTGTGTATAAGGATGAGATTCAGGGCTAAATACAGCCCTTATCTTATCAGCTCCTTCATTTGTTTATGTATTCATTTCTTTTCTTACTTCATGTGTGGGTTATCCATTAAAATTATAATTTGTTTATTACCATTCAATAATACCAAACTATTGGACTTCAATTTTATGCAACAAGAGCAAACATGCATTGTGTATTGGTTTTTAATCAACATAAAAAATTACATGCCCGGTCAGTAATTCCCAAATTCATTTGTATATATACATAAAGGGAAAGCAAACTAAACAATACATTGATTGTAACGCCATCAATGACCGATATTGATCTTTGGTTTTAAAATGCATTAGATCACATTACTATACAATACAAAGGTTGTTTTTTAAAAGGTGAAAGGTAAGCCCGCACAACATACCTGAAATTAAACCTTCAACAGTTCTTTTACTCGATATAGAGATTACACGAATAAATTTCGATGTTTCATCGTATACCTGAATAAACCTTATACAGAAAACTCTATATACACGTCGAGATGACTCGATGAAACATTCCTATGCGCTCTTGAGCATCGTTATTAACAACGTCAATGGTGCTGATTATAGACCGAAGGGAAAACATGAGAAATAATATTAGCGGTAAGAGCTTTATTTCAAATAAAATTTTCAAACGATAAAATAAATAATAAATTGTTGAAATTAATTTTCAATTGAATTCTTTATATTATCCATAAAACTTAGATTTACTCTGCAAAAAAGTGCAGTCGGAGGGGTCATCATCGGTCGGTCCAAAGCCACTCTTTCCATTGTTGGGATTAAGAAGAATGGCAAACCAGATCCGTTATAATTAAGTTTAATAAACTTGTTAATCTGATCAACATAGTACACGTACATGAAAGGTAATTTAATATTTTGCCTTTTGTAGACTACCGTTTTCATCGGTTCGAGGAGAGAGTAAATGAAGGTCAGTAAGAGCGTACCATAGACATTTTATGTACAATTCTATTCAAATGCATTACATTTCATATAGAATCAAAATGAATTAAATATATTAGAATCAAAGCAAATGTTAATGCAAAATTTCATGCGAGGGAATTCGTAGTGTCAAGATTGTTTATTTTAAAAGAATAACCTCGGATGGATATTATGATAAACAGGAATAGGAAAAATGACGTTTGGCCACATATTTCATTTCATTACGCCTCTGAGTAGACTACACATGCAATATGGAATCTTGGAGCTATTTGAATTTAGATGTATTAATGGAGGAACCACTGTGTCATTTCAATATTTAAAAAAAAACAGCAAATGAATTACCAGTGATGAGACTATCCGAAATCTGCATGTCTGGTAAACTGTATTTGGATTCTTTTGTTCAGAAGTCAGTTATCTGGCAGCACAGTTGTCAGACTTCGTTGTTCTTTATATAATACAACCTTACCTTTTGATGCTTACAGATAGATACTTTAAACTGATATTAACTTAATTTACTTGTATTTTTTTCTCTATCATCGTATTTCCCTACAAGATAATTTTATTTAACATATCAGATTCATCATGCTTTAAGTTTGAAGATTTCAATAAATCATGGCGGAATAATTTTATTTCATGCTGACTGAAAATGTTATAAATGATTTATAGAGTATGGTAGCTTGGATCGACGAGTGAAGACTCTGGAAATTGAAAAAGCCAGTACAAATAGATTGAAGGAGATTGATGGTAAAACATATAAGTCAAACGTTGCTAGAGCAACTTCTACTTACTATTAGGGCGAAATTTTCGATTTTAAAAGATTTATGTACCCGAAACGTGCAAGTCTTGTCCATGCTTTAAATTGGTCTTTTCTTAAATGGTGCTATTGACCTTGAAGACGGTTAACATTTGTACCACTCGGTGAGTGTCACTGCTGGTGGATCAGGAGTCCCCGAGGGCATATGTAGTCAAGTTCGATCAATTCCGGTTGATCGTTTCTTCAACGCATTTGAAAATTTCTGTTATCAAAATTTCTTGAAATTTTGAAAACGTGGGTTCTGTAGCATTATATCCCACCCACTCTGCTACGTCTTTTGGTGCATTTTTGGACATAATACCTTTCACGCTCTTTGGTCATATTACATTGTTTAGATTGAGGATCACTGACGAGGGTTAAGTACCCAAAACGTGCATGTCTGGTTCATGCTGTAAATTCTGTCTGTTCTTAAATGAACTTGAAGACGTGTAACATTGGATACTATTATCTGCAGCAAGATCAAATGATATATTCTAAACATCATCACGTTCTATCATGAAGATATGATACTCAAAATTGAGTCCACAACACATGACTTGTGAGAATCATTGTGTTAACGGAAAAGCTTTTGGACGATAGTCGCTTGTAAATGGTGTAGTTATGTGGATAAACTGTGCAGAGCCGTACTGTCTGACCAGGGGTCAGAGAATCTGAACGTATAAACAACGCATTGTGAATACATAGTAGGAATTTCCAAACAAAAGAATGAATATGAAAGAAATAAATTATGAAAATTGCACTATCTAGAACGAATTAAAGAAAATAGATCAGTTGAAACTGAAGGGTATACCCTGTGAAAATAGTGGAAGTTGTATCTATAACAAAATCATTCAAGACAATACAGCTTTTAACAACAGACAGAATTTGATATATACTTTTTCATTAATTCTGTTATTTAACAATACTGTAGTAGCCATTTTTTCTCATTTCACTAGGATACACATCATTGGACACTAGAGTGCGCATACTCGAAAACAGTGACAGGTGGAACCGATTAGTTGGCAGTAAATTACAAACTCCCTCACAAGGTGATTAAGTTTCCATCTCTAGACTAGGGTTACTGTTGATTTAAAAATGAGTAATGTATATTATTTGAATGTTGTTCAAATCTAAATATGGATTGTTTGAAGTTCTCAATAAGATGTGAATATTTAGAGCGGTTTTCATTACAAGCTTTTTGATCAGTATGATGCAACTGAAGTCTTGTTATCATCGTGATTACATTTATATTATCTATTTTTGGATTCACCTAGGGGCTTAACCTAGAACGTAATTATGCTAAATAATTATCATGAAGTTTTGGTCTTTATCCTTTTGGTTATGCCCATATGTGAATCAAAATGACAAAGTTGCAGATTGTTTGATACTACTAGGTTATTGCCATTAAAATAGCATACAATACAATTTTTCACTTGCAATACGATTTCTCACTTGCAATAATTTATTATAAAATATTTGAAAAAAATATATTAATATATTAAAAACTATGTACTGCTTTTCTACGGAAAATCTTATAGAGACTTCATGCATTATTAGGGTTTTCTATATTCAACATTATAGGTATTACGTCAACAAGAGAGGCACCTCTCATCAATAGAAGTAGAACGATGGAAACCATTAAACGATACAGTAAAACAGACGGTAAGTCTGAAACAATCCTTCATAAGGTGATAAAAGATGTTTTAATTATATGTCTTGAAAAATGAAATGAAGAAATTTAAAAAAAGGAAGGATCTCCAACAAGACTCGGTTAATTGCAGTACACACAGCAACACAATGGAATACCCCTGTGCGAAAACAGAGTAGACATACAAAAGTAAAAGACGCAAAAGGAACAAGGGACACCTAATACGACATCAAAAGACAGGAGGTGCAATTCCTCAAATGTTTTTGGTTACAGTATACAGTTAAAGTATACCATTGAGGGAGTTAGCACGATTCTGGTTCCCCGAGACCAGACCTATTTCCCGAGGCGAAGCCGAGGGAAATAGGTCTGGTCGAGGGGAACCAGAATCGTGCTAACTCCCTCAATGGTATACTTTAACTGTTTTATTATACCGAAACAACAAACATATGTCTTAGGTATACAGAAACAAACATTATACTGAAACGAACATATCTCTTAGGTTCAGAGGGTTCAAATGGAAATTCTAATGATTTTGCCTTGCCTTCTCGACTGAATGACTGAGTAACGGAAAATATTAATTTTTGATGATTAGATAAACAGAAACATCATTTATCATACTCATACATGTTTAATTTTTGATTGTTTTATTTCATTGCGGATTAATTTATGTGCTAAGCGGATAGGAGGCGGATTACTCTGCTCGCGTATTGATAGCGTCATCCGATCAATCTTCACATCATCCGATCAACCTTCAACGGCGCTGATTGGCTGATACTGACACACCCCCAAAGAAGCTCCGCCCCATTTTGAAACTAACTCCCTAGGGAAATAGTCTTCTCAACTAACGCACCCCTTTGCAGGGAAATAGTCTTATCAGGCGATTTTCAGGGATTTAGTTAAATTTAATGAGTCTCTTTTTATATAGGAAAAAATCAGTAGAGGTATAATAATATATGTTATAGCATTAAATAGCACCTCTGAATAGATCCTACTGGACATTCGGACCCACTCTCTCCTGGCAAAACAGATACTAGCAATTTAGAAATTAAAGGAGCTAGGGGGGCGCAACACTTTGTGTGGGTTTTTTTTTGTATAAACTAAGAATAATATTGGCTTAAAGTACCACTGATGAAAATCCGAAACAAGCATGTCTGGTGCGCTGAATTTGGACATTTCTATAAGGCTGCTCTCTGGTGGGACACTTCATTTCAGTAATTCATTTTTAAAATAATTTTAAACAAAGGTATTTGAGCAAATAATGGAGTTTCACAATGCACTTTTGTTTAAAAGAATGTGGTAAGTTTTTATGTGTACTTCCCAGATTTTACCAAGTATGAGCCACATCTTAAGCCCAGTCGAACGATGGAAATGCTGAAGAGGAGAAAGCAAGGTAGACCATCACTTAGATATGATCACATTAAAAGCAATCGTTACAATTTTTCAATTCAAATAAAAGCAAAACGTGCCTCTGGTTATGTGACTGTATTGTCGATTTATTTTGCTTTGTTTTACAGACAGATGGATGTATGGTCCCGACAGAAGCATAAACATACCCATAACCCACGCGTTATCTGAAGACAAACCAAAAGGTAATGATCGACTAAGTTGATTTTTCTACCTCTAGAGAAAAGTCATGATAACACTGCTTGTACATGTAAGTCGCTACTTAGTATATTTTTAAATTTTCTGTCATCAAATTAGATCTAAACTTCTAAAACTAAGGGGTACATCCCTCGCTGCATAGCTCTGTCCTAATCTGGGCTTCGGCATATTTTTCGGTCATATTTAGAATTAAGCTCCATGTGCCTACCCTCCAACGATTTTTTTTATCATATTTTTCACTTAAATACACATTTGACAATTACTAGCATATCGTGACTATGGGTCTCGATGTCGGACCCGTTTGCATCTTGTCCTAGACAATTTGCCACTTTCAAATTATTTTTTTTAAATGTTTGGATGTGTTAAAAGAAGTAAAATGAGCTCGCTTTCTTATACCGGTAAGCAGAGAATCGACTACTCAGTTTACGTAAGATTCTACTGATGTACACATTTATTCGTTTTCGATGTATCCTTAAATTAAGTTATTGATAACCGTGAAATCCATTCAAAGCACTTAAGTTTCATTTCACGCATGCTTTTGAATTTGAAGACGATTAACATTTAGAATTATCTTTTAAATGTGACTTCATTTAGAAAAATCCTTCAAACGCGATGTCGACTCTTGCGTTATCCGGCAATCTAACATCAAATGGTTGACCATTAAAACATTTGGGCATCTGATAATGTGATATGAATGGCGTTGCGGATTGTTTAGTCCTCGATTATATCGTTCGCCTAGTTTCACAATGTTTCGACACTTGAAATATATTTATTAATTATCCGCCTCAAAAAAAAATAAAATAAATAAATAAAATAAATAAATAAATAAATAATAAAAAATAAATTAATAATAATGAAATTTTCCTTAAACTATTTGGTACTTCTTTGATGTTTATTTAAAGTGTTTCGACACTTGATTTGAATATATTTGTAAATTTTCCGCCAAAAAAAATAATGAAAATGTTCTAAAACTAAGGGATATATATCTTCCTTATGACAAAGCTCTGTCCTTAGCAGGTTCTTTGGCAGGGACATTATGTCAAGTTTAGACATTTGCTCTTCATAATTTCATGTTACATATTATTTGGATTTCCCCTTTTTCGGCCCCGAGTATCACTGATGAGACATAAAATGCTCACATGATGACCTGAATTTTTACAAAACAGTATATTTCAATATTGACGATTTCAACCACAGTGTTGGTATCTCTGCTGGTGGATTGTTTAGTCCCTGACTGAGGATATCGTTCGCCTAGTTTCATTTTATTTCAACACTTGATTTGAAATATATTTGTAAATTCTTCGCCAAAAATATTTGATGAAAATCTCTTAAAACTTAGGGGTATCTCCCTGACGGCATAGCTCTGTTCTAACAAGGTTCTTTGACAGAAACTTCATGTCAAGTTTAGACTTTTGCTCTTCGTATTTTCATATTATTTGGATTTCCCATTCTTGTCGGCCTGGAGCATCACTGATGAGACATACCGTGTTGAAATGCTCATATACTGTACTTAAATTTTACAATAGAACACATGTATAAGTATTGACAATTGCACACCTGTGATCCAGATAGCAACTTCATTTACTTCACTGTTCTTTCCGGTAGTATGATTTTGGAACGCGGTTCAACATTCAACATTCGAATGTTGAACCGCGTTCCAGAACGCGGTTCAACATTAAAAAATGAGCGATGTCTAGTTTGTATCAATCAATCATTTATATTGAATAATTCAAAAAATTTAAAGGAAAAAATGTTATTTTTTATTACGGAACAGTAAAATAAGAGTCCGTTCTCCGCCTTTTAGTACGAATCTGAGATGTCCAGGGTGGAAATTTAGAAATATACAAAGATTAATAGTATCGATAGATGAATTCAATAGTCTATTACTTACTTATCATCTTCACGTAAAAATCATGTCGAAGAAAATCAACATTTAATGTAAAGACAGGTAATAATATTTGATCACGTGACTGACATATATCCAAATACAGAAAAAAAATGGAGGAGCGGCATTTTCGGGTTTAGAGTAAAGCTGACACCCTCTAATCCTTAAGTTCATGAAATGTAGTACACCTCTACATATTCATGTCTTTAGGAAGCATCCAAGTCCCCTGAATAGAGAGCTGAAATTAACAGGATATCTAGATAACTGTCTGAATAATTGATGGTTAAAATATGGTTATGGTAAAATTCTTCGTTTACGAGATATAGCTCCCATATCTCACACGGTATATACATGAGATGTAGTGCACCTCTATACATATTCATGTCTCTGGGAAGCATCCTAGTCCCCTGAATAGAGAGCTGAAATTTTCAGGATATGCTTCCTAAAGACATGAATATGTAGAGGTGCACTACATTTCATGTTTATACCGGATGGGATATGGGAGCTATATCTCTTTACTCTTCCGTAATAAAAAATAACATTTTTTCTTTTAAATTTATTGAATTATTCAATATAAATGATTGATTGATACAAATTAGACATCGCTCATTTTTGAATGTTGAACCGCGTTCTGGAATGCGGTTCAACATTCGAATGTTGAATGTTGAATAGCGTTCCAAAATCACACTACCGTTCTTTCCTACCTTCCTGGCAAACATTTACCGTTTGAATGTACGACATGACGGTAGAAATAAACCTGCAAGTGATAACTAGTAATCCATAGTTTTTTTTTAATTTAGGCATTACGAATGCTCCAATGACCCACTTCATTGGTAGAAGTACATACAATAGTAGTAGATTAAAACGAGGATCGCTTAATAGGCCTGTAGGCAAAGTAAATAGTGGTTATTGGAATACCAATACATCATCATCAAATCCCTTGTAAACAGATGGAGGGAGAAAATGTTGGCGTCAGATTGTTATTTCTGCTTTCTTTCTTTGCAATGAATCCAATGATTGTGGTTCTGTTACACTCTGTTGTTCTGTAGAGAATTTTGTAGATCCAACTGCTATCAATACTGACACACTAGTTGAGGTTGTTAGCAATCATCTACTGATGTAAATATGAATTAACGCCATATTTTCAAGTTAACTATATTAAACATGTACATTTTTTGTACATGTAGCATACATTAATCAAGAATACATGATGTTCAAAGACAGGTTACTCGAATCCATGTGAACTTTTGCAAACGCGCGTATGCATTAGAAAGTAAAAACAAAGATATTAAGGGGTTGGTCCTATGATTTAAGGAACATTTTTTTTAGAATAGAGCACGACTCCAACCCTCTCCCTTTCCCAACTCCCTCCCCAAGCCCCCTTTCCCAGCACTTTCCAATCCCCACCCCAGAACCTAAAAAGTGAAGCGTCCATTAAGGTTATTGCGATAGCGACGAAAATAATTCCATAAACAGAGAGAGAACAACCTAACATGCCCTACCGTCGGATGAAAGCGTCAATCTCCAGACCCCTCGCCTTTTGGCTGACTGAAAATCCTGTATCTGCTCTTACGATAGTTAAAACATTTCCAACCCAAAGTTATCTTCACTTCGTTGAAGAATTGTTTAAAATCCCCTATTCTTAAGCGAACACCCTTGACTGTGGGAATGACCAAAGTTAGTTCAGGTATGCTTATTGGATTGTAAATGAGTTTCACTGTTTCCAAATTGACATCTTATGGTCTTTTGTGTCTTTTTTGGTTGTTGTCATAGAGACTAATACTGCGATCATTTATAGCAATACTCACAAAATTTTATGCTCTTGATAACAATTGCTCTTCGTGTGAACTGTAATGTAAATTGTTCAAACATGAAAGTTCTTGAATGTCTTGTATCACAGTATAAGCGAATCTAAGAGTGAGAGGAGTTCAAAGAACGTCGTCAGGACCCCTATCTTTGAATTTACAAAAAAGTCATTTTTCCCTTTTTTGTGTATAATTTTCTCGAAATGACACGTTAGATCTATCACTGGCCAGGTTGTAATATGGCCCAACCCTCATTTTTATATTGTCTAGTTCCGCGCGTGAACTTTGTTCTTTTGTTGATGTAGCATCAGATTTGATGAAAGATTTTTTTAATATAGATGATGCAGACGATGTTGTTGTCTCAGAAGACGACTTTCTGTCCATCTTAAGGGATATTCGCCTCAAGTCAGACAGGATCATGGAACTTCTTCAACGTAATGCAAGAGACATCGTTGAATGCAAGGTAAGTGCTTCATATGGTGACTTTTTGTTTTAAACTTGGATCATAAAATTTTGAAACGCTCAAATGTTGATATCATCATGACAGGAAAGTTACATGATAAATTATAGGTTACATGATTAAGAACAGTTTGAAACAGAAGGCTAATTGATAAGTTTTATTTCTAAATTTCATAACATGCAAGATGACTAAAGAACTGGGAAAAGTACTAGTAATCATAGCAAATGCTATGGAGATGAACTTGGGAACGTAAAAATAGCAAAGGCTACGGAGGAGAACTAGGTAATAAAAAAAGAAAATAAAATGTCTCGTTTCAGAGGATTGCCACCAACCTGTGATATTAACTGAATTGTCGAAGGATGTATACCTATGTCATGGTACATCGTAGTGGGATAAATTGTTTTCACAGTTTCGGAGAACTAGATTGAACTTTCATTTTCGTGTTTAGCAAATTTAGATCTCAAAGTCTGATTGGACAGTGTATAAAATTATTTGTATTTGTATTGGTCCTGATGTGCGAGTGTGTGAGTGTGCAACTTGACTGAAAATATTTCGATTTCGTCTTTTCAGTCAAATGGATCTGTGAATTCTGGAAAATGTTTTAGTTTGTTTAAGCGAGTCATTTATTTCGAATTAAAGCCTCATTTTAGAGTAAATAATGTAAACAAAATAAAACGTATGTTGTGTGTTTCAATAATACTTCTAGGTATCTGGATGATATTCTAACCATTGACAATCCTGCTTTTGAATTATATAAGAATGAAATTTATCCACAAGAATTAACCCTTAACAAGGCAAACCTTTCAAATACAGAAACACCCTTTTTGGACCTAAATATCAAAATTGTAAACGGAAAGATTCATACAAGTGTATATGACAAAAGGGATGATTTTGGATTCAACATAGTAAATTTCCCTTGGCTTGACGGTGATGTTCCAAGATTACCGTCATACGGCATTTACATATCACAGCTCATCCGGTACGCTAGAGCACGTACTGATATTTTGGATTTTCACAGTAGAAATTTACAAATTACCAAAAAACTTTTAGGTCAAGGTTTCCGCTTTCATAAACTAGTTAAGACTTTCTGGAAATTTTACAAAAATTACAGTCAACTTCTTTTAAAATTCGGATCTATACATGCAACAGAGTACATTACTATGGGTATTACACAACCTGTCTTTTATGGTGATATGATAAACAAAATAAAAAGGATCAAAGGTAGGCAGCATAACCATCGAAAATGCGTCAGAATCATCAAACGCCTTTTATACCGTGGATATGATCCTAATGTAACCAGACGGACACTAGGCTTGGTACTTGACCAATCTACAGTCTTGTACAAGCGCATCCTTGAGACTTGCACTCTGACTGACTGTGACGACGGGACTCCATGACGGGCCCTGTCCAAACCTCTTTAGAGAAGACAGGGCCCCGACCACCTGTCCTCTCTGAATGTCAGTCGGAATCCTCGGGTGATTACATACATGAGCTCGCTACAGCCGGCAGAGCACGGACTGTGTTACGCATGCCCTCTTTTTATATCCATTTACATATTCATCTGTGTCTCTGGGGCCTCTGCGTTTTGCGGTCTTGTTTGTGTGATATCATCTTACAGTGAGGAGGTTGTTTTACACCACAATTGTACGTTCTTCGAGACCTCTGGGTAAGTGGAGAAGTGAGAGGGTTGTGCGCACGTAATCCAGGATAACCACACCATTTGCTACTTGCGTGACAGATGGCCGTCCAAAGTCGGCACCGGTTAACCATTGGTCTCGTCGGTTTATGTGTAGTCTTTTGTGTTTGATGTTTACATGTCGTGTGTCTCTTTTCCGTCTCGTGCTGTACTTGTCTTTTGTGTTTTTGCATCGGGTGTTTTGGTGTTTTACTGTTGATGCTGCAACGGGGTCTTGTTGGAGATCTCCTCCCTTCTTGTTCCAAAAACGAAAGTCCGACACCCACCCAACTTACCAAGTTTGGTATTCAGATTCATGTTAGCATGCAAAAGCAATGTTCATGTGAACATTTATTATATATGCCGCATATTGACATGAATAAGTAGCAGAGTGACATATTTAATTTTCATACAGAAGTCGCATGTTGACATAATTTACCAAAAAAATCATACATACACACGTAGAAAGCAGAAATGCGAAAAGCTGCCGATGGATTGTTTCCTTCGTAAATATACCAGGTTCGTCCAGTATGAATCCTGTTCAATTACACATACTTACTGTCCTGTTTACTTATTCCAGAACACCCTGTTTTCCCGGTTTTCTCTAAAATATGATAATGTCATCTTCCAAAAAGATATCAATTTTGTAGTATTTCTTTAGTCGTAACAGAAAATACCATTCTTTTGGCTGTGCGTCAGCGAAGTTAGAAATAGGACGGAAAATAAAAAGTCTACGGGGATTTTCTATAGTAAAATCGCTGAAAGTGCGTGACGTCGGGAGCTTTGACGTCACTGTTTACCATTGTTGACACGGAGAACAATATGGCGGCGGTTTGAAAATAACATGGAAATTTCCCGCAGACATTTCATTTTTTCATTTTGCGAGTTGAAGGCAGCTGATACGGTAAGTTGAAGTTAATTTCCAGTTACGACTAAAGGAGGTCAATCCTCAGAAACAATAATTTAAAGCAAAATTCTTCAGACGACAGAATGAATCGCCAAAACAGGGTGATCTGGAATTAGTGAACAGGACAGTAGTATAGAACATATCGTCCTTGGCCATTACACCATGTTACATTGGAGGTATAATTTTGCATTCTTTAAAAATCGGACATTCATCGGTGGCATGTATGCATTTCCTCTAAATATTTTATCATTATGTACCAATTTTTGGCACATTTATGTTTCGTCATGGTTGACCTGTTTTTGGAGTCAAGAATTTGATGGCTACATAATTGCGATATTTTTTCTGTAATTTACAGATATAATTAGATGATGTTTGGTTCGTTCTAGATGTTCCTATTTGAATGGGAGTCATGCCTCTTGGTGGCTGTCGGTAAAGGACATTGATATTCTTTACATATAGATAGCAATGTGTTGTGAGTGTTCTATACAGAAGTTGGGAGTTTCAAAATTTATTTTGACAAGGAAATACATACGAAAATCATCTAGAAACAATTTAATGAAAATCTAAAAACTATAAAAATCATAACATAAAATGTAAGACAAAATCATATGTAAGTATTGAAACATAAAATGGATTTTCTGTCTTTGGCGAAACAAAAATAAAGGGACTGGACCAGGTTGTAGATATATAAATAGTTGGTATCTATAATTGAGTGACAAGCACGCAGTTACAGAGGGATCTGACATTGTCACTACAGGCCCCTCTCGGGCATTGTCGCTGGCACCAAGTGTCCGAATCTTCTAAATCTTTCAAAGGGCCTACAGCATAACAGATTACCCTTCTACTTCTACTTCTACTACGGGGACAGGACCTTGTGCGCATGCATATTCCTTCAGGACAATATTGTGACCTAGAACTAGCAAAGTTTAAAGCGCAGACAGAGTCTAATGTGTTTAAATCAAAATGAGCTGTGAGACTTTCAGCGTTGCGACGATTAGCCACACAACCGTAGCATCTCCTGCGTCTCCGACGAGGAGGCAATGAAAAGAATGGTGGCCTGGTGATAGGTCTTCTGACGTCAGACCGTACGCCGACGGGAGCTGAAGTGACAGTCTGTAGTGTGACAGGTTGTACGGGAGCTACAGGCGAGGTGGTTGTGGGCCTCCTTGTTGTTGTTGTTGTCGGAGCTTGTGTTGTTGTGGTCAGCATTGTTGATGTCGTCGGGATTTGTGTTGTTGTTGTCGATGTTGTTGGCTGCTCAGTAGGGGTTGTCTCTGGTAATATTGGTACCGTATTTATTGCTTCAGGAGGGGTAGCTGAAAAAGGATAAAAAACACACATGAAAGACGTTGATTAAAAGGAAAAAATATATGTTTGCATTGCTTGCATCATGTTTTCAATCACTTCACAGATTTTCTTAAATTTATGGACCGTTCTTTTCCTTCTCATCTTTATATCTTTATGTTTTTGGTCTGTCCGTCCGTTTGTCCAGAAAAAAACTTTTATCTTGGCCATAGTTTTTGAATGGCAGGTGGTAGGGCTTTCATATTTCACATGTGTATTCCTTGTGAGAAGACCTTTCTATTGACACCAACATTTGACCCTGTGACCTTGACCTCAAAATGTGAACCACTTTTGACATTTCAACTGTTTTACTGAAAAAGATGCCAATGAGGCATTCCTGTTTCACAAACACATGTTTTTGTTGTTGTTTACCTTGAATTGCTGCTGGTGTATCACAAGCCAACATCTGTCTGAGCGGTGACATGGCCGCTGCTAAGTAATCCCTCAGGAAAGTAACGCTGTTCTCCCCGCAGGCCTTCCTTGACGTCTTTATGATACACATAGAAACATCCTGACCCATTCTGTATAGAAAACAATACATTGTATCAAGTTACGGCAATTTTTCCTTGTTAATGCTTTTCTCAAAATTGCTGTTTAATTGATAATACGATGTACCTTCTCAATTTCAATAAGAAAAAAAAATTAAAATAAGCTACCTCATTCAATTTATTCTAAAAGATACATAATCAAGCTATTCTCGCAAACATCATCTTTTTTAATTATATTGCTAATTGCTATACTGACCTGCACATTTCTGCGGGGTCATTGGAACCGGATGTTGTAACCGTAGATCTCATGACGTAATCGACAATTCCAGTAACAACATTCGTTGAACAGCCCTCGGAAGAATTTTTGAACTTCTCCGAGAACAAACACTGGTAGTTCTCAACAAAACCTATAATAAATGAATTGAAAATAAGAAAAAAATAAGTCCTGTCAAACAATAAAAAATTGAAAATTTCCATTGAATAATTTTTTTTTCACAGGTTTCATGATGAAAATTACCTCTTTAAAGCCTTAAGATAAAGTTAATCGTGAAACAGTGGTAACATTAATTTATGATATGAACATAATGACGTAATTTTGACTCCTTGCAAAAATATTAAACTTGAAACTGTTATGTCATTTTAGTCATTGTATGAACATATTGAAACTATATGACGCTTTGCAAAAAAGCATGAAACTAAAAACAGCAGTCTTCTTTTGTTAATGATATGAACATATGCATATTGACATTATTTGGACGCCTTTCAAAAATGAAAGTTTGAAATATGTGTGATCATTTGTTTATGATATGCCACGCAAATGTGTTCTTTTGTTCATGATATGAAGATTATGAAATTAGGGGGGAGACTTGCAAATATGTAAACGTTACCTCGCCTCCCATTCCCATTACATAAAAATCTACCAGCAGACACGGCTGTATCATACAGTAGTCGGCGTTTTCCCTTACAACCCATCAGTTTGTCTCCTATACACATAAAGGCAGCGTCCATAGATCTAAAAGAAATCCACTTTGAAGTTTTCATTATGTATACGAGAAATGAACAATGTTTAATCCAAATATATGCCAAGAATTGTATATTACGCTGATAATACAATATGTCGTTTCGTTACCTATTTTCTAAGGATTATGGATAACGGAAAGAAAAATGTACTGCCGGGCATAGGAGAAGTATGAGAAATGTAAGAAACATGAGAAATAAAAAAAGGTATATTAGGTACCTGCATAATGAATCGACGGCTTGAGCGGAGTCTGCTTGATTCTGGTTGACTGCTGCTTGTTGAGCACGTGATAGAGTTTGCAAACAAGACACAGAATTCATGATGTCACATTTTGGAGTTGATGGAGTTGGGAAAGTTGGATTGACGATGTCCATATTCCCAGTGGAAGGGGGATTCATAACAACATCCGGAGTGCTTGACTGCCCTCTTATGCATTCCACTAAAATAAAATGAATAAGTCTTTTAGTAAACATTTGTGGGAAATTAAAAATGTTTATCTTAAATATGAAGTGATATCTGAAAGAAAATAAGTTTGGAAAATCCAAGAAAACAACTATATTTAAGGTTTGAATTAACACTCCCCTGAGGCTATATTGCATTAAATTTAAAAAAAAAAGGTCATCATATCGATACCATTCATTTTAATAGCAGAAATTTAATGTAATGTCAAATTCAAAGGTTCAGAATACAGTATTTACAATATCTAACGTTCGAAAATGATTTTAAAAAAAAACATTTTGAATACTTTCTTGATGAATACGACTGAAATTGAAAAAGGCGGTTTCAGGAATGTGCATATGTCATGTTTTTAATAAAAAGTAGGACCTAGACCAACATTTGAAATTTAGAAAAATTGGATGAAACTTTAGTGAAAGAGTATTAAGAAATATAAAAAGGCAATTTAGATACTGTAGTGTATGTCCGTTCAATTGAATATTTGTGAAGTAGAAAAAAAGATACAATTTTAGAAAAATGGAAATATTTTAACTAAAGTACATAGTTCAGAACATTGCAAATTTGGTAAAGGAATTTCAAAAGATTCTAAAAATTTACTTACCTGAAATAATACAAATTAGAAAGGAAACTAATTTCTTCATTTTGTCCATGTGAAGTGACTAAAATTCTTCGTTTGCAACAACCTTTTGGCAAATGCAACAGCTTGGAATTTTATATATACAGAAAAAGTACGTAATCAATGCCCAATCCCTTACGGCAAAACATCACGCTTCTTTTTGCCATTGGTCGTTACTGGAGTGAAGCGGAACGTCAATGACGTTGTTAACGTCGGACGATAAAAAATAGGCTGTATTTTACTATTATACTGGCAGGTGAGAAAACAATGTCAATGGTGGTTATGGGTGAAACTAGAAATATGCCAAAAATATTACTAGTATTTCGTACCTGAAAGGGAATTTTATATCAATTTTTAATTGCCCCACGAGTAACAAAAAAAAAAAATATGTTACGAAATTGATCTGAGGTCAACCAGGGCAAAACATTTCATCTTTTTCTCTTAGTATTTGTTATGAGGATAAAGATTTTTACACTATCTGACGGAGAAATGAGATCATATTATGATGGATATCCAAGTGAATCTCATTTTTATTTGGTGAAAATACGTAATGAATAAACAAAAAAGGAAGATAGATCGATCGGCCGGTCAATAAGTAGATACATAAATGAGCAAAGACATATAATCATAGGTAAACAAACGAATAAACAAAGAAATAAATACAATGGAAATGAGTAGTATAGGACAGTCAGAAAAATGTTATTATAACCTGTAAGGCTATACAAAGTCGACGTTAGGTGAAAGTGACACAACCCATGTCAACGATTTTATTCATACTTATGGAATTAGAGAAGGATGGACAAAATATAAAGTGAATGAAAGGAAATGTAACAGGGAAATTCAACACTACATTTAAATGAAAACAAACGAGTGTCTCGAAAACCTCCGTCATGTGCAAATGTTTCGTAAACTAAAAAGCATCAAGATGCTCCCAACCTCCAGTCTTCTTGAAATTTCATTCGGCCGAGTATCCCTCGAACTCGTCTAGATCACAATGAGGAAAACCTCTTAATGAGAAGGTACCTCATTATAAATCATTGACAACTTGCAGAAAAACTCCAGTAGAGCACATGAACTAGGTTTTTTACGCTGGGCTTTGTTAAGCAGCAGACAATGGGATGTAATTGTAAACGTCTTCAAATTAACGTAGACCAAGAGGCCGAAAACTTGTAGGCAAATTGAGTGTATATTCTTATTCATTCATTAAGCAAAGGACTTCACTTCCTTCTTGGAATATGAGAAGATTGATTTTTAAAAAAGGATATGCATGTACATTGTATGTATTTTTGTACTTTCGTCTGTTTGAATGTATAAAAAAAATCATCTATCATTTAACAAATTGTGTTGTATATGACAAATTTATATAAAGTTTACATTCATCTGAAGCAGTCGTCTTCCAGTAGAAGGAGGCGAACAATCCATCTTGTCTTACCAAAGCGGAGGTGTCATAGTCATTATAAGTCTGGGTTTTTGTTTATATTATAAAGTGGTTAGGATACTGAAATGGTGATTTTATGGGGATGTCTTAATTTCATGACAGGAAAGTTACATGATAAATTATAGGTTACATGATTAAGAACAGTTTGAAACAGAAGGCTAATTGGTAGGTTTTATTTCTAAATTTCATAACATGCAAGATGACTAAAGAAATGGGAAAGGTACTAGTAATCATAGCAAATGCTATGGAGATGAACTTGGGAAAGTAAAAATAGAAAAGGCTACGGAGGAGAACTAGGTAATAAAAAAAAAAGAAAATAAAATGTCTCGTTTCAGAGGATTGCCACCAACCTGTGATATTAACTGAATTGTCATGGTACATCGTTGTGGGATAAATTGTTATCACAGTTTCGGAGAACTAGATTGAACTTACCAAATTTAGATCTCAAAGTCTGATTGGACAGTGTATAAAATTATTTGTATATCATTGGACCTGATGTGCGAGTGTGTGTGTGTGTGCAACTTGACTGAAAATATTTCGATTTCGTCTTTTCAGTCAACTGGATCTGTGAATTCTGGAAAATGTTTTAGTTTGTTTGAGCGAGTCATTTATTTCGAATTCAAGCCTCATTTTAGAGTAAATAATGTAAACAAAATAGAACGTATGTTGTGTGTTACTTGTTCCAAAAACGAAAGTCCGAATTTTTAAACCCCCACCCAACTTACCAAGTTTGGTATCCAGATTGATGTTAGCATGCAAAAGCAATGTTCACATGCAAGTTGATACAGTTGCATGTGAACATTTATTTTATTAAATGATCAGGAATTACTGCCGATTTTGCTTATTTCTGATTGTCGGAGACACTGTTTGATAGAGTGTACCTCAGAGTGAGTTGACCGCTAACATTCCAAAGCGGTCTATTCGGGATTAGCGCGTGCGGTACCAGCGCGTGCGTTGATTTTTGTAGTGTTAGATCTTTGCCTTCGCATTTCATTACAATGCAAATGTTGATAAAATCCTGATAATTTAATAAAGCAGTTATCGGCCTTCGGCCTCGGTCAACCAATACCTGACCAGGTCTGTATAGTCACGAGACGACCTCATCAAAAATCAATAATTGTATAATATATGCCGCATATTGACATGAATAAGTAGTAGAGAGACATATTCAATTTTCATACAGAAGTCGCATGTTGACATAATTTACAAAAAAATCATGCATACACACGTAGAAAGCAGAAATGCGTTACAATACTCTTGTGTGAAAAGCTGCCGATGGATTGTTTCCTTCGTAAATATACCAGGTTCGTCCAGTATGAATCCTGTTCAATCATACATGATAAGTATAGAACATATCGTCCTTGGCCACTACATCACGTTACATTGGAGGTATAATTTTTCCTTCTTTCAAAATCGGGCATTCATCGTTGGAATGTATGCATTTCCTCTGAATATTTTATCATTGTGTACCAGTTTTTGGCACATTTATATTTTATCATGGTTGACCTGTTTTTGGAGTCAAGAATTTGATGGCTACATACGCGATTGCGATATTTTTTCTGTAATTTACAGATATAATTAGATGATGTTTGGCTCGTTCTAGATGTTCCTATTTTGATGGGAGTCATGCCTCTTGGTGGCTGTCGGCAAAGGACATTGATATTCTTTACATATAGGTAACATTGTGTTGTGAGTGTTCTATCCAGAAGTTGGGAGTTTCAAAATTTATTTTGATAAGGAAAGACATACGAAAATCATCTAAACAATTTAATGAAAATCTAAAACTATAAAAATCATAACATAAAATGTAAGACAAAATTATATGTAAGTATTGAAACATAAAACGGATTTTCTATCTTTGGCAAAACAAAAATTAAGGGACTAGACCAGATTGTAGAGATATGAATAGTATGTATCTATAATTGTGTGACAAGCACGCAGTTACAGAGGGATCTGACATTGTCACTGCAGGCCCCTCCCGGGCATTGTCGCTGGCACCAAGTGTCCGAATCTTCTAAATCTCTCAAAGGGCCTACAGCATAACAGATTACCCTTCTACTTGGTGTACGGCGACAGGACCTTGTGCGCATGCATATTCCTTCTGGACAATATTGTGACCTAGAACTGGCAAAGCTTGAAGCGCAGACAGAGTCATAAAAACCAAAATGAGTTGAGGGAACGTTGCGACGATTAGCCACACAACCGCTGCATCTCCTGCGTCGCCGACGAGGAGGCAATGAAAAGAATGGCGGTCTGGCGATAGGTCTTGTGACGTCAGACCGTGCGCCGACAGGAACTGATGTGACGGTCTGCAGTGTTACAGGTTGTACGAGAGCTACAGGCGAAGTGGTTGTGGGCCTCCTTGTTGTTGTTGTTGTCGGAGCTTGTGTTTTTGTGGTCAGCATTGTTGTTGTCGTCGGGGTTTGTGTTGTTGTTGTCGATGTTGTTGGCTGCTCAGTAGGGGTTGTCTCTGGTAATATTGGTACCGTATTTATTGGTTCAGGTGGGGTAGCTGAAAAAGGATTTAAAAAAAACACATGAAAGACGTTGATTAAAAGGAAAAAAATATATGTTTGCATTGCTTGCATCATATTTTCAACCACTTCACTGATTTTCTTAAATTTATGGACCGTTCTTTTCCTTTTCATCTTTATATCTTTATGCCCCCGTAATCGGAGATTTGGGGGCATATAGTTTTTGGTCTGTCCGTCCGTTTGTCCAGAAAAAACTTTTATCTTGGTCAAAGCTTTTGGATGGCAAGTGGTAGGGCTTTCATATTTCACATGTGTATTCCTTGTGAGAAGACCTTTCTATTGATACCAAAATTTGACTATGTGATCTTGACCTCAAAATGTCATCCACTTTTGACATTTCAACTGTTCTACTGAAAAAAGATGCCAATGGGGGCATTCCTGTTTCACAAACACATGTTTTTGTTGTTGTTTACCTTGAATTGCTGCTGGTGTATCACAAGCCAACATCTGTCTGAGCGGTGACATGGCCGCTGCTAAGTAATCCCTCAGGAAAGTAACGCTGTTCTCCCCGCAGGCTTTCCTTGACGTCTTTATGATACACATAGAAACATCCTGACCCATTCTGTATAGAAAATAATACAGTGTATCAAGTTACGACAATTTTTTCCTCCTTTATGCTTTTCTCAAAATTGCTGTTTAATTGATAATACGATGTACCTTCTCAATTTCAATAAGAAAAAAAATTAAAAAGAGCTACCTCATTCAATTTATTCTTAATGATACATAATAAATCTATTCTCACAAACAGCATTATCTTTTTTAATTATACATGTATTGTTAGTTGCTTTACTGTCACTGACCTGCACATTTCTGCGGGGTCATTTGAACCGGAAGTTGTAACCGTAGATCTCATGACGTAATCGACAATTCCAGTAACAACATTCGTTGAACAGCCCTCTGAGGAATTTTTGAACTTCTCTGAGAACAAACACTGGTAGTTCTCAACAAAACCTATAATAAATAATTGAAAGTAAGAAAAAAATAAGTCCTGTCAAACAATAAAACTTGAAAATTTCCATTAAAAAATCACTAAATCTTTCTCTGCGAGGTTTAAGGATAAAAATTGTTTGTATAAAGCTTTAAAATAGTGGAAATCGTGAAACAGTGGTGTCATTTATTTATGATATGAACATAATGACGTAATTTTGACTCCTTGCAAAAATATGAAACTTGAAACTGTTATGTCATTTCGGTCATCGTATGAACATATTGAAACTATAAGACGCTTGCAAAAAAGCATGACTAAAGACAGCAGTCTTCTTTTGTTCATTATGTGAACATAAGTACGCATATTGACATTATTTTTTACGCCTTGCAAAAATGGAAGTTTGAAATAGGTGGGATTATTTGTTTATGATATGCCACGCAAATGTGTTCTTTTGTTCATGATATGAAGATTATGAAATTAGGGGGGAGACTTGCAAAAAATGTAAACGTTACCTCGCCTCCCATTCCCATTACATAAGAATCTACCAGCAGACACGGCTGTATCATACAGTAGTCGGCGTTTTCCTTTACAACCCATCAGTTTGTCTCCTATACACATAAAGGCAGCGTCCATAGATCTAAAAAAATCCACTTTGAAGTTTTCATTATGTATACGAGAAATGATCAATGTTTAATCCAAATATATGCCAAGAATTGTATATTAAGCTGTTATACAATATGTCGTTTCGTTACCTATTTTCTAAGGATTATGGAAAACGGACAGAAAAATGTTCTTCCGGGCATAGGAGAAGTATGAGAAATGTAAGAAACATGAGAAATTTAAAAAAGGTATATTAGGTACCTGCACAAAGAATCGACGGCTTGAGCGGAGTCTGCTTGATTCTGGTTGGCTGCTGCTTGTTGAGCACGTGAAAGAGTTTGCAAACAAGACACAGAATTCATGATGTCACATTTTGGAGTTGATAGAGTTGGGAAAGTTGGATTGACGATGTCCATATTCCCAGTGGAAGGGAAATTCATAACAACATCCGGAGTGCTTGACTGCCCTCTTATGCATTCCACTAAAATGGAATGAATTAGTCTCTTAGTAAACATTCGTGGGAAATTAAAAATGTATATCTTAAATATGAAGTGATATATGAATTAAAGAAAATAAGTTTGGAAATTTTTAAGGAAAACAACTATATTTAAGGTTTGAATTCATACTCCCTTGAACCTATATTGCATCAAATTAAAAAGAAAGGTCATCATATCGATGCCATTTATTTTAATAGCAGAAATTTTATGTCAAATTCAAAGGTTCAGAATACTGTATTTACAATATTTAACGCTCAAAAAATGATTTTTTTTTTCAAAACATTTTGAATACTTTCTTGATGAATATGGCTGAAAATGAAAAAGGCGGTTTCAGGAATGCGCATATGTCATGTTTTTAATAAAAAGTAGGACCTAGACCAACATTTGAAATTTAGAAAAATTGGATGAAACTTTAGTGAAAGAGTAAAAAATATAAAAAGGCAATTTTGTTACTGTATTGTATGTCCGTTCAATTGAATATTTGTGAAGTAGAAAAAAATTATACAATTTCAGAAAAATGGAAATATTTTAACTAAAGTACATAGTTTAGAACATTGCAAATTTGGTAAAGGAATTTCAAAAGATTCTAAAAATTTACTTACCCGAAATAATACATATTAAAAAGGAAACTAATTTCTTCATTTTGTCCTTGTGAAGTGACTTAAATTCTTCGTTTGGAACAATCTTTTGGCAAATACAACAGCTTGGAATTCTATATATACAGAAAAAAGTACGTAATCAATGCCCAATCCCTCACGACAAAAAATGACGCTTCTTTTTGCCATTGGTCGTTACTGGAGTGAAGCGGTACGTCAATGACGTTATTAACGTCGGACGATAAAAAATCGGCTGTATTTTACTATTATACTGGCAGGTGATAATACAATGTCAAAGGTGGTTATGGGTGAAACTAGAAATATGCCAAAAATATTACTAGTATTTCGTACCTGAAAGGGAATTTTATATCAACTTTTAATTGCCCCACGAGTTACTTATATAAATAGATACGTTACGAAATTGATCTGAGGTCAACCAGGGCAAAAAAAAATTCATCTTATTCTCTTATACTATTTTTATCTAGGTAGAATTCGATTTTTGCCTGGGTAGAATTCGATTTTTGCCTGGGCAAAATTAATTTTGCTTAGGCAGAATTCGATTTTTGCTTAGGCAAAATTCGATTTTTGCTTAGGAAAAAATATTTCTGCCTATGCTAAATTCGAATTTAACATAGGCAATATTAATTTTGCCTAAGCAAAATTAATTTTGCCTAGGCAGAATTAGAACGGATGTATTTTTGCTTAGGCATATACCAACTCCATATTAACCAATCGCCATGCATGTTACACAGATGCAGTGATGCACTGCAGGGGTGAAACTCTTAACGGATTCGCGCACATATTTCACCTTGTTGCCTATGCTTTTCCGACAAAAATGGTAGATCCTTTAATGACTATTCGCTCATGGCAGACCGGAGCCTATACCCCCTCCCATCCTCCATCGAAATTGACTACTATTTGATATCACGTCGAGCATTGGGTCAAGACCGCCAGGAATTTGCCAAGAGTTGTGTTTTCCCCGTTTTTACGTCTAATTTGGCAGCCCCCCCCCCCCTCCCCCAGCCAACGCCTTGGTCTCCTGCCCCCCCCCCCCCTTCCCCGAAGGGTCTCCATGGGGTCAGGACCCCAGGATGTTAAAAATGTTTCCCGTTTTTACGTCTAATATTGTTAGCCCCCTCCCCCCAACGGCCAATGGCTTGATCTCACCCCATCCCAGAGAGAGGAGGGGTTGAAGGGGTCAGGATCCGCAAGGATTCGCCAAGAGTTATATTTCCCCCTGTTTACGTCTTATTTGGCTGCCCCCTCCCCATGGTCGACGACTTGGTCTCAACACCCCCCCCCCCCAAGATAAAATCAAAGCACTGGAGGTACTGAGTGCGAATAGCCAGAATATGTATCACTTATAATGTATGACAAAACATTGTGTTTTCAAAGTTATATTTGTTCCTGAACACTTTCGTAGGTCAGTTTATGGATGTATAAAGACAGAACTAAAATGTAAAACCATAATGTCGTCTTAATGAATTGAAAGATGATGTCTGACATTAAACATGAAAATTAAATAACATCACATTAAATCTACCCCAACCCCCTAAAAAATACAACAATCCAATATGACTGTCGATTGATGATACCATATACAAGGAAAGAAGAAGATTCTTATTTTCTAATTTGATCCCCACTCTCTCTTTAACCTTTCATGTTCAATGTTAGGTGTGTGCTAAGAATTTGAAGGAAAATTCACTTCTTTTTTAGTATATAAAAACATGATACATCATAAACGGGAATGTATTGATCTTTTATTTTTCATAATTATTAATATCATATTTCATGATGGAAGTTCCCAATTTTTCCGTATACAGATTTTATTTTGTGAAGCAGGGCAAAATAAGCCTACTTGAAGTTAGTTTTACGTTTCAATGATTCAACTTTAAAATATCTTTATTGATAGCACCGTTTCATTTATATATTGTTCATTAAAACGGGTAATGGAAAGGGGTTTCCAACACACAGCCTGTGTTCATCTCAGTACATACAGATGCAATGTTCATTAGGCCATGCATGTACATAACACGACAGCTCGATTCATATAGATAATTCATTGATTCAGACAGTGATCAGACTTTATACCGATCATGACGCTGAAGCAGTCCCAAGGTACATGTAAACAGAGTAACATCGTTTATACATACTCAGTAGACGGGGCACCCATGAGTGAAGAAATCAGGCAATCGCTATGTGCTATTCGCACAAAAAAACCAAACCATATTGTAGATCGATTCATGCACGTTTTATTCTTATAAAATTTTGAATGGTTGAGAAAAATTGATCTGGCTATCCATGTTTACATTGCTGCACCGCACACACTGGGCGTGCGCGTGCATTATATTTATTCGCTTTGCAAGAGGTATTTTCATTGGTTGATATAGATGAACGCTTGCGAATTTTGCCTAAGCAAAAATAATTCTGCAGAGGCAAAGTTATTTTGCCTAGGCATAATTCGATTTTTGCCCAGGCAGAATTATGTTTGCCTAGGCAAAATTCTATTTCTGCCTAGGCAGAATCAATTTTGCTTAGGCAAAAATCGAATTCTGCCTAGGCAGAATTATTTTTGCCTAGGCAAAAACGGAATTTTGCTTAGGCAAAAATAATTTTGCCTAGGCAGAAATGTGATCATTTTGACACATATTCCGCGCCATAGACGGAGAAATGAGATCATATTATGATGGATATCCAATCTCATTTTTATTTGGTAAAAAGTAACGTAAAAAAATAAACAAAAGAAGATGGATCGATCGACTGATCAATAAGTAGATACATAAATGAGCAAAGAAATAAAATCATAGATAAACAAACGAATAAACAAAGAAATAAATACAACGGAAATGAGTAGTATAGGACGGTCAGAAAAAAAGGTTATTATAACCTGTAAGGCTATACAAAGTCGACGTTAGGTGAAAGTGACACAACCCATGTCAACGATTTTATTCATACTTAAAGAATTAGAGAAGGATGGACAAAAAATAAAGTGAATGAAAGGAAATGTAACAGGAAAAAAATGATAAATTATTCAACAATACATTTGTGTGAGAATGAGTGTCTCGAAAACCTCCGTCGTGTGCAAATGTTTCGGAAACTAAAAAAACATCAATTAAGATGCTCCCAACCTTCAATCTTTTTAAAATTCATTCGGCTGAGTATCCCTCAAACTCGTCTAGATCAATTAACTCAAATAACTGAGGAAAACCTTTTGATGAGAAGGTACCTCATTATATCCCATTGACAATTTGCAGAAAAGCTCCAGTAGAGCACATGAAGTAGACTTAAATTTACGCTGGACTTTGTTAAGCAGCAGACGTAGACCAAGAGGCCGAAAACTTGTAGACGAATTGAGTGTTTGTTCTTACTCATTCATTATACAAAGGACTTCACTTCCTTCTTGGAGTATGAGAAGATTGATTTTAAAAAAGGATATGCATGTACATTGTATGTATTTTTGTACTTTCGTCTGTTTGAATGTATAAAAAATTTCATCTATCATTTAACAAATTGTGTTGTCTATGACAAATTTCTATAAAGTTTACATTCATCTGAAGCAGTCTTAGAAAGAAGGCGAACAATCGATCTTGTCTTATGGAAGACACAAAGCGTAGGTGTCATGGTCATTATAAATCTGGGTTTTTGTTCATATTATAAAGTGGTTAGGATACTGAAATGGTGATTTTATGGGGATGTCTTAATTTCGTAATAGGAGAAGGATTTGAGGTTTATGGCCTAAATTAATGACAGCATTTCAATTTATCATATTACTTCAGCTTTCAATTATAAATACAACAAAAAGACGAGAGCGGAGTAATGATTTAATTTTACTGCATAGAAGAAATTGCTCATTTGTAAATTTAATCGGCAAAATCAATTATACAGATACCATACTGCATGTACAAATGCCTCGACATGTACATCAAATATATCATATTACATTATATGAATCATATTCAAGGCTTTAATCATCATAAAAGGAAGAAAAATGACTTGTGGAAATTATTTTTTCATGAATGTTTCAAAATCTAGTTGTTAATTCTGACTCTAAAATCGTACTGCGACCGTCAATTTATAATTGAAATAGTTCAAGGAGTATTTTTGAATAGCAGATGATTAATTTCAGTTATGAAATCGTTAATTTACCCCTTAATTTTACAAGGAATTTTGAAATTACCTGGATGCAGACAGATGAAAAAAGTAGACACAAACGTATTTAGATTTAACTATCACTTTCAGATACATTATCCTGTAATCGAGGAAGATCTCATCATATGTAACAGAGGAAATTCTTTATCTTTTTCTTTCTTTTTGAACGATTCGACATCGTCAATAAATCTTTTAATCCTTAGTTCCAAAGCACCATCACCTTTAGCCCATGCTTCTACTTTCTTTCGTTCTTCTACTTTTCTATCTGGTTTTCCGAATTTTTCCTCTTGTTGAATTTTACTGATTTCTTGCAATTGTCGCCTAGATCGCGAATTGTGAGGTTTTCTCAAATGAACACCGGGTATGAAGATAGGCTGAACGTCCATGGCCTCTAGCACTTCACCTTCTTTGGTTTTCCTAGGTTTGGCTCTCGGCCTCAGGAACCTCGGAAGGGGTTCATCCGGTCTTCTGCGAGCTCCGGAAAACGACAGTTGAGCAGATTGGCTTTTACGTCCATAGATATTGAAATCTCGCATTAGATTGACATCGTTGCTTCTATTTAATACTTTCGCTTCCGACATTTTCCTCTTGAAGTTCTTTATATTGAGCTTGAACATGGCAATATTGACGGGCTTCAGACGACATCCTTCAGTACTTTCATCTTCTGATGTTGTACTATCTCGGTCGTCTGCTTCACGCACTGAAGACTCACTTTTCACATATGAGTTCTTCATAGTTCGATCAGACCTGTTACATTCCTTCGCAGACTTCGATTGCAGCAGATAATCTTGTCTTCTGCTCTGTTGCTTTTTTACTGCATCACTTAATTTCTGAATCGCCTCAGCTTCTCTCCTTGCTCTCTCTAAATTTTCGTCCCTGTCAATACCAGCCTTATATTTTGCTCTCTGAAGTCCAGAAATCCTGCCGTCCAATTCTGACTCCAAAGCGTCGTTTTCTAAATAAGTGTCACTGTAATCCAGTTTTACGCTGCGTTGAAATTCAGCCGATTGAAGACGTTTCATCTTTACAAATTTATATACACCTTCAGTCAAATGATATTTTCCACCTCTGGAAACACAAAAGAAGATGAGTAAAGTAAATAAAGAAATATAGCTATGATTATAATCAAATATGAAATGATCACACTATGTTGGAAAATCTCACCAGGTGCCTCTTTATCCACGGAGCGGCGGGTGTGGCCAGGCAAACGGCTTTTGTGCTGCAGTTGCCCTTTAACCATCACATTCTGAAGTCATCCAAAAACATATTGAATAGAGAAATCTATACGATCCATATTCATAGTACGGCTGACATCTCTTGTATAATAGGTATTCAAAGTTTTGATAAACTTATCGATTTCTTTACAAAAAGCATCATAATCATCTCAGAATTAATAAATATAGCGACTTACAGCAGCGCACCAGAAACGTCACTGACTGAATTTTTTTTACACATTTTTACCTATGCATGTACTCCCATCATATTGCATGTTGAATTATTCTCTTATTCGTTCATTATTAAAGGACGTCTCGCCAAAACCTTCTACCAACAAAATGTTCTCAACTATGGGAAATTTTAAATCACTGAATAGACAGGTAAAATTAAGAGACAGTCTATATTTCCGATTCTTTATAGGACTGGAGTTTAATTTATCGTCCGTTGTAATTGGAGTTTTGTATAAATTTCTAGCTTCTAATTCCGTTTGATTTCGTTATTTAAATTCCATCATTGTAAATAAATTGGATTACATTTCCATAATCGGTAAATGATTTAGACAAAATGAAAGGATGGTGAATCTAAGCTGCGCTTTTCTAATTACGCTCGCTTTCAGTGTGGGGTATTTTCCCGTCAACCTTATTAAGTGTTGAACAATGCTTCTTTGTGAATTGATCAAATATTGCAGAGCATATCCAAACTCTCAAATTGACGCTAATCAAATTTTATTTTTTTATTGTGTAAATCAATTTCTTAAGTATAGTCCCAATTTACATAACACTGTCATCAAGAAGTGAGTCCTCATGATAAACAAGCGCGGATCTAGGGATCTAGAGGAGGGTTAGAAACATCCCCTTCCCTGCAATTTAAATGTTGAATTTTTTTTTTGTTTTTTTTTTTGTTTTTTTGTTTTTTTTTTTTTTTTATGTATGATGTATTTCCAAATCATATTTTGAAACCCCCCGGACGAATTAGACCCCCTGGAAATTTTCTAGATCCGCCAAAGATAAAGGAGTATAACTAAGGTTGTACCCTACAATGGGTAAATTATTTCAAGAGCGGGATCCATGGCTTACATTGTAATATCTACCCCAGATACAAATAACATTGTTGTTAACAAGTCCCTGTAACTTAGATTTACTTCTTTAAGAAATCTGGTTCAGATGTTTTCAGTGCATATAATCTTGTCATTTACTTCGTATTTTGGTATGAAGGATTTTGGGTACCATGGGTGTATGTTCAGCAGTCAGGGAATGACAATCTCATAATCTGGATGATTAAGTTAAATGCGATACCACCTGAAAATGATCAAAATTCACTTAAAACTATAGTTAAATGTCATTTTCGAGAGCGTTTCTTTACAAGTTTATGTCTGAAAAAAAGTGATATCATAAAGTCTGGGCGCTTTTAAATATAGCCTGAACTAGCTAAACGCATTACATCATAGCAGGATATGGAAAAAACGGTGCACTAATCGCAGCGGAACACACCCGCAAGATTTTTTACAAATAATGAACTTCAGACAAAATAATTTCCGAGAACAACAGGGAACAACACCCACACAAAATGGACAAACAAAATAGACAATGAAGACATAAAGATTGAAGGAAATCATCAAACTCCCCTGTCGAGCTCCCTCCTGAAAGGTTTTTCGGTAACCGATCGCTGGTAGAAGTTTTGGACACCAATGTGGCAACTTTGTACGTTCAATCAAATGGTGTAGTTATCCGGATTTGCCCTCCTACTGATCTATTGTATAAAACCTTCGCAAATTAAGAAGACATCACAAAAAAGAAGGTACCATATATTTTAAAGTATTTGTGATACAAATGGAAAGCAATATAGTTTGAGTATACCAGAGCTTGGTTGATGATAAACACCAAAATATACACAAAAGTTGTAAAGGGCAATGCAAAAGATCACTAATAGACTTGTGAGGAAACAAACGAAACTAGTAAAGATTTGCCTGATGAAGTAAGTAGATATAGGTGGAATTAAGGCACGGTCCATTTGATATTCTGGGGGGGGGGGGGGGGGGCTTGGGTTTTTTGTCGGAGCAAGATTATTTTTTTCGCCCCGGACCGGGGCAAAAAATTTTTTTTCTTGCAAAGTTGGAGCAAGGAAATTTTTTTTATAACAATTGATGTGAATATTAAGAATGTTTGTGGTTTTTTCAATAGAAATGATCTATTTTTACTTAAATTACTCCCAACATTATTTTTATGTAAAACTTGTATTCACTTCTAAACTGAGAGAGATGAAAGATTTTTACAATATTGCGATATATAATTTTTAGTAAACAAAATGTTTATAAGGTCATGTAACATGTAAGAGGGCCTGATGCACGTTTTTACTTGTAGAAATGAAAACTAGTGAAAAATTTATTTAAATTCTCCTTCCAAACTTGTATATAAATTTAGACACTATGGTGATACATGTATCGTTTAATAGTAATAAATTATATTGATAATGTATTTAAGCATTTTAACTGTTTCAGTCACATGCATTCTTTTGATATTTTTCCAATATGAACTTGCCATTACAGAAGAAAACTATGGCGAGCGAAGCGAGCCAAAATTTTATTATAAATATTAAAAATTGCGGCGAGCGAAGCGAGCCGAAAAGTTTTCAGGAATTTTATGCGAATTTTATGGTTATTCTTCAAATTCAGATTACTTGTAAGAGCAAGACTATTTTTTTCTGTCACAACATAAGCAAATTTATTTTTTTCATCAAAATTCAGAGCAAAATTATTTTTTTCGAAAAAAACCCAACCCCCCCCCCTCCCAGAATATCAAATGGACCGTGCCTAAGCAAGCAGGAATCGAATGAAATCAATATGAACTTACAACAACAAGAAAAAGATCTCCAACGTGACCGCGTTGCAATCACCACAGCGAAAGAAACTGTACAAAAAGTCCATTACATATCAATAAACAAACTTTAAGACATCAAGTTAGAGACATTTACATAACCTTTCTAACAATCTAAGAGATGATCATAAATAGATGTAAGCGAAGAGAAAAGGACAGCTGATCAATTTTTCGATCCAACTGTAGATGGCGCTACTGAAAAGAATGTTGATATTGATTGAGGTCTGTAAATGGAAAGCAGAGTGAACTTTGTTGTTCTGAAGGATTACTTATAATACAGATCACAAGGGGTTATCTTTATAAAGATTTGGACCAAAGAAGGGGGGGGGGCTACAACTTTTTCTGTTTCTGATACAATGTATTTAATGTTACAAAAATATCACACATTCAACAGAATAAAAAAATAGATTACAAAAATAAATCACTCACATGAAACGGACTAACAAGCAACCCGAACTAAGACGACATAGAGACACGAACACATACAGAACAACTCATTAACATATTTCACATGGAGCAGTATTAGGATGTCTCTGAGCATCTGCTAAATTGAGTATTTATCCGGGTTACATGCGCACAGTCCTCCCATATATGGATTTGAAAATATATCGTCCTTGTATAAAGAGAAAGCCCTAGCTCTCAATGAAAGGTGGCATTGCAGACAAGACCATGCATTAGATTCAGAAGCCATGATTCTGAGCTTATTACACAAGACTGAAAAGTTCTTGTGTCTCGGTTCTCTTTATCCCATATTTCATAAAATTTACTGTTCCTCAGTAACTGGATATCCCTTTCTTTTCATGGCGTGAAGAATGTAATAAGGTTTGACGTTACCTGTTCTTGATTAACGATAGGTTGATAAGAGCATAGATTTATGGAGATTAGACCTCAAGATAAAAAATCCAAACATCAATACCTGATGCATTCCCCCCGAGTGCATACAGTTACGGAACAGGAGGGTATTTGTTCTTTGGTTGCATTATACATTATGCATCGGCATATACCTTGAGCTTGAAAGTCTATGTACAAACCAGGTTGTAATTTGTTAAGCTATTCAATACTGATATTATTTATACTGAAACAGATGTAGCGCTTTCGTTTCCTTTTATCCGAAAGAATTCAAGGCTTTTTTCTTCCTTATCATGTAACAACTTCTATAGTTTGTTGTCATAATGCGTAAATGTTCAATTTGGTTTGAATAAAGGGTACTGCAGAAATCAGAAAAGGAAGAAAAATTTGTAGGTCTTTTGATCTTAATTATATATTTTCCCATTTTAATCGCAAAAGTCATTGAAGTGCAATCATAAAGTATTAAATTCCTGGCATAATTGTAACTTGCCTAAAGAAGAAGAAATTCCTACCAAGATTCTTCAAGATTTCGAAAATTGTCCCATTAGATCAAGCGCACTGTGAGGTCAGTAGTGTTTTGTATTTTTTTAAGTGGGGGCGTCATTTCAGTTTAAACAAATACATACAGAGGTTGCACGTGAAAATAGAAACAGGCAAAATAATCTTAAGAGTCGCTAATGAACAAAACTTGGTAAAATTCAATGTATCGATTGAAATTAAAAAGGAGTTTTGACGTTTTAGTCAATCAGAGTCCTCGGTGGCCATCTTTTAAAATTGGCTTATTGATCAGGTCAAAAGAACGGATTTTGAGTAGCTTGATCTTCTTGCTAAAATGTGTTTCATTGCATGATAGGTACGTTTACATGTATATTCAAATCGAACCAATGTCACAATCTCAAATGACGAGAGAGCAAATACATATACACGTGCACTCATAACAGAAAGAAACTATTCAGATATTCTTTAACTCCATTGATCGAATCACAAAGGAAATCAAACAAAGACATGTCATAGTGTCATATTCAGGACTATACTTAAGGGTTTAAGCGTGTACATGTGGAGAAACTCTGTATAAAATTGCACGAATTAGAAATTATGCTACATGTATATAGATATCAGATTTCTATATTTGCATTTAAACATGATACCCACGCGACAAAACCTTATCAATAGCCGAAATGTTATACTTAAATGTTTACTTCCCTTTCTCTTAGACAGTACAAAACTTTGCCTGAGTAGCCCACCTCCCTTTTGCTATGTACTCTTTAATACTGATGCAACGTGGAGGTACTAGCTAGTAGTATTTCTCGAATAAGGGTATCCCAACCATACACCTGGGAAAGCCAGAGTATTGTTTATCAACATGTCTGGCTTGTAAAAACGAAATGGTGGCCTAAGCAATTTTACGACAGTTTGCTGAGAAGTCCATGCTACAAGGGCGGATTGATATGTTGTGAGCCAATTTGAATTTTTCCAGACATTTTGCATCATTTTTCTACATAATCCCCTTCAGTATCTATACACTTTTGCCATCGGTCTTTCAGGGCCTCAATACCACTTTTAAAGAACTTATCTTGACTGATCAGAAAGCATTTCACTGCAAATATGACGTCATCATCGGACTGAAAGTCGGTGCCGGAAATAGCTGCTTTCAGTTGGGAATAGATGAAAGTCTGATGGAGCAAGATCAGGTGAATAAGGCGGATGCTCAATCAAATTAAATCCCCAATCATGAATGGTAGTCATGGCAGTGACAGACTAGTGAACAGGAGCAACACACCTTTCCGTGGCGCCTTAGTGTAATATTTCCCGTAACTATGTGTCATTGATTGTCTGTCCTTTTTGGAGATAATTTACAAATGTATCAGCAGAAAACCTGCATCCCAGAAAATCGAGGCTCACAACATATCAATTAGCCTTCGTATATTTATTGTATTTTTTTATTAACAATTTTTTCAAGGACTATTGATAATAAATACAGGTTTGTGAAACAAGAATGCCCCCGTCAGCATCTTTATCAGTAAACAGCTGTTTTTCAAACTCCAAGGTCAAGAATTTTGGAATTCGTGGAAAGGTTTTGTTACAAGGAATACACATTTTAAATATCAAAAATACCTATCACTTACACAGTTTCAATAGTTATTGCTAAGGTGAAAGTTTTCCTAAAGAAGGTCAAACTCAAAGGTCAAGGTCACGAGGTCAAAAATTTTGGTATCCATAGAAAGGTCTTGTCAAAACTCACAAGGAAGAAATATGTGAAATAAAAAGCCCTTTCATTTACCATTCAAAAGTTATTGCCAAGGTTAAAGTTTTTGCAGACAATCAGACTAACAAACCAACCAACGGATACGCCAAAAACAATATGCCCCGAATCTCCGATTACGGGGGCACAAACAGTGATATAGTGAGCGCATCCAGTGATACTTGGACATATGAGCTAGTCCCCTATCCATAATGAAAATCATACCATGGCCTCTACCTTGACCTTTGTCCCCAAAATCAATAAGGATCCTCTTTACAATGGTAATCTTTGTGTGAAGGTTAGAACTTCTTTGAAATGTGGTGTAGTAAAGCTGTTAAATACTGTTTTCTATACATGCTAAGTTTTGACCTTGACGTTTGACCTCAGTTATTTGCAAGGTTAAAGTTTCTGATATAAAAATGTATGTAGATAGACATACAGGACAAAAACCACATGTCCCGGTATGAGTTATATATGAACTAAATTTAAAATTTGACAAGTATAAGGTAATTTAGTGTTTATTGTATTTTTCTCCACATTTCATACATGTATAATGCAATAATAACCTCTAATGAAACAAGTTCATGGTAAAATTTTCACAGTTCATCCACATCTTCTTATTTACAATTTCTGACTGTACAAATAGCACTATTTACATTATTCATTGTCATTTGGAAATGCACCTTTTTATGAACATGATGTATGTATAATTTGCACGTATAACTTAAAATCTTTAAGGCAAGATTACTATGCTCGTAACTTGTAGACAATCATTCTGGAATTTACATGGTTTCATGTTTTGTATTTTCACAAAGAATTCAGGCATTTTATCACAATTTGACCGAGTCGATCAATCAGAACTATTTCTCAACTTTCCTCAATCACAGATTTCTTTCTCAAGTATATGGTACTCACAGTTATTTGCAGCAAGCAAATGTGAGCCATAGGGGCAAAAATTAACCCCAAAATTCTTCAGTGAAAGACATGTAATGGGTTGGGTTCCTGTACATATTCGTTAAACATGATGAAAACATGAAAAACAGCCTCGTTTTATAGCTATTTTGAAGTAGGTCAAGTTTGAGCTTATAATACTGTGGGTGTCGAATATACATGTATATGACCTGCTGTTCATGGAATCAAAATGTCACTTATAAATGTATGTAGATTTGACCTCTACTTAGTCTGTCTAGATTGATGTAAAAAAGCTTAATAAGGATTTCAATGAAATAGTCAGAATCAATTATGGTTAAATGAAAGTTGGGTGTACAGAACAAAGCTTCAACACCCAGAAAGTTGTAGGGAATTTATTATCAACTTTGGCAAATATGTCACAAAGAGAGAAACAAGATAGGGGGGATAAGGGAACCAATTCCTGACTGATTTTGTGAAGGCATTGTATCATACTTTGGTGAAAGCTAATAGCTAAGACTGATTGAATCATAATCTTAAAACGTAAGTTGATGGGTTTAAATAAAATATTTGTCTTTTATACTTGCAAAATATATTTCATTATGCATATCAAAATGGCTTGATAACAGACATAGAAAATAAATGTTGTAAGTTAAATGATTTAAGGAATACATGTATGTATTTACCCTAGCATTATAAGCTAAAATAAAGAACAAATCAACAATTTTCTTGTATACCGTTAAATTGTAGCTTGGATAATTTAAGTTTTCTACGTATATTATGCTTGATATTCATAAAATGTAAATAGCATAACTTCATCTACTTTGTCTTCTTAAGGTTAACCGTAAAAGGAAATTAAAATTCCAAGCATTCTGACAAAAACAACCATTCATAAAATTCCAGATAGCAAATTGACATAGAATCTATGGTAAAAGGGGTTAAACACATTGTCATTTCTTGTGTATTTCTAAAAACATTAAGAGACCTTTGGATGAAATATAAAAATATATATGGGTAGCAACCATTGCCATCCTCTCTATGACATCCTCTTCCTTTTTTGCACACTTACCCTCTATCTCATTCTCTATTATAAAACATTTAATCACTTTACTTGCTAAGACTTAAGACTACATTCATAGTGACTAGAGCTTAAAACCATGGCCAGCATGCTTTTTATCTATCTTGATCTACATAAAATAACGTTTGTGAAATGTGCACATGTGGAATTATAATCCATCGTGACTAAATTATCTAAACTTCAGTTCGTAACAAAAATTCCGGAAAACAATACAAAACAGTACAACTACATGTATATATAACAAAACTTCTATTCCCTTTATCATACATAATCTCATCACATTTAGTTTTACAGTTACTCGTACAAACAGCGGCAGTTTGCCCATAGAATCCTCATTTATTAGTTCTTGATCTTACGAACAGGTAGATATAATGTCATTACAAGGAATTGATACTATACAAGTAATGTACCCAGTCTTTCAGTAACATGCAATTTAGCAGAAAAATAAATAAATAAAACAATTATGTATAGCACTTTCTTCTTCATAAGAGATGGAAATAGCCATCGTTCTCTGCTCATTAAAAGGAGTTGAAATAACATTCTATCTAAATACATGTACATGTCTAATTTACCGTAATAAATAATTATTTGACAAAGCTCTCAGAACTGTAGTACTTGTACCTTAGCAGAAGTCCACCAGCCTACACCTTTACAGTTAATTAACAATCACAAGTATCTTATACATATACTGCTTTTACAGGTACCTAATAATCATGGATAAGACCATGTCAAACAAATTTTCTTTTGATTGTCAACTACATTTTGGTTCAAACTTTACGGATACTTCATTCCAGCTACCGGTACTTTTACTCAATTACATATGTATTACAACAGTTGGTGAATCCATTCATATCACTTTCAAAAGTATGAATAAATCATAACCTATTTTGTAAATCTTTGATATGAATTTTTTTCTGTTCTTATAAGCGTTTGTTGACGTTACTCCATCTCTGCTTTATTCATTCTCTGACTAATATTATCGGACATTTCTAATAAAGGTTAGCATAAGACGTTCCTATAAACTCCTGGTTCTTTTTTTCTGATTATATTTTGTAGCTTTATTGGTTTTCTTCTCTTAGGGTTCATTTTCTGCAAGTTCTTCTTCCACCTAGAAAAAAATTCCAGTAAAAGCAATGAAGAAAAATCACATATTACAAAAAAATAGCAATCCAAGGAATGCTTGTGTCGTCTGCGAAGCGGTTTGATTATTATTCTAGAAAGTGGAACAAAATTATTGGTATCAGTAGAAAAGTCTTGTCAAATGAAATTCATTTGAAATATCAGACCTCTTAATTACAAATTATCATTTCATCTTATCTCATTTTATCATGGTCATTCTCAAATTTTCAGAAATGAGTGTCAATCATCTAGGTCAAGGTCACTACGTAAAAATTGGTAACAAAAAGGTGTCCTCATAAGAAATATTTAAGACCTATCACCTACCAGTTAAAAGATATATACAACCTTAAAAAAGAAGGTCAAATAGCTAGGTAAAGGTCAAAAGGTAAAAAATTATGGTATGTGTAGAATGGCATTGTTACAAGAAAAATACATGTGAAATATCAAAGCCCTATCACCTACCAATCAAAAGATATAGCCAATATTACTTTTATTGAAAAGTAGGTCAAATATCTAGATCAAGGTCAAAAGGTCAAATATTAAGGTCTGTGTAGAAAGGTCTTGTCACAAGGAATACACATGTGAAATACCAAAGCCCTATCACTTACCAATCAAAAGATATATCCATTCTTAATTTTTTGGAAAAGTAGGTCAAATATGTAGGTCAAGGTCAATAGGTCAAAAATTATGGTATGTGTAGGAAGGTCTTGTCACAAGGAATACACATGTGAAATATCAAAGCCCTATCACTTACCAATCAAAAGATATAGCGAATATCTTTTTTCAAAAGTAGGTCAAATATCTAGGTCAAGGTCACAAGGTCAAAAATTATGGTATGTGTAAAAAGGTCTTGCCACAAGGATTGCACATGTGAAATATCAAAGTCCTATCACTTACCAATCAAAAGATATATCCATTCTTAATTTTTTTGAAAAGTAGGTCAAATATGTAGGTCAAGGTCACTAGGTCAAAAATTATGGTATGTGTAAGAAGGTCTTGTCACAAGGAATACACATGTGAAATATCAAAGCCCTATCATTTACCAATCGAAAGTTATGGGCTGTGACACCCAAAGTGTGACAGACAGACAGACGGACGGACTGACAAACGGACGGACGGCCAGACGGACAACGGATAAAGTGATCCCTAAGTGTCGCTGTGCTTCGCAGGCGACACAAAAAGCAAATGTTTCTTCACGATCTTTGTTCAATACATGTAATGCAAAGCCAAAATGTGCATCACAGTACATGTATCTATCATTTCGCTATTATACAATGTATTTTTATTATACACAATACTGATGATAGAGGAAAGTTGTTTTCATATTCTTTCATATTCGACTGTAAAATTCAAACATCAGAAACATACTTGAAATTCATAGAAATACCCTTTACCTTTACAAATGAGTGGTCCATAAGCTGACTTGCTGTCCATCGAAGACTTGAATCAAACTCAAAGCAGTGTTCCATGAAGTCCTTACCCTCCTCACTAAGATGTTCTGGGGTCGGTGGTCTACCACCCATACCAACTTTAAACATAATCTGAGCATTGTTCTCCAACTCATGCCATGGACGCTGCAGAAGTATAGAATGTCCATATTTTGAAGACATCACAAAGTTAGGATCTCTTAAGTTCTTTAAGGCATACAAATTAACCATGCATCCACACCATTGTATTGTTATTACATAAAAGTAACAAGAATTCTTGAAATAAATGAAATTTTGAAAATACAATGTATATTTTTAATTGTAATCTTTGCCATACATGTTTATGTAGGTATACAATGTACTCTTTACTTTGCACATAGACCACTTGCCGAAATTCATAATGGCTGACAAAATGATGAAAAATGTCCGAGGTTGGAAACTTTTGCACACTTTTTCGTTGTTACGTTTCAATGGAATTGCGTCTTTAACAGTGACGTCATAATGATAACGCCAAAAATGTTGACTCGGACAATTGAGCTTTCAAACAAGACTGGAAAATGGTCTATTGACAATCTCCCTAATCTCGACTCTGCAAAATTAAGTCAACACAAGGAGGAATTATACATGTAGTTCAAACTTCAATGACTACATAACTACCTTTCCTGTAGACAGTTCTATAACAACACAGCCTAAACTCCAGATATCTGCTGCTCTTCCATGTCCCTCCCTTGTATTTTTAGTGATCACCTCTGGTGCCATGTAAGCTGTATAAAAGATGGTCATTGATTGGTTAGCTACTTATAAGTTACCAATAATACTATGAGAAGAGGAAATACAAGATTTACAGAATTTGTCCATGAATGATCATTTACATGTATCTGTAGATATAAGCCAAGATAGAGCAGATGTTACGTTTGTCTACTAAGACAGCAGAAGGTATCTGGTTTGATTCCCAGTCAAACTACATATTTTCTTCTTCTTCTGTTACACAGCAATAAACAGCAAAATCATACTCGTTCATCATAGTTAGATTGGTACAATGTGTATCAATTTTAAAAATACCACTTATACTGCAAATGTTTGATTTTGTATAAAATGCCATGGAAACATATCTATTTGCAGATGATTTTCCTAATATTCAAATAAGATAGCAAAATAGGCAACCAGAGTTATTGGAATATTGAGTCCATTTTCTTGTTCCAGTATGTAATATGATCATATCTGACACAATGTATTATGTAAATATAATTGAAATACACACACCCATAGTTCCCACAATTTTGTTGAATTCCCCCGGCATAGTTGCATGGTTTTTAAGTTTGGCAGAGCATCCAAAATCTCCTAATTTCAGTGTACCACTCGATGTCAAGAAAATGTTAGCACCTAGTAAATATGAACAAAGACCATTTTAATAAATGTAAAGGTCTTTTAATCAAATTGGAAAATCACTTTCAGGAATTAAAAAAAAAAAATCAAAATTTTATTCTATTAGAATTTTTTCTTGATCACTTCATTGCAAATATGTAATTAGACTATGTACTATTAGTTACACGGTTAGTTAGTGACCTGATACGGAAAAATACATGGTGTGAAAAGAAAACCGCCTTGCCCGATACGGGTTTTCTTTTCACACCATGTATTTTTCCATATCAGGTCACTAACTAACTGTGTAACGAATTTATCACGTCGAAGACCTCTAACTGTATGCGTGGGGGTCTCTGTATCATACAATTCACGCCGTCATAATAAACTACTCGCCCGATACGGATTTACAAGCCTGATACGGCTTTTTTCACGGCGTCATGTGACCATGATCTGACCAATCAGATTCCAACATTTTTGTCTGAGCGTGATAAATGTATGTCTGCTTCTTCAGTACAGGATAGATTTTTATACAAAGTTCAAACTATCAAGATAACAAGAACTGCAAGTTGCCAACAGTAAAAATTTACTTTATCTTCAATTACTTTTATCCAACAAATCCTTATTTTGTTCAATTTTTACAACCAAAAGGTAATCTTGAGAGAATTGATAATATAGCACAAATAACCTTTAATGTCCCTATGTATAATATTATTCTCATGTAGATGATTTATGGCCAGTAATATTTCCCAGGTGTAGATACGTATATTATGCTCTGGTAGACCCATCCTGGCCGCCTCCTCTAACGTACCCCGATCACAAAACTCCATAAAGACCAACATCTCATCCTATATAAGGTACAGATCATACAATTTTAGATTAAATATCAGTTTTCAAGGCATCTCATGATCTTCTTTTCATTGTTCACTGGTTACTGTAATATTTGCCTTATTCTTTATATACATGTATCGTATCGTTTCCACTAATAAATTGGAAAAAGATTATGATATGTCACATTAAATTTGAATATTCATAATAATGTATGGATATTCAAAATGTCAGCATATACATGTATATTCAAAATATTTCAAGTTGATTTAACTGATGAAACATTACAATAGTCAATCTTCCAATTATTCGTTAGACCCGACATGACATATTTTGGCAAACATTTTAATTATGACGTCATAAATAAATCCTTGGAAATCAAGAAAGCAATGTTGAAGCACCTGTTATCATTTGTGAGGTCACAATTCAAAAGTCCACCAAATTATGTCATGTCGGGTCTTTAACATTATAAAATCTAGGTTCAGAACAGTAATTCTGGTAATTAGGGAAAGGTCTATTTCACTTATTTTGATAAGAAAACACTGTATGCTACTTAATATTGAATTCAATAAAGAAACGCCTAATCTATACAAACAAGATTCAAACTGGTGTTTTGTTTATCAACATGTATAAGTACATGTGTATCATAGTTCATACTTACCCTATGTACCTCTACACCATAATACTTGACTAGATTCTTGTGATGTATGTTCTCAAACATAATAATCTCATCTGCCATTTCTTTAAGAGCCTGATGATCATTCACCTGGAACTTCATCTGTGAAAAAGACATACATATATTCATGTATGTATCTAACATATCCATTATAAACATCATATCATCTTGAAGTTGAATGATTAAGAATGTTTGATAATAGGTACATGTATGCTACTTCCTATGTTTGACCCTAAATATGTGACCTTGGAAGCTATCTTTACTTTCGTTTGGTTTAGAGTTTCATCATGCCTTGCCACTCATGAAAGTCTGATGGAAGTATAATGCATATAAAGGTAGATGTATTATTTCCCTTGCCCTCATCCTGTACATGTATATTCATGTAGCCGATTTATAACTGAGAGCTATTTGGTGCCCTCGTTGATTAGGCTACTACATTATGTGATGTCATAGAAGCTGGTTTAAAATTCTAGGAACCTGGTATACACATGGTAATGTAAGATATACCATATCTTCAAATGACCATTCCGAGCTAATTGCTACTTGGGATTTTCCAGCTAACTTGTCATATTTCTTGTGTAACATTAAAACTGTTATAAAATACAGGAAAGAATATCAGTTTAATATACCTCTTTCATTGCCATAAGTTCACCAGTGTCAACATTGACAGCTGAATACACTTTTCCAAACTGGCCTTCACCTAAGGAGAGTAAATTAATATCAATGTTTATAAAATTTGTTTATGCATTTACTGAACATAAGAAGATTCTCTTACAGTAACATTTATTCACTGATTTTTTGAAAATCTTTTCTACAGCAAAACAATAACTTGCCTACAGTAAATTGTGCATACATTGGGGTTTTCATACTTTTCAATCTTGAGCGAAAATTTTGACTTTTTACCTCGTATACTCCTGAACATACTCTTTAGACCTTTAACTACGACCTATTTATATATATTAATTCTTACCAATTTTAATGCCCCTCTGCCAGCGGAAGTTGACCCTACGAGCGTTGATTCTGTAATCAGGCGTGGTTTTATGACTGGTCACATGACCTACAACTCTGTGGTCCTGCAGCATTATATCGCGTTTTCTCTCCAGTTCTAGTATTTTTTTCTTCCTCTCTGCAGGACGAGCGTGCATACTCACCATGCCACTCATGTCACCGGAACCTGCTAGTGGTATATAAACAAAGTTATACAGTCCTATGTACATTTTTAATGCATAAATTCTTGTTAAATATGTAGTTCTTTACGTAGAAAAAGAATTATCTTTTTGTCAATCAAAATACAATGGCAAGCAAAGTAAAGTTTCAAGCTTCATTGGGCTACTTTTTTAATGTGTTCTAGGCATTTATAATCCGGTTCAGGTGTATGCATATTCTGAGAATCAAGAAGCTATTTTCAGGAAATTTGCACACAGCCAACCTAGGAGTATGCCATCAATTCTAAAATAAATTAAATGAATTTCTTGTGTTTTAATTTTCTGAATCATACACTTGTAGCTATACTTAAGAATGCAAACATATGAAATTCCTTATTCTACTATTGAAAATCAAAAATATTTTCTTACATGTAGTTCAGAATTTCTCCTTAAAAATAATACTTCTGCTTGTTTTTAAAAATTTCTTTTTTTGTCTTCAAAATGTCCAAAGAACTGCATTAGTAGATGTGTTTAGTTTATGTGTCACTCAATCTTTCTGCAGGATTTTTAAAGAAATGTTTTTCGTGTTGAGAACTGCAGTGTGTGTTAGCTAAATACATGTATGTTAAAGTTAAGCTTATATATGTCAGTTTCATATTGGCAAACAAGCTACTAAAGATTTACTGTCTAAGCAGCTCACTCTGGATTTTCATATGATTTCGTTTCGTTTATCAAAAAACTTTTTTTTTATCTAAATCCAGGCGCTTATCCAGATTACTTTTCAAGTGGAAGCACTTTCAGTCAAGGGGTTTTGGGATCGCTTTGTGGCCCTTAATGGGTCCAGGGGGAAGCCCTTGTGGTATTCAAGGGGCGAAAATTTTTTACATATTTTACAGGGCAGTGACTCTTTGTGCACTTCATTTATTCTTTTTTTTTTTTGAAAACGACTTGGAAGCATCTGTGTATGCCTGGCTACGCACCTGAAATCAATAGCTTCTGATGCACATAAATCTTTTTGTAACCTTCTACCAGTGCAATGTTTCAATAATTGAATCTCAGTTAAACTGAAAGGCAACCATGCTTGCACAGTGGTTAAACAAAGATATCAAGAGACAAAGGGGTAGGGCCACGAGACCCCTAAATCAGCCCTTGATTTTTCTCTTAAAATAAATTTCATGAGGAATACTTGATATCTCTTATGAAAATACACTAATGTTTACCGCTTTTCATGAAAAAAATAATATCACCAAACAATGTGCCATTTAACTGTAATGACGTCATGAAGTGACATCATTTTGACGTTATTGACAAAATATGGCGAAAATTGCTAGGAATTTTGTCTTTTGTCGTAGAATTCAATGTGGCCGCATGTGTTAACTGAGAAAAAACTTTTATGACAAGAGGATATAATGATAATCTTTCACATATAAATTTTCAATCATAGTTAATGCATGCGGCCATTGCTAATTCAATTGAAATATTAAGTTTTTGCACCAATTTCGCCGAATATGACCTATTTTGGTGTTTTCAAAAGGCTAAAAGGTGTTGATAAAAGCAATGTTTACAGAAAGTAGATTTGTGATTAAGTAGAGAACGTTTCAAAATGTCAAATAACACTTAAAAATTCTATGAAGTACAATATTCAAAATTTATCAAAATTAGGGCCAATATCGGGCTTCGTGGCCCTACCCCTTTTAACTGACATTTTCTTTCAAAAGTCATTTCAGACATTCTCTAATCCTTGACCCTACTCATTTGTTGAAATCAAATGATACCTGAACCAACCGCCCTACCATTCTAATAAAAAATTCTTAGTAAGGAGAAATTGCTTGACTGCAGCCTTGAGGGTTTATTTCATATTGCCTGTATGAACCTAACCATGTGACCTTGACATTGACCTTGACTCGCATTGGAAAATGACTCTCATTATGCTGAACAAATCTGAAAGTTTTAGTGAAATATGACGCATACCAAGTAGATAAAATGATATAAATGTAATAAAAAGAGGACTATAACAAAGATGCTAGCCGAAGTGATTCCTTTACAATGTTGGCGACATGAAACTATATTTTCCTATTTCTGAAGTGAGCTGCATAGACAGTAAAAGCCAATATTATAATGTTCAGCTACATCATAATTATAAATGTTAAGAAAAATCAAACAGAGACATGTTTCATCTGAAAATGATAGAAAGACATCTTAAATTTCCTATCAGCAGTACATTTAAAGACTTCATATTATCACTATTACTGGTAGGACTAAACAATTTCTTCTTTTTGTGAAAAGAACAAGTATTTAACTTTCATTAAGCAATCTATTTTTTCATATGCACTGAATAAATGTTCACCTTGACCAGTCCTATATAAATTTCTAATGTACTATTCCTAAAACTACTTGACTGTAAATATATGTAATCTAAATCTATTACTAACTAAAAGCATTTTCTACCTGTGCTGTCAAATTTTGCTAACAGAAATATTCAAATATAAATATATATATATATGCTGAGGAAATTATACAGGGAGAGGTTACATAAAGAAATAGCAAATGGATAGAAGAATTTTCCCAATTAGCCTTTGTGAAACACTCATGATTTTTTTAAAACTTGTCTTCTAACAAAGAGTACATACATTGTACATGTATACTTATAGGAGACAAATTTATGAAACCAGACTTGTCAGAATGACAACATAGCTCGCCGGTGGCAACCATATGTAAATTGCAACAACAACAATAAAAAAGGTCTTATCACAAGGAATGCACATGTGAAATATCAAAGCCCTATCACTAACCATTCAAAAAATATGGCCAAGGTTAAAGTTTTTCAAAAGTAGGTCAATCATCTCCAAGGTCAAGGTCACAAGGTCAAAAATTTTGGTATCCATGGAAACGTCTTGTCACAAGGAATACACATGTGAAATATCAAAGCCCTATCACTTACCATTCCAAAAATATGACCAAGGTTAAAGTTTTTCAAAAGTAGGTCAATCTCCAAGGTCGAGGTCACAAGGTCAAAAATTTTGGTATCCATGGAAAGGTCTTGTCACAAGGAATACACATGTGAAATATCAAAGCCCTATCACTTACCATTCCAAAAATATGGCCAAGGTTAAAGTTTTTCAAAAGTAGGTCAATCTCCAAGGTCAAGGTCACAAGGTCAAAAATTTTGGTATCCATGGAAAGGTCTTGTCACAAGGAATACACATGTGAAATATCAAAGCCCTATCACTTACCATTCCAAAAATATGGCCAAGGTTAAAGTTTTTCAAAAGTAGGTCAATCTCCAAGGTCAAGGTCACAAGGTCAAAAATTTTGGTATCCATGGAAAGGTCTTGTCACAAGGAATACACATGTGAAATATCAAAGCCCTATCACTTACCATTCCAAAAATATGGCCAAGGTTAAAGTTTTTCAAAAGTAGGTCAATCTCCAAGGTCAAGGTCACAAGGTCAAAAATTTTGGTATCCATGGAAAGGTCTTGTCACAAGGAATACACATGTGAAATATCAAAGCCCTATCACTTACCATTCCAAAAATATGGCCAAGGTTAAAGTTTTTCAAAAGAAGGTCAATCTCCAAGGTCAAGGTCACAAGGTCAAAAATTTTGGTATCCATGGAAAGGTCTTGTCACAAGGAATGCACATGTGAAATATGAAAGCCCAATCTGTATTGGTTTAAAAGTTATAAGCAAGGTTAAAGTTTTTGTGCACGCGCACGCAGACGCAGACGCAGACGCCGACGCCGGGGGTATGACAATAGCTCTCCGGACATTCGTCCCGGCGAGCTAAAAAGTTCTTATTCCATTTTGATTTTCAGTAAAGTAACAAGTACTCTATAGCAAAATACACTCAGCATCTTCTCAGTATTGTCCCTACATTATGGGTTACCAAGTGTGTTTTACAAGAATTGACAGGGCATTGGCTAGTCTAATACAGCAGTACAGTAAATACTTATCACAGTCAGACAAGCCATACTCAATATTATTCTGTACAAAACAGCATAAAGAAAAAATACGGGTTATTCACTTCTAAAATAAATCAAATGAATTTTTAGAAATAAGCTTCAATAAGCATATCCATGTTCCCTATAGGAACAATGAAATAAATGTTCAATGTGACTACCTCGACTTCGTCTGCGAGTGTGTATATCCAAGATAATACCTCCGTCCTCCCCGTCATGAATGTCGACTTCTGAATGCGAGTGGTGCGGAGCATCGATGGAATATCGTTTTTGGCCTGTGGGCAGTAGACATGCGTTATAAAACAACATAGGGTCAATACGAGCCATGGTCAAATGTGGACCTTAGCCGGTGGTTGACAACATATGCACTGGATAACAATACTACAGTGTACAGCTCACTTATTTATGCGTATTTAACTAATGATCTCTTGTTTATAGACTATACAATTACACATAACTGCACAGGAGAAGTTTACAATGAAATACGATAGAAAGATAGTACATATATAATATACATGTATCTATATTCATTTTAGCAGAAATGCTACTGTATATAGCATGTAACATTAAATTCTGAGGTAAATGTATACCTGAACACCACGAGAAATTTCATAAGCACCATGCACCTTTAATATTAACATTACAGCACTAGACATAGATGGACAAGAGGTAGAGAGAATATTGTGAAAGGTCATTCAGTAAAGCACGAGTCAATATTGATCACACTAGCATAGCAGCACAGTGCTTAGCACATCAGTGTAAACCTGGCACTGGCAGACTACACAGATATACCTATACACATGTACTTACGACTGTCTGGTGGGAGCACTCCTGGAGTAGTGGGCGAGTCACTCTGAGCAGACTTACTGGACATATTAGACGAGGAACGTGAGTATTTGCCAGGCGTGTTCTCATTAGGCCAGGAAGGATAACGCAGGTATGGCTGTCTCATAGAGTCCACACTTGAGGATCGAGGCATGCCTACAACAAAAGAAGTAATGTAGAAAATTTAAGTTCATAGTGGTCTGGATTTGATTCAGAATTAAACTCTCATGTACATGTAAAATCTTTAAATAACAATCTTCAAATTTAATCTAAGTTCTAGACTTTAATATATGTAATTACTGGTTCAAGTATTTAACCAATATAAAATGCTGTACCCAGTTAATGAAGAAATTATTTTTTCTACATGTACATGTATATCTTAAAAATCTGAGATGTGCTCATTTCTGTATTAAACATAAAGGTATGAGTTTTTTCAAAGTGGTATCAGTACTTAGTCACTCCTAAATGATCAGAAATCCTTTAGATAAACATAACTTAATTTGACAGGATTTTACAATATTTCACACAAAGCAGACCTACCATGAGTAGGACTGACAGGGGTGGGTCTGGCATCAGCTGATCCTATCACATGGGATATACAATTATTGATGCATTTCTTCAACTCCTGAAATATTAAGTCCATGTATATACATGTTTCATTATATACAGTAGCATTGTAGGTTAAATCACCTTATTCTGATCATTTTGCTATTTCATAAATCATGACGTACAGTATTACAAGAAGTGTATCATACACAAACAAATCAATAATGACCAATAAATAATTCAAATGAGAGTCTTCTGAAAAGATGGCACCAGTTACTGAATATTTTCCTTATAAAGATTCTGTATTAAGATCCAGAGGCCAATGTTTCTATACTGAATCCACTAACTTTCCCATTAATCTTAAGAATAGAACAAATCATGAAAATTGAAATTTTAGAGAAAGTTGTGAATTGATCTCAGATTCTAATCTTACTTGGTATTCTTCATCTGTAAGATATCCTACATTCTTTGGTTCAAATGCTACAATCAGGAAATCAAAGCCCTGGCCAGCCCATCTGTAAAGTGCATTGATAAATGAAGGTCTTTTTATTTCAGGTATTAGATGTATAATAAGAATTACCGTGCAAAACCAGTACTTTTGTTGATAAAGTACTTTTGTTGATAAAGTACTTTTGTTGATATAGTACATTTGTCGATAAAGTACTTTTGTTAATAAAGTAATAGCATAAATGTAGTATTCCTTGCATTTTTATATTTTTATCTACCACATTTCAACTCAGCATAAAAGATTTGTGGTCCCAACTCCATCAAACCTTCGCTAGATTCGAGCAATATCAGAAACATACATTTTTTACAGTCGAAACAAAATGGAAGCACATGTAGTTCATTATACATATAATGCCTTAATGAAGTTAATATACATGAGCAAAGTAAACAAACTTGTTAATTACTGCAAACTTCTACACCATATGAAAATGACATTCCTTAAACTGGTGTGTTTACTTACTTTGGTCTCATTCCTCTTCCTTTTTCACATTTGTCTGTGACAAATTTCATCCAGTCCTGGGCAAACTCTACTAGCCTCTTACTGAGCTGTTGTCTTGGTTCCCCTGTTACCAGTCGGGTCACTTCTCGTAAGTACTAAATATACATGTAATAGAGATTTTATAATCATTAATTTTCATATTACATTTCATTTTGAGAATTCGATTCAGTATCACATATGTTCACTATAAAATCATGCACATACATTCACTTTCAAATACAGTATTTTTTCTTAAATTGTGATAGGCTTATATAAAGGTTTTTTTATTCATTTATTTAAAAAAAAAACACTACAGACATGTAAACGATACACAGATGAGGACTTTTTTGTATATAAACACAGAACATTGAAGTACATATGTTGGTTGACCAGTGGTCATAGCATTAGGCTCAAACCAGCAACCTTGAGATAACTGGCCCAATGCCATATCCACTAAACCATGGGGCCAATGACTTATATATGTACAAATGTATAAAGGTTGTTTCCATTGAATTAATGACTAGCTGTCATAGGTGCTTTTATGGAACGACTTATATAAAGGTTGTTTCCATAAAAGCATCTATAACAGCTAGTCATTTATTCATAGTCAATTGACCCTTCCGAACGAGGGAAAATTTGAGAAATTCCATGACATCACAATGTAATTTCGATGTTTGACTGAGGTTCGAAGCTTGTTTGTCTGAGGCAAAAGCATTGTGACATCACAAATTTTGCATTTTTTTCCCGCAATAGGAAGGGTCAATTTTGACAATCTCTCCTGTTAGATAAACTTTTACTTTTTCAGCATACTGTAATGATTCCAAATATCAATGACGATGATTACAAAAATTCAGTCTGCAGGCTTTAAAAATTGCATATACAGTAAAGCATATAAACATTGGATGTGGAATGAGCCAAAATGAATCTGCCCTGTACATCAAAGGAATAAAAGGCCCCTCCTCTTACACATGTACATTGTTGAGGCTCATAGAAACACTATTTTCATTCAAATATTATCTTCAACTGATAATACATCATACCTCAAAACCCAGATTATATCCTTTCAGCATGGTCTCTCTATACAGATTAAGGAGATGTGGTCTCTCAAGTTCATCCATTTTCTCTATATCATCACAGTAAAACTTTTCGTCAACTTGTTTGATGGCTTTTACAACTTTTTCTTGGAGGTCTAATGCTGCAGCCTGAAAGAAAGAGGAGAAATACATTTTCTATCATACAATTACATGTATGTACATGTATCAAATGGTTTCGATATGTTTTCATCTACTAACCACTGGAGCTAACAATAAACATGTCACAAAGACGAGATGAATTTAAAGTAAGGTTCTATTTATTCAACTGTTAACAAACAAGTCATGCAACTCATACATGTACATGTATTAATGTTTCACGCTGGCTCAGATGTTAACAAGAGGGGGTCCTTGGAGCAGGAGGAAACCAGATGACCTTGTGAGAAACCTCCTGAGACCAGGTGGACAACCAGCTTACTCTCCTACATGAGACCCTTCGTCAAATCTAGGATTCAATCCCAGGACCTCAGAGGTTAGAAGGGAGTATTATCACTGGACTACATGTATATAACTTGCTGTACAATCAATGACCGTACCTTAAGTTCTGTGAGTGATTCAGCTATGGCCTGATGACAGGACGTCTGCTCATTCACCAGCTCCACAGTCTTTCCCATTACAATCTCAAACTGTTTCCTCTGATTGGTCAAGTGTGAGGAGTTAATCACCACTAACAGCAACCCTTCCACCTATCAACAGATACATGTATAATCAGATACTGTGTGACCTTCAATGCTTAAAGTGTCCTTGAAGATCATATTCATCAGTGAAAGTATAACTACATGTACATGACAGATAAACTGATACAAATATTTCAAATACTGAAATCTTTATTTTTGGTTTTTATTTAAATATGACAAAAAATAGCACTTTACTGTCCGTGCAATTCACTTCAGAAATCGCAAAATTGAAGTTTTTTTCTACTTTGTCGGCAATTTTTGAGATTTAAATGTAAATCGGGGGATAGATCTCGAAGTCTCATAACTAACGGTGTATGATATATGTCTGTACGACAAATATTACGCTCACAGTGAAAGAAAATAGTTTTAGATGGGGAGTTTTCTATGTTAATTTTAGCGGGACGTCGCCGATGTTTAACACTGAGTCTATGGAGAACGTCGACGACGTCATGCTAAAATTAACATAGAAAACTCTCTATCTAAAATTATTTTCTTTCACTGTGATCATACTATTGGTCGTACAGACATATATCATACACCGTTAGTTATGAGAGTTCGAGATCTTTCCCCCTATTAAAACTTTAATCGGAAAATATGCCAACAAATTAGAGAAAACTTTAATTTTCAGATTTCTGAAGTGAGCTGCGCGGACAGTAATTTTCCTCATGAAGGTATAGAGTTGGAACACATCCGTATTTTTACCACATGAACATTCAAATAAGACTCAGTCTTTTTTCATTGCATAACATACAAGAAGATTTTCCCATACATTTACATGATTTTCATACACAACCAAAATTTATAAATCTTCTCATCTCTTGGATCAAATACAAATACAATACCAACCACAATATGTGACAGTGCAATGGCCGTTTCTGCCGTGGGATCTACTCTAACACTCTCTCCAAACCATAGTGGACACTCTGGGTTGTGGTCAACACCCCCACCACACCTCACCATTAACAAGTACCCCTCGTCCTTCGGTCCAGGCTCGTTAAGTAGGGACACATCTTCACGACCACAAGTCACGTTCAGCAGTTGTAGAATCATATATCGATTGTCTCTGATGTGTTGAGGAATAAACATGAGGTAGCCTGGGTCACTAGAGGCATACACCTGAAAAACATGGAGGAAGCACATAGAAAAAATAATCTAGAGAAATTTCATCTGCTGGCTTGAAAATGGTCAAGACAAAGAGGATTTTAGATATGTGTTAAAATATACATGTACATGTCATGGTTTTTTTGGACATTTGGGTGAAAAAAACGAAACTATTTGAGAACTTTCTACTGAAATCTTGTATACTTGAGAAATCAAAATCGATGTTATTGCCTTATACATGTGAGCAAGTATTTCAGATCAACTGCATTTTGATCATTCCTTTTCCTACTCACCTGCCTGGCAAGAAGTAGCTGATTTACCTTTATCATTGTACTTCATGTATGAATATCCCATTATGACCAATTTTAATACTCTTTACTGAAACACCTATATTTTATTCCATGCCTTTATCTTCACCATTGTTATGTTTTAGAACTTAGAATTAACCTACCATAACATGATTGGTTGTTTTGAGCTGAGCCAGCAGTTCTATAGTTGTGACAGCTATATTGAAATCAGAGGCTATCTCTAAATCCTACAAAGAAAAAGAAGCACAATCATTCAAAGTAACATTTGAAGTATTTTGTAATCACAGTAATGAATGAGGTATGTTAGAAATTATTCATGAATTGAATTCTGCAGCATTGCAGCTGTGCAGTTTGGTACAAAATGTTGAAAGTTAGCTTGTGAAAAATGTAAGTAGTTCTCACACAGAAAGAGGAAATGTAGCTATTGGTGTACATACTTAATGTTAGATGGGATTAAATACATGTACATGTAGATGTCTTGATTTTTTTTAAAGGGTAAATAATATTTCTACATGAGATCCAATAAGGTCAAAAATACTTTGTGCATGCCCCTGATTTTATGATATATATTTTTTAGTAGACATGTACCTTGCGTAGAGTTTTTGCAAATCCTAAGGCTTTTGATGCCCTCTCCCTGGCTTCATTAAACAACTTCTTACAATTACGAGAAGTCTGCTGAAAGGAATGTCTAAGTTCTTGAGCTCTATGTTTTCTCTGTTGATACTCCTCCATGTCCCTCTCATCATCAAGGAGGTCTTTATCCCCCTGCTCATCAGGCTCCTCCTCAAGGGACCCCTCCTCGTCCTCCTCCTCCCCCTCCTCATCCTGCATCGTCCAGTTATACAGAGAGGTGGTGAAATCATCTATACCATTCTCCAGGAAGTCAGATATGGAGTTTAAAAGACTACTAGCCAATGTGCTATAAAGTAGAAGTTATACTTACTAAGTGTGAGAGTCTAATAAATGCCAGACACAGAGAATCGAGATATTTTTTCTATTATTCCATAAAGTAGTTAATATCTTAAAATAAATAAATAGTAAGGTTTCATAATTCTGTTCATCAGATTCAAACTAAGACCACACAAGTAAGAAGAAAATAGCATTCCAAGGAATGCTTGTGTCGCCTGCGAAGCGGTTTGATTATTATTCTAGAAAGTGGATCAAAATAATTGGTATCAGTAGAAAAGTCTTGTCATATGAAATTCATTTGAAATATCAAACCCCTTAATTACAAATTAAAAGATATGGTCATTCTCATTTTCAGAAAAGAGTGTCAATCATCTAGGTCAAGGTCACTACGTAAAAATTGGTAACAAAAAGGTCTCATCATAAGAAATATTGAAGACCTATCGCCTACCAATCAAAAGATATATACAACCTTAGAAAAGAAGGTCAAATAGCTAGGTCAAGGTCAAAAGGTAAAAAATTATGGTATGTTTAGAATGGCATTGTTACAAGGAAAATACATGTGAAATATCAAAGCCCAATCACCTACCAATCAAAAGATGTAGCCAATATTACTTTTCATGAAAAGTAGGTCAAATATCTAGATCAAGGTCAAAAGGTCAAATTTTATGGTCTGTGTAGAAAGGTCTTGTCACAAGGAATACACATGTGAAATACCAAAGCCCTATCACTTACCAATCAAAAGATATATCCATTCTTAATTTTTTTTTGAAAAGTAGGTCAAATATGCAGGTCAAGGTCAAAAGGTAAAAAAAATTATGGTATGTGTAGAATGGCATTGTTACAAGGAAAATACATGTGAAATATCAAAGTCCTAGCACCTACCTATCAAAAGATATAGCCAATATTACTTTTCTTGAAAAGTAGGTCAAATATCTAGATCAAGGTCAAAAGGTCAAATTTAATTGTCTGTGTAAAAAGGTCTTGTCACAAGGAATACATATGTGAAATATCAAAGCCCTATCACTTACCAATATAAAACACCGCTAAAGACGGTATGGCCGGATTGCAAAGTAAGTTTTTGTCACCAACTGGGTCAAGGTCACTAAGTCAAATATTACAGCATACATTGAGAGGTCTTGTCAGAGGCAAACTACATGTATAATATAAAGTTTCTACTGTATACAGTTCCTTAAATTTTGCTTAAACCAGGAACTTTAACCAAAGTCTTTAACTAGGTCAAAGTCCAAGGTCAAGGTCACTAGGTCCAATGTTACGGCATAAATTGAAAGGTCTCGTCATGGGCAACCTAAATGTATAATAAAAGGTTTCTACTGCATACACTTCCTTAGATTTTGCTTAAACCAGATACTTTAACCAAAATCTTAAACTAGGTCAAAGTCCAAGGTCAAGGTCACTAGGTCCAATGTTGCGGCATAAATTGAAAGGTCTCATCATGGGCAACCTAAATGTATAATATAAGGTTTCTACTGCATACAGTTCCTTAGATTTTGCTTAAACCAGATACTTTAACCAAAATCTTTAACTAGGTCAAAGTCCAAGGTCAAGGTCACTAGGTCCAATGTTGCGGCATAAATTGAAAGGTCTTGTCATGGGAAACCTATATGTATAATATAAGGTTTCTACTGCATACAGTTCCTTAGATTTTGCTTAAACCAGGAACTTTAACCAAAATCTTTAACTAGGTCAAAGTCCAAGGTCAAGGTCACTAGGTCAAACGTTATGGCATAAATTGAAAGGTCTTGTCATGGGAAACCTATATGTATAATATAAGGTTTCTACTGCATACAGTTCCTTAGATTTTGCTTAAACCAGGAACTTTAACCAAAATCTTTAACTAGGTCAAAGTCCAAGGTCAAGGTCACTAGGTCAAACGTTACAGCATAAATTGAAAGGTCTTGTCATGGGCAACCTTCATGTATAATATAAAGTTTCTACTGCATATAGTTCCTTAGATTTTGCCTCAACCAGAAACTTTAACCAAAATGTTGACGGCAGACGGACAGACGGACGGACGGACGGACGGACGGACGGACGGACAGACGGACGGACATCGTCAATCTATAGACCGGAATTGCTTTGCAATCCGGCCAAAAAAGATATATCCATTCTTAATTTTTTTTTAAAGTAGGTCAAATATGTAGGTCAAGGTCACTAGGTCAAAAATTATTGTATGTGTAGGAAGGTCTTGTCGCAAGGAATACACATGTGAAATATCAAAACCCTATCACTTACCAATCAAAAGATATAGCGAATCTTATCTTTTTTTCAAAAGTAGGTCAAATATCTAGGTCAAGGTCACAAGGTCAAAAATTATGGTATGTGTTGAAAGGTCTTGCCACAAGGATTGCACATGTGAAATATCAAAGCCCTATCACCTACCAATCAAAAGATATATACATTCTTAATTTTTTTGAAAAGTAGGTCAAATATGTACATGTAGGTCAAGGTCACTAGGTCAAAAATTAAGGTAAGTGTAGGAAGGTCTTGTCACAAGGAAAACACATGTGAAATATCAAAACCCTATCACTTACCAATCAAAAGTTATGGGCTGTGACACCCAAAGTGTGACAGACAGACAGACGGACGGACAGACGGACGGACAGACGGACAAAGTGATCCCTAAGTGTCGCTATGCTTTGCATAAGATAACTTAATATGCAAAAAGATACCTGAATCTTTTGCCAGCCTCTGCCTCTCCACCTATAACATGAGGACATATCTGCTTGGTAAACTTCCATTCCAGCTCTAAAATGTTCTTCAGGCTCTGAGAGGCCTCTGGTAAGTTTTGTAATGTCAGCAGCCAGTTTTGAAGATACGTAAAATATATCTGAAATGGAGCATAAAAAAGGCATACATCCACAAAATTTACATAGATCATGTGTCAAACATAATTTCTTTATAGAAATGCATAATACATAGTCACACTACGTAAGCTTACAGGAACATAATATATATACACTTAGCTGTCTTTTTACAAAATTACATACATGTCTGTATAAGATGCAAATCATATGATGTAGGTTAACTTTTACCAACTTAAATCATTTTTCTATTCATCATCTTGCAAATACATGTATATTTTTTGTATATTTCAGACTTAACAATTTTATAATTTCAATATTTGGACTGCAACATCACTCTTTGTAATTTTTGAAAACAAAATTAAATTCAATTTACTTAGTTCTCCCTAAAGCTCCACAAATTGATAAAATTCTTGCGGATTCATAGTCATACCTCCAGCATGGCTCTCATGTCATCGTCAAACTGTTCCAGGTCATGTGCGTATTTTTCCTCGTGACTCCTCCATTCATTTTCTGATGTCACAGCATCCACCATTGTTTGGTAGTATTGCTTCACTATAACTGATCCTCGTAATACATCCTTACATTCTTTCAAAAGCTGCAAGCAAAGTAGGTTATGCATGTCAATTTCATACATAATCATAGAAAAGGAAAAGATTCAGTACTTGCGTACATTTTTTCCTTGTAAGATCGATTCTTTTTTTTTTTACAGACAGCTACACTAACCTCTTCAGTTATTGGTCTCATGCTGAAACTGTTCTCACTTAAATGTATGCTAATCATTAAAATAGGGAATTAGGGTAACAAATGTTACTCAATACCCTAAAATCTGAAATGGTCTTGACTGAATTCAATTTTTGTTCTTTTAAACTAAATACTCAATTCAAAATACTTTTAAAAATACATACATGGACACCTAGTTTTTGCACCAATACTAATATGTCAAAAGATATCAAACCTTTTGAACAGCATGTACACATAATATATAATACATAGGAACATTTTATAAGTAACTTACCGGCCGAATACTGAGATACGAGGGTTCTGTAGCCGGCCTCTGCTCTAACCGTAACCTTAAAGCCTCGTGAATAACATCAAGAAAGACATGTAGTAGAAATAAGTAACTTGGTCGGAATGAAGGCAGCCCCATCTCTATGAACTGAGCTGCCCATGTACCAAAGTCTGAGAGGCTTGTACTCTTGTGGAATGTGGGTACTGATGTTCCAATCTCCGTCAGATTCAGATCCAGGGCTGGTGATGAGGACAGTATGGAACAATCTGGCTGTGGGGACTAAAATAAACAAAGATTATAGTAGACATTCAAATGGGTATATTTCTCTTTTTTCAAAAAGGGAAATTCTTTAAGAGTTTACAGTAATAAATAATTGAAAGCACAAAATCTTTATCATTTCAACATTTTGCTTCTTAAAACATTCTTTTTCAAATTACATGTATATATACATGTCTGAAAAATTTCAGTTTTTTTTTCTTAGATTAACAAACATAAAGACACTTCCTTTGACTTAATTTAACCATACTTGATTTTTCTGCTCATTTGCAAAGTTGATGATAAAAGATTGATACATTTAATTTCTATAATTTAAAACTGGACTAACACCTGAATACATGTCAGTAGCAGATATAGAATAAATAGAAATTTAAAAGTAACTGGTGTTGTACTTACAGTTACTCCTCCACTCTGAGAATTTGAAGGCATCATTTTGGGTTTTTCCAGAGCCTCTCTAGCTCGATGTAGACTCCTCTCTAACAGGTCTTTAAATCTCATTAATAACTTGTTCATGCCCATTCTTTTAAGAGTTTTGTCCACATACTTCCTGTACACTGATGTCTTGTTAAAGTCATCGAGACTTGCCTCGCTCGAGGCTCGGGAGAGATTTCCAGAGGAAGAGGAGGATTTCTTTGGCACTTTAAGCGGTGTTGAGGTTTCGTATGTTTCTGAGACAGGACTATTGTCCCTTGATGTGTTACGTGAAGATCTGGCACTATCTATAGAGAATTTGACACGTTTGGCACTTCCAGGTGAATGCTTGGTTCCCTCGACCTCCGGAGAATTCTCACCACTATACGCCAGATCTTCATCATTACTAGCATCACAGAGTTCTTCTTCCGAAGGCTCTTGGATTTCAGGGATACTATAGCTCGGGAAGTAACACGACTCGTTGCTGGGTTGGTCCTCCGTTTGACGAGGACTTTCAAGGTCTATCATAGGCCAGTCTACGTCTGGCATGTTCTGAACTCCTAATATACGACCTAAGATCTTCATCTTATGGCACAAGTCATTCGTAATGTTCCTCCATAGATACAGAGTTTTTAATCTTTGATCAAATTCTTTTTCTTTGTATAAAGGATACTCTTTTGCAAAAGCTTTTGAGGACTGGAATAGCTTTTCACAGTTGTCTAATTTGGCAAGCAGTCTACTCACCTGTCCTAACGCTTCTCTTTGTCTATCTATGGTTTCATTTGTCAGCGTTATGGAATTAAATTGATTTTCGCTTTCGTAAGCACTACTATCAAAACCTTCACTTATACTACTTAAATCAGTGCCTAAATTCACACAACCATTATTCGTATCACAGGTGCTTGTAAATTCAAATTTGAAATTTAAAATTTCATCTAAAATATCTGGAATTTTTTCCTTCTGAGTCCTCATATGCTCCTCCATTTCTTGAAATGAATGAAAACCAGTTTGTTCCATTTGCAGTTCTAACCAAAAGATGTCCTTAAACCTTTCCTGGAGGAGCTCTTGTTCGGAACTCATCTGTCTCTTGTAAGTATTCATCATTTTTTCCTTTTCTTTTTTGGTATCTTTCTCCTTTTTTGAATGAGAACCCATATTGATCAGAGTGGAAAATATCTTATGGAAATCCACTCTGTCCTTTGGAATGTCGGGATTTTTAACGGACTGTCTGCGAAGCTCACTTCTTCCACTTCCCGACCCAGCGGTAAATGAACTTGAAAGACTACTGTGAGGTGAGATCTTGAAGCCCAAAGATGGTGAGCGAGCAGACAGAGAAAGGGAGGTAAATCTTCCAGATGTGTCAACTTTGACAGGATTTAAAGGTAACGGAACATCTGCAGTATTGGTATCTATGGAGGTCAGATCACCAGAATTTCTCTTGACCATTCTCTCGTGAGCTATAGTTTTCTTAAAGCTTTTCTTTTTGGATTCCCTATTATCCAAGCTTTTCTTCTCCTTATCAGCATCACTGAAGTCTCTTTCAAAATTGTCGTCTGAGTCAACACTGCTAAGCTTACAGAAAAGAGGGTCGTAAGCATATCGTTCCTTTATCACACTTACAGGACTTCCTTTCTTCTGTTTCTCTCTCTTCGCCATTCGTAACTCAGTTAATTGTTTCTGAGAATAAACCTTTTGTGTGTAGGACTGCTGCTTTTTCTTTTCTCGTTTGATTCCACGTTGGTTCACGGGTGGTGTGATGCTGTAAAGTGCCGTATTAAATGGCTCCTCCACAGAATTAAACTGTGAGTCGCAATCGTTGTCCTCAGAACTTTCACTGCGATCAGCATCATGACCATGGCCTTCATAATCTCCAGGTAAACTGCTAAAAGAAAGCCTTGATAATTACTTGCAAACAAACATTCAAAGAATATTGCTAATATATTCACATGTCTGTCAATGGAAATGTTTTTGAAAAAATAATTTCTAATGGACTGTTGAATAGACAGACAGCCAAAGTTGAAATCTGATTTTCCTTCCCGGCTCCGGTTCATGTTATCATCAACTTTCTTGGGGTAGGTGCCAGTGCTTTTTCAGTTTGGGAAAATTTAGAAACATTTTTAGTCCCCTACCAGCAACGCCGAAGGGGACTCTTCATTTAGTCTGTCAGTCTGTCCCATTTTCAGTTTTCCGGACTTTTTTTCGCTGTTGTTGCATATATTGAACTCATTTTGGGTATGTGGATATATCTCAATGTGATACAGATCAAGTTTGAGTTTGCTTTTGATTGACCTATTTTTACAAAGAGTTATGGCCCTTGGACGCAGCAAATTTTATGAAAATTTCAGTTTTCCAGACGTTTTTACTCTGTTGTTGCATAAATTGAACTCATTTTTGGTACATGTATGTGGATATATCTTAATGTGATACAGATAAAGTTTGAGTTAGCTTTAGATGGACCTATTTTTATACAAGAGGCCCTTGGACTTAGCAAATTTTATGAAAATTTCAGTTTTCTGGACTTTTCTTCGGTTCTATTGCAAATAATGCACTGTTTGTATATGAATACATCTCAGTGTGATACAGACCAAGTTTGAGTTTGTTTTCCATTGGCCTATTTTTACAAGAGTTATGGCCCTTGGACTTAGCAAATTTCATGAAATTTTCAGTTTTCTGGACTTTTTCATGCCTGTTAATTATTTAAGAAATAAGAACTAGCTAGCCGTGGTTTATTGTCCAGTAATTCCTAATTTTCACAAGAGTTACATGTATGGCCCTTGGACTTAGCAAATTTCGTGAATTCAGTTTCCCAGACTTTTCTTGGCTGTTGTTGCAGATGATGAACTGATGAACAGAGATGCAGGACATAAATTTATGCCGCCGGTAGGGGTCTTATATCGCACAGCAATCATTACATTTTTTAAAATAATCACCCAGTTATAAAGCCCTGGTCACACTGCACCCCACCTCTAGATCACATTAAAAAATCTGCTGGACATGGTTGTAGGTGGTAATTTTGCCCTGGCTGTGCTTTGTACAGGGTATGAATAGCAGCGGCTGTCCCATCACTGAAACACTGCAAAAGTACGACTAACCATGTCCAACTACAAATAAGGCTAAAAGTGTTTGTGAAAAGATGCTATAGTCACACGCTATTACACATGATACCAGTACCAACGCGGAACACCTGTCCAATGGCCATGCTTTGATATAAGGCACATCCTTGACCATGTTGACTCAAAAGAAATACATGGCGAGTTTCATAATGAGAGGTGCATTTAATACTCCACTGTGATCTAGAAAGCATTTTCAACCATCAAAGACATATGACCTTGACCCCTTACCTTTTGATCCTTAATTCTAAGGGCACATCCTTAACTTTTTAGAGCTTATTTTTTAAGTTTCATGATATTAGGCACAATACATTCCATTATTATCAGGAAACAATTTTCAATCTTCAAAATTGTATTGTATCTTGACCTTTGATCTTTTTGTCCAACATCAATTGTAAATATCCTTAATTAATGGGGAATATTTCTAGGGCTGGAACGATACGGGTCTCGAGCGTATCGATACGTATCATGATATAGTGCCTACGATACGATATGTATCACAATATTTCTGATGTATATTGCTATATGAGTATTCAGGCTGTATAGAATGAAACTCAAGTATAACATTAAAATATTTTGATAAAGACTATATTTTTCTAAATTCTGGTATAATCAAGATTTAAAAAAACAAACTTTTCAAACTTTGAACAATGACATCACAAGTTATTACTGATAGACAGAGGCTAGTTAGCTTCAAGTCAACCTACAAGAACAAATCTGTACCCTTTGCAATTATGTTTTCACCTTAACATGTATTTATACTCTTTTTTTGTATGTTCATTTTCTCAGTTACTGCATCGACAAGACAAGTCATGAATTGGAAAATAAGAGGGCCTCATGCTTTCAGTTTGAAAATGAAAAGTTCATGAATTTATGTAACCCCCTCCCCCTTTTTTCAATACATGGAATTACATTTTATATCTCTCTTTTCAGTTCCCCTAATCCTAGACTGAATTTCTTTTTCATGAGGAAATCTCATTTAAAAGTATAACAATCATAACAAACGCTCCTTTCTCTACAATATTGAAAGGATTATTGCATAATTGTTCTTTAAATGTGTTTGATTTTATTCGATGGATACTTCCTGTACTTTGATTTTTTAGGACAAACGTTTTTCCGTCGCTGTACGTTTTATTTTATGTACATGTATTAACAAAATTTTGAGAGAGAGAGAGAGAGCATGTGCGTTAACCACGTGGACGCGATCTACTAATCTTTTATGATTTCATTCTCGAGTTAAAGTTGTCGCTGACATGAATAGAAAATATAATATATATAAAGATCATAGTATTAGTAGACAGATGTTTTTACCCTTCTTCTTCAAAAGGCTGTTTCCGACGTTCAATCAAGGATTGACACAAGTCGGTTTTATATTAAAAATTTACAAAGTTAAGTAACTAGCATTACATACGATTTCAATACTTTCAGAATTTTATGAAATCATCTTAAATGGAAGAGATTTAGGTCGAACGCCAGTATCACAAATAAAATCGATGATAAATGAATGGATCATGCACGCATGAATAGCTACTGGACATAAGTTATTTCATGCCGTTTTCACGTCGCTCTCACTCTCACCCACTCTATGATCCAGACATCAGGTACTTTCTCTGGACAATAGTATCTTACAAAATTGTAAATATTAAGATCGCGTTAGATACGGATTCTGAAAATTTTACTTTCGCCGCTTTAAATTTTTTAAACGAACATGAGTTTGAGTAGTAAAATATCTGTAGGATTCCCGCTAGCCACGGAAACTAGCCACGGAAACGGACAATGACACTGACCAACAAAATTTCCAAGTGCCGTTGGCCGTTTCTGCAGCTAGATTCCCGCAAACCACAGGCTGGATATATGCATATGCATTTCTAAAAAGAATTTAGAAGCGCATACGCATATCCAGGTGATCTTTCCGCCTGAATTGCAAACTATATGCATGTAAAATTGACAATTATACTGTAATGCATTGTGCGAATTGCATACTATCCGGAGCAAACATAGGAAGATTAGTCAAGAAAAACATCTTTACCCTTTTAAGTCAATAATTAGTCACACGTTTCAGTTAGCCCGAAGCTTTCAATCGACAAAGTTACCGAGCATTTTCGTGCCATTGAATGGAGTTAAAAATGGGTCCGGATATAACGATATAGCTTCAACTTATCAATACGCGTATCGTAGAACACCATATCGCGATTTCTCGATATATCGATGTATCGTCCCAGCCCTAAATATTTCTAGCACTCTATTATTCTGTGGACACCATTTTCAATAATGAATGTCCCACGATCTTAAATCTATGACCAGTAGAGCTAAAAAACGGGGTGACCCGCCGAAATCGGGTCGGTTGACAGCTATGGTATGTTGTTATTCCATTGTATAATAAGGAAAATGGGCAATTTATATCTATCATACCGCTATTAAGTCAGATTTTTAAAAAATAGCCCATCCTCCCCTTTTTCCGTTTTTCGTCTGTGGGACATTGTTCCATCCCCAAGTTACAGAATCACACTTGGTCAGAAAATCCGTATTAATGATATACACCTTTGGTAAAAGTGGCACTTTGTAACTTGGGTTGGAACAATGTTGTAGAAAACTTTTCTGTTTTCCATTGATTTCTATAGAATAAACGCACATTTTAATCCAAATATCGGTATTGTTATTGATCATTTGTACAACCAGACATTAGATTCGGATATGCATTAAGTTTGTCGATATTTCTACTGAGATTGACGATTTTCTAGTTCCGCAACACCTAGCGGCAGTGCTGAAAACAGGATGTCATGGCTGTCGAAAAGGGCACAGGCATCTGCCGCTTCATTTATTTATTGTTAATTTCGGGCAGACAGTTTTCTTCTAGTCTTGCTAATTATCGATTATATATGCTAAGATAATCATTTTAATTAAGAAATGACTGTCTTACTTTTGGTGTTCATGGGTGTATAATTCTGGTTGGGCACGTGCAAATTCCGTGAATCGCGAAGCGATTCTCGGAAAATTTGCACATGTCCAACCAGAATTATACACCCATGAACACCAAAAGTAAGACAGTCATTACTTATATTTACATTTATTCTAATTATAGGTCATTTTTATTTGCATGAACATCGCACATTTTGCCTGTAACAGCGTCAGATGTATCTTAATTTTGGTAAATTCTCCCTACATGCAATACCTGAACGTGACGTCACAATAGCAACCCAAGTTATTGGAATATAATTCTTGTTGCCTAATGGGCGTTCAACATGGGGAATCTACTAGTAATGTAAATATTATGTCTTGATATATGTATGTCATATAAATGTGATCCTTTCGACAAAATTTAATCATTAATAGCAAAAATTAATCATGTAAAACGTTTAAGTTTCGATAGGTTATATGGAAGTTGTTTGATGTCGATTATTTCAAAATATGAGACAAGAAATCACTCATTTGATTAATCTAAATGTCTATAAATATTAATAAAACTAATTAGTTGTGTATTTTAAAGGCCAAATAAGAAATTTCCATCAAAATATGTTAACTGATATATAAAACCACAGGCACATGTAGAAAGAGTGTCATATCTTGTATGTTACCCCTTTACAGGTCATTTAAGAAATGACTGTCTTACTTTTGGTGTTCATGGGTGTATTAATTCTGGTTGGACATGTGCAAATTCCGTGAATCGCGAAGCGATTCTCGGAAAATTTGCACGTGTCCAACCAGAATTATACACCCATGAACACCAAAAGTAAGACAGTCATTACTTATATTTACATTTATTCTAAATATCGGTAATTTTTATTTGCATGCACTTCGCATATTTTGCCTGTTTTAGTGTCAAATGTATTTGAACGTTGGTAAATTCTCCCTACATGCAAAACTTGCACGTGAGCAACCCAAGTTATTGGAATATAATTCTAGTTGCCTAATGGGCGTTTAACATGGGGAATCTACTAGTAATGTAAATATAAGGGAGTATATGTATAAAGAGACAAGGCTTCCGACGAATTTTCAGCCAGAAGTAGCATCTGAAATGTTTGCATTTGTCATGTTTGAAGGGCAAATTGGAGTATGACCATAAAGATTTATTTGTTTACTTCCTAGAAACATCAATAATTCACCCAAAAAGATATCAGAACATAGCCTTATCATCTACCTAAGTTGGACTGTTTTCTACTTTCTGTCTTGAATCTCCATTGCCAGATTCCAACTTAGGTAGACGATAAGGCTATGTTGTGAGATTTTTTTGGGTGAATTATTATGTTTTTAGGAAGTATACAAATCAATCTTTATGGTCATACCCCATTTTGCCCTTCAAATAAAAAAAAAAATGCAGAAATGCTACTTCTAGCTGAAAATTCGTCGGAATTCAAGCCTTGTCTCTCTATAGATACCAGTATTCTCTTATGACCATACAGGATATTGACGCTCTTTGTACATGTGCCTGTGTATAAAAGGAATGAGGCACAATGCCCTTATTGATGGGAATGATAGACTAAATAATCCAGTCTCTCCGCTGCCGCTAACAGAGACTGAACCCCACTATGGTTGTTACAGAACGAAGTCGGACGAAACTGTTGCCCAACGATGTTTCCATATTACAGACCTTTAATATTGATTTTCTTGCAAGTGACACTTAAGTAAACATTAAACTAAATATCTATACCCACCTCGCGTTTTTTTTCTCGCTTCGTTGTTGCATTTTTGCCAATTTTAACTCCCTACCAAACTAAATAGGCAAGGCAAAATGGGCAAAAATGCAACGTTCAACGAAGCGAGAAAAAAACGCGAGGTGGGTAGAGATAGTTAGTTTAATGTTTACTAAAATGTCACCTGCAAGGAAATAAATATTAAAGGTCTGTACATGGAAAAATCGTTGGGCAACAGTTTCGTCCGACTTCGTTCTGTATCAACCATAGTGGGGTTCAGTCTCTGTTAGCGGCAGCGGAGAGACTGGATTATTTAGTCTATGGGAATGACACCCTGTTTTCAGCACTTTGCCGCAAGGTGGTGCAGAACTGCAAAGTCGTCAATTTCTTCCAATTTCCCATTTTTAAATTTGGACTTTTCAGGGCAGATATTATGTCTCAAAGTTTCTGTTACACTCCTTTATCTTCGGGCTAGTAGCTGAAAAATGTTTTTGGAAAGACTGTGAATACACAAATTATGCAATATATCATGATATATCTGGATCTATAAATGCATTTAATCATTTAAGAATGTTAACCTTGAATGTAAATAGCCATAGCAAATACGCAAAATTCTTGATGTAGAACCAAACAGTGTTAAAGATTCAGATGCAAATAGCTGCATCAGCCCAGTGCATGTCCTACGTCCTGCACTGCTGACGGCCAGATGTTTGCATAACGAATCGGCTGCAACTTCCGTCATGCAGGCACGATCTGTCAAGTTAAGCATTGCATTTGGTACAGCAGACATATTTCTAGCAAACTGCAGCTAATACACTTACAAATCGTCTGCTAAAGGATTATATCCCTCGTTTGGTGACAATGACAGGGGATCTTTCGCTCCCCTGTCCGCCATGACACCTGCTCGTAAAGTCACGGAAACTCTCGTGCTCACATCTGAACTCATTTCTGGACATGTCATATTATTAGTTTTTGAGGCGCGCATTTTAAAATAATAATAATAAAGAAGAAAAGCTGTAACATGTTATCACGCCTTGCACTAATTCCAACCAATGACGTCGCAGTATTACGGTCACGTGGTGTCCTACCTTGACGCAGAGGTAGGTCACTAAATTTTCAAACGTCAAAAATTACGAAGAAAACGTTACGAAATGGTTCTCGGTATGATTAATTCGTTATCTATAAGGGTTTATTCCTGTCAAACTCAAAGAAGGCGAATGTAGGGGATGCCTCACCCCCACAAATTTACACACCTACTTTGAGTAGGAAGTATGACAGAAACAAATCCTATAACTAATAAACGTTATGTAGCTGGAGTACGGACTCACTGCCTTTTTCCAATGAAATCTTATGTACAAACCTCACACAAAAGGGAATTATTTTGAGTTAAAAAAGCATATAACGCCTTAAAAAGAATGTTCGATGCCGACCTGTTCCGAACCCGCGACCCAGGAGGGGGTGGACAGGGGTGTAAAAGAGGGGGAGGAAGGGGAGGGAGGGAAGGGGAGAAAGGGAAGGGAGGGGGAGGAAAGGGGGATGGAGGAGGAAGGAAGGGGTGGGACATCGGGGGGTGTAAGGGAAGAGTGACAAGGAGGGGGAAGTAAGGGGTGGGAGGGGGAGAGAGGTACCCCCTGTCCGCCCCCACCTAGGGAGGTGAAGGAGAGCATGATATAACCATTGCACCAACCTTCACCAAAGTACATCGAATTTCTACATGGAATGGGGTCCCCTTGACCTCAGTTTTATTACATGTACTAGTAATTTGAAGTATGCTTTAGCGATGCCATGGGAGCTGTAAAATAAACTGTTCAAAGTTAAGTTTAAGTCCGCCACTATATATATTGACCTTAGGGAAGACAACTGCGACTGGTTACAAAACAATGTCGTGTATCTCTTTGCTGCAAACAAATATTTTAACAATGAATAGATCTTGAATACTTCTAGAAACACAATAACACAATATTATAAAAAAAAATGCCCCCTCCTCGTTTCTTTGGGGGAGGGGGTATTTGAAAACATATACTTTAAACAAAAACGCTATAACTTATAGCTGGAGTACCGACTACAGGTACCTTTCACTCTAACCAATAAGTTCTATGAAATTCCCAAGAAATTATTCTTTTTTAACATTTGAAAAATGAAAAATACGAAGGCAAGATTCGAACCCGCAACGATGGGTACCATGAGCGTGTACTTTCACCACAGAAAACAGAAAAGTTCGAATGCGTTGAAGAAACGATCAACTGAAGTTGATCCAACTTGGCAACATGTGCCCTCGGGAACTCCTGGTCCACCAGCAGTAACACTCACCAAGTGGTAAACGTCTTCAATTATTCAATAGCATCATTTAAGTACAGATTTTGCAGCATGGACCAGACATGCACTTCACTTTCCAGTTTCTGGTACTTAACCCTCGTCAGTGATCCTCAATCTAAACAATGTAATATGACCAAAGAATGTGAAAGCTATTATGTCAAAAAATTATCGAAAGACGAAGCTGGATTGGTGGGATATGATAGACCTAAATTTCTAAAACTAAGGGGAATCTCCCTCATTGCATAGCTCTGTCCTTAGCTGGGGTTTCGGCATAATTTTTTCGGTCATATTTAGAATTAAGCTCCTGGCGCCTACCCTCCTCCAACGATTTTTGGCCATATTTTTCACTTAAATAGTACGCTTCTGAATAAACCCTACATCAAATTTGGAGCCGCTCATTTTGACAAGAGGAAATTAAAAGTCTATAATTGTAGATGGCGCCAGGAAAATTCACTTTGGCTTTATTTAAACTGTTTGACATGAAGTAAAGGTAGGGTTTATACATTTGTAGTCTCGTTCGCCTGAGCCTTATGCGACTTCTACAATCACCTCCCTGGCGAGACCTGTACAATCTAGTGCATTCTCAACTCCCTTGGGAGTATACAAGCAGAGCTGCCGTTTAGGCGCCAATGCTTTCCATTCACATTACAAGCTCGTCTCATGTGCCAGGTACCCGGTTTACTCCTGGGTGGAGAGAGTGCAACGTAGTGTCTTGCCCAAGGTGGCAATGGTTTGCAATGATCGGCGACGGTGAGATTCGAACTCACGACCTATGGATCCGCAGTCCACCGCGCTAACCACTACACTACCAGACATCTACAAGTACTACTGACGAGGATTCAAAATTGATACTATACTGTAGAACATATATTTCAATATTGACAATGCTGCAGGTCCCAGTTTTAGAAATTTCGAGAAATTTTGATAACAGAAAAGTTCGAATTCGTTGAAGACACGATCAACTTAATCTTATTTCCAGTAGCAGAGATACAAAACTTGGCCCTTGATTTGATGTAAGATGGAAGGGTAGGCGAATTGGTTCTCGCACCATAAGTCCAATGGTTGTCTGAAATCGTACCCCATATACGAATTAACATAAAATGTTTGTTCAGGATCTTCTTTATCTCATTTACTACGTTCATTATAAATAGATATAGTGAGCATCCTCGAATTTCCCCAATCAGATCCTGAAATATTTTCAGTATCGAATGAATTCTTAAAATGTTGCGTCCGCTACAAACTCTTTGAATTGGGATTGTGCCAGCATTGACCTATGCTATCTTTAAGCTTAATTTGGCAATCAAATTGAAACTATTGATAGAAAAATCGGAAGAACAATTAAGTTATCAGTAAAACTCAACCAGCTTACTTGTTGATATTCCTTTTTGACAAATCGACTCCACGTAAACCTGTTTTTGAAATTCAATGTATAAAACAATTACCATTTTTAGACTTTAGGCCACCATAGACCCCCCCCCCCCCCCAAAGTGGGAAATTTCAAGACATAGATCATCTGAAAGCTTGGATCGAGCTCTTTCAGATTCCGCTTGTTGGACAAGTTTAAAATGATTTAAAATATGATTTTTATGATTTTTGGGTCGTATGTATTTTCAACGTCAGTATTTCAGAGTTGCTCAAGCAGGGTTGTGCGCACGTACTCCAAGATAACACACCTTCTGCTATTTTCGTAGCAGATGGCCGTCTTAATTCGGCACCGGTTGCCCATTGGTCTCGTTGGTTTATGTGTAGTCCTTTGTGTTCGATGTTTCTATTTTGTGCGTTGACGTTCCCGTCCCTTTTGCGTCTCTATCTGTGCTTGTCTTCTCTGTGTTTTTTGCATTGGGTGTTTTGGGGTTTTGCTGTGGGTGCTGCAACCTGGTGTTGTTGGAGATCCCCTCCTTTATGTTGTGGGTGTTGCGATGGAGTCGCATCATTCGGCTCAATGTGTTACATTGTCAAAATGAAAGTCTTTATCTGAGGTTTTGTTTTTCATTGTTTATCAGTGAATGATAGTCAAACATAAAAGCCGAAATCGGATTCCAAAAATCACAATCGGAAGGCTTGTACAAGTTCTGGAAATAAACATACAAAACAGAACTGTCTAACGGAAAAAGGAAAATTGGACGAACAAACTGTGACCATGACACAACTCCATAGACACACGAATGACAACTTATCTAGTGAATAATCTCTCGATTCCAGTGCAAGTGCGGAATGCACTGTAGAATACGCAAATGTCTATCCAAGTAATAAGGATCAAAAAGGAAGCCCATCCAAATTTCTGTCTTAGTGTTACCCACAAACAAGGGGAAGTTTCGCATATTGGACACGGTATGCTAATCTAACCATAAAATTACCATTACCAAAAATGATTGTAAGTGGCGTCATCCTGAATAAATTCGATGTGTACAATTGGAAAATGCGATTCCATTGATTCCAAAGCCTGTCTATCATAATTTCTTGTTGAATCTGCCACTACAAAATAGAAGCATAGCAAACACTAAAATAATACAACAATCAACTTAAAGATTCTGTTTATTTAAGGTGGCTCCACACACCTACCCCCCAAAAAAGATCCTCTCGTTTAATTTTTCTGAAACTCTCGGAATTTCATAATTGGTATACAAGATTAAATTTTGCAAAGTATGAACAAAATCGAATCTACGTAACTGTTTTCATGACGCTTTGAATTTTGGCGGTTCTGGGGTTTCTCTTCTATTTTTGCCAAAGTATGCTGATTTCAAAAATATTTTGCTGAATTTATGAATGTTTTTATGATTTAATTTTATATTCAAAGTATTTTTTCATCTTTAAACAAAGATATTGAAATAAACTAAGGAAATGGAGGAATTATTACAAATTTAAGATCATTTAGGAGGTTAAAAACTCGTGTTGTGATCGTCATATTTTGACGTTTTATGCCTATTGCGTGAAATTCTATCGTTTAATTTTCTTGAAACAAAAATCAAATTATAAACTATTGTATATGAAGTATTTCTATGCAATATGAACAAAATCGAACCTAGCGAACGGAAGTTATGACTATTTTTGTAGCCCACCCCCCTTAGTTTCTACGTTGCAATCCATATTCATTCGACGTTATATATAGTGACGTCAGAGGTAAGTAGAAATCAGCGTATGACTACAGGAATTTGTAGGAATTCTGGACGGAAACGGCCTTAACGGAAACCTTACAAAGCTTTCATAGTGTGTATCCATACATACGAGATTCTTGATATGTCTAAACAACATAATGCCACCCCCCCCCCCCCCCTTCAAAGAAATTTGGGAGAGTAAAAGCGCGAATCTAGAGAGAGAAAGACTCAGAATTAAGAACTAATGCACTATCATCCTGATATTTTTTTATTTGGTAAGGCAGGGGCAGAGTTCTCAATAATCTTTTAAGAAGGGGGCGATTCTGAAAGAGATTTTGCGATTAATCAGAGTGCCTTTACTAAGAAAGTAGGCGTCAGTTTTTCTCAAAGTAGGTCGTGACAAATATTCGGGTACCGACTTATAAATGGGGGGGGGGGAGCTAGGCGCTGTTTCGTATACGTTTCGGGACAGGGAAGAAATAATTTTCTCTGACTTTTATGAATAAGAAAATTTATAAAGATCCGGCTAATGTTAAACTTAAAGTCAGATTCAGGAGCGTATCCAGAAACTCAACTACAGTGTGCACATATAAGTTAACTGTTAATTGGATGACTAACGATACTAGGAGGATTGAGGGCATTGAAGGATATTTATATTATCAACATATAGCTCATATTGCAACATCTAGAAATACCATTAACATAGAAAAAAAATCAAAACAAGCTTCGAGGACAATCTAATTCATTACGCAGGGAAATGCAAAGTGCAATGAATGTGAGCGTCAAAAATATCCTAGATATAGGAAAATAGGAGCTATACGAAGTTTTATTTGAAAAATATGCAGTAACGACCATAATATTGCCGAATTTGTAAAAAATTATCTCCATTTAATTTACCTCGACTGTAAAAACGCAAAACATTGTAGGTGGCGCTAGTGAAATGAATTAGAGCTGCGCACCCCAAATAAAGAATAGTATGAGTTAGATTCGCATGAAAATTTAAATTTATACAAATGAGAATGTAGACTTTCATATGAAAAGAAAGATTTTGCATTAAAAAAAATTTGTAAAGATAATTTATTTTCAGGGACATCGTAGTTTAAAATAGTGTGTAAAATTTAACAAAATCAGAGATATATACGGCAGTATGAATCTGAGAGAAGGGAAAAAGTAAACGAAAACTTACTTTTATGGACGTCATTCACCTCGCTCGTTCTCGATAATGCGTATAGTTATCTGCACAATGGATATATTTGAATAAAGCAGGATTGATACTAAAATTCGTTCGCTTTCAGTTTTCAAATAAAGAAACTTAGTTCGATAACATTTCGCTGCAAAGTAGGAAAGTTGACAAAATTGCAGAAAAATTCTTCTGATCATAGATAATCAGAGATACAATACTTTAAATATCTGATCCATTATATCGCTAAAATCAACAAGAAATAGCCTGTTAGGCACGGTCCATTTGATATTCAGGGGGGGGGGGGGGGGGGGGCTTGGGTTTTTTGTCGGAGCAAGATTATTTTTTTCGCCCTGAACCGGGGCAAAATTATTTTTTTCTTGCAAAGTTGGAGCAAGGAAATTTTTTTAACAAAGTGATGCGCATATTAAGAATGTTTGTGTTGTATCAATAGAAATTATTTATATTTTTACTCAAAACTCTTAATATTAATATATTAGTTTATTTTTATGAAAGTTTTCAATTCACTTTTAAACATAGAGATAAAAGCTTTTACAATTTACAATTCTCAATATTTTATATAAGGTACATGTATATAACATGTATATAAGAGGGTCTGAGGGGAGGGTCTCCTAGACAAATTATTTTAAATGTTACTATTGAGTTGTAAATTGGTTAATAACTGAAGTTCTCCTTCCAAGCTTACGAGAACATAAAATTAAACTCTATGGGATACATGCAACATGTATTAATAGCAATACACAAATATTGCTAATATATTTAAGGTTTTAAGGAAGCCCTTTTTTCATTCACATACATGTATAACTTTTTGATATCTATGAACTTTGCCATTAGTAAATAATGTTTTGATAGAAAACTATGGCGAGCTTAGCGAGCCAAAAACTTTTGATACAATTTGAAAGCTGCGGCGAGCGAAGCGAGCCGGAAAAAATTTCAAGAATTTTAGCAACATTTTAAGGTAATTTTTCAAATTCAGATTATTTGTAAGAGCAAGATTATTTTTTTCTGTCACACCATAAGCAAATTTATTTTTTTCATCAAAACTGAGAGCAAAATTATTTTTTTCGAAAAAAACCCAAGCCCCCCCCCCCCCCCCCCCCCCCCCAGAATATCAAATGGACCGTGCCTTAGACAGTTAAACCGATATTCTCCTATTTGATTTTATTTCAAAGTAACAAGTTGTTGAATTTCCGATGATGACGTTATAAAAAGGAAACTTTTACAGCGATAGACAGGGGTCTCATTCATGGACATTTTTGTACGTATATAGATTAAATGATAAATCTAGCTAAAATTAATTACTATCAGATTGTAGACGACAATTTTTTGGTTTCATCGATACCAAACTTGCTGAAATCCGTTCTGAATTTAGCGAGATAGAAGAGTTTGAACGCCGAAAATTCCGAGCGCTGTGGACACTATTCATCGGCAAGTTCACAATATTTATTTGGCGCGTTATCATGACGTCATAATCATAATGACGTCAGTATTCTCGGTAAGAGAGCCTCCGAAAAGACTATATATTCGGATACTCTGTGGAGCAACCTTAAATATTTCTGCACAAAATTTTTACTAAATTCCTCGAAGACAAAAAAATGAAATAAACAAATTAATGAATTAAACAAAAGATTCATTTTCTACAGCGAATGATTCATTGAAAATGTTGGAAACATTAACAATATTAACACATTTTTCTCGACAAACATGAAGTGCATGTGAACGACCGAGATCCTCAGCTAGACAACATTTATCTGTAGTTACCATGGTATTTCTTTGTTTACCGCTGCTTGAAAAGCATTTTAAAACAGAGATACAAATTGCATGAAATTTTCTCTGAAATAGCCAATAGACGTCTGAGTCAAAATTGCATAAATGTGATAAACTCTCTTTCTGCTATAATTTTGCATATCTTGATTCTATTGAGGCGTACATCTAGAATAATTGTTTTAAAATGTAGGGAGTGGATTGAAAACCTACTAGAGTATTTACTCGCAATTGTTCTCTTAAATCGACCCTTGGATATGATTAAACGAAATGAAAAAAGAACTGCATGAAATGCTCGTTTACTTCGCTCACTCTTAATCATATGGACAAATGTCCTCGAATTTCACCAACCAGAATCTGTAAAGTTTTCGGCATCAAATGAATTTTAAAGATTTTGTGTCCGCTACAAACTCTGTGAATTGAGATGATGGATTCATCCCTGCATCAGCATTGGCTTGTGCTATCTTTAAGCTTAAGTTGTCAATTAACGTGAAGATATTGACGCTAAAATCCTAAGGAAAGTTTAATTTATTAGTGAAACCCAATACGCATACTCTTTTTTGATGAATCGACTCCACTTTATCTTTTATTGACAAACACATTTATTATACCTTTACTGAATGCTAATGATAAAGAAAACTTAACTGTTTCTTCCATTCATTCAGATAAAAACACACAGACACTAGCATATACTTGTTTCCCTTGGCTTTGACCAAGAGAAAAAGTTGGAACATTTTAAAAAATCAAAAAGTAAAAATTTATAACCAGATTTGCTGATGGGTTTTTTTTCTTTTGTATTTGCTAAAGGCAAACGAACCAAAAATCTGTATATTTCAGTATTTGTGTGTTTTATTTCTTTTTTATTATTTGCTAATCATATCGCTGAGCAAAGAACGTAACTATGTTATGCCAATTTAAAAAGTATTAATGAATTACATAGACATTAGAAAAATCTTGGTATATAAAGATCTAGTCCAAAAACAAACTCAAAGATGATGACAAGGATCAAACTACACTGACAATCTTAACTCTGGGCGATTTGCTATGTGTAGGGGTTGATCCGGCGCTCGATGAATGTTGGCGAGTGGGTGTTGATCGAACACTCGAAGAATCGACCTTTGGCACATATTCCGTCCTCACTGATGATCCAATAAAAGATGTTTCCACTGTGATTGCTTCATCTTGGTCAAAGTGTTCGTTTTCAATTCCGAAATGAAAAGCACTACCCCCGATTTCACGATTTTCTGATTTCCGGCTCTTTATTTCTGTCTTCATTGGAAGTAGATTCGATGACAAATCTCGAATTATGTGTTCCTTGAATTTAACGTCACGGAGAATGGTTACAATGAACACAGGTGTCATAATTGGCTGGCTCCAAGCAAATATCGTCAATAAACGGTACAAAAGTTTTGGCTCTTGGAAGAAAAAGTCAACGATGGTAAGAAGGAAAAGAGGATACCAAAATAATGCAAAGGATGTTATCATGCATATATAAACAAGAACTCGCCGTAAATGAAATAAGTAGTGGGACATTGTCTTACCACGCAAAAATTTGTCTTTTCCATTGCCTTTTTCGTCATCTATTATTTCAGCTAGTGATTCTGCATTACTTGCTAAGAAATCATGGAGGGTTCCCCAACGAAACGTCTGCTTCACACAAGAGATGCGCCGATACATCTGGAGGAAGTTTTTGAACGATAGCGCCACGGCACATGTTACCAATGAAATCCATACGATGTGAACGGCATAGCTTTCTTTCTTTCCATATGGAAACATACAGTTTCCAATTTCCTCGATGTATTTGGTATTCGATGGAATAATTGAAACTCCGAGGTTCAAAAGTAAACTCATAAACCATATTATCGCAATACCAAATAGAACGCACCATCCCTCGCCGGCGTAATATGATGACGTCAGTTCGTATTCTTCATGTACCACTAGGGCTAGGAAGTTGTACGCAGATGTCGTCATGAGAAAAACGTAGGTGGATCCGATCAGATTGCAGTAGTCTGTTTTTCTATATCCAAGTAAGTCAAGTCCAAATGGGAAACAGTACAGTGATTTTGACAAATCCAAGAAGCAATGGTGACACAATATTGCCATGGAGGTACACCGCAATCTGCTGTATAAAATCACGGCAATGAGTGACACAAAGTTTCCACTGGAGCTGATAAATCCAACGGTCAGTAGAACGATACCCTCGGCATAGCGGTCCCCTGTTAAAGGCGCTGTGTCATTCCGCGAGTCAAACAAAGTTCCGTTCATTGTTTCTGGCATCCTTACTCTCCAAATAGGGATTGGTCTGAGAAATGCAGCTTGAAAGCCCAGTAATACCACGGATATCAAAACCTCATCAGAGGAATCAATACTTATGTCCTCGTTTGTAAATTCTCCGGAAATCAAGATCATCAGAGTCGGCAGTCTCAACATCATTAGAGGAGTTAAATCAAGGGATCACCATTCCTGAAATTGATAGACCAAATGTCTACCGATCCTTAAATATATTCCAGAGCTTCTTTGCGTTTTTGCTGCTTTTGCCATCCCTTCAAATTTGGACAAATTGATGAAAAACATATTTCAAACGTTAAAGGTCAAAAACATATTGACGAAATGATCGCTGGATGTAACATTAGAAATATATCATTCCATGACAAGAAGTAATGAAGGCAATCCTATATGAATCTCAAGTCACCTTTAAACATTTCTGAAAATCTGAATGTGATGAATACTGGTGTAATTCTAAATAGAAACAATAAAACAAAATGAAGATTTATATTCAAATACTAATCTAGCTGATTTGATGGTTTTCTAGCAAGTAAACACGGAATTATGCAAATGTATATCTTATTTACAAAAGAATCGCTACAGTGGTCAATGAAAATTGAACTCCGAAAAGCAATTAGCATGATGAAGAAAGATAAATCACTGAGTAATGCCACCGGGAAATTGGTTTGGAAGGAGGTCTATGGGTGTCTCCTGTAAAGCGCTCGTTTATATGGAAATATTATACTTGCCTCGTAAGAGATATTTACTTTGTATGGTTTTGATAGGGACCTTGTGTCATTAGATCAATGTTGGAAGAAATTTCATTTCCGTTCGTCTACCAATCTGTATAATAAGTCTTGTCTCTGAGACCTTTTACTCGAATAATATTCAAAGTGCATGCACATACCACAAATCCTGTACATATGAAATAGAAAATAGGGCAATAAAAAACCTAGAAATCACTGAATACAATGCCATCTACTCGCAGAGTAAATGGGGGTTCACGTACACATCTCCTGTTGCGTTACTCCGGTGATAGAATATCAGCTTCCTATAACACAAAAACCACATTCAAGCATACCAAAGAAGAAGTACTAATCATAGTTCATGAGACAGAGATACAGGAGAACATGGCATATGCATTGTATGTGTAAGTCTCTATTAATAAGGCAATCACGCCGAATGGAGGCAGGACCAGGTACCCGGGAGGGGTAAGCGTCCTCTGGTTGCATGCAACATCCGCATTCACTTAGATTTCATGATTTAATTATCTTTTGGTTCATGCCCTGGTTGTATTCTTTGCTTCGAGATACTAGTGGCTTCGTCGAAATTTATGTGTGTATGTTGATATCCTTACTTTCTGAGCGCTAGGAGTTATCCGGATGACTACCACTGGTCCAGTCATGTAATAAAGCCAAATACGTCAAGGCGTATGGCTGCTTTATTTAAAACAACTAGAAATTCAAATTGATTAATAGAAAATAGTTTATTGTATATTTGCGATTCATGTCTTGTGTTTACGTTTGAATCACAGAGTTTTCACTTCTTTGAGACGATTCAACACACACAGTCTGGAGAAGCTAACATTTGCCATTAATTCCAACATTGCTGAACTAAAACGACTCCAATTTTCTTTTAATGGTACGTACATGTATGTACCATGTTCATGTTCTTGGCTCTTGGTATATCTTGGATGATTTTAGTTGTTTGTCTGTTTCGTTTTGATGGTTGTACCGTTGATGATCTTTACATTTCTTGCTGTTGTCGATGCATTTAGATATCTACTATCATTCATTGTATAACAATTTATTATTTATTTATTTTACCCGAAATTACACAAAACCAGAAATCCAAATAAAATCATTATCAATGGCAGACATACGAAAACAGAAAATATCGCTGCATTTGTAGAGGAAGAACATTCATTTTTTTTAATGAGGCTATCTCATCCTATCTCCATTTGGGTTTTAATTTTGCTTCTTTGAAGAATGCTAAGGTTGTTGAGTTTGTTATTACATTTTTTCTGTTTTTGGATACTCATTTTATAATTGTGATTTTTAATATTTGATTTGTGTTTTGTGTTTGACTTTCACTTATTAATGAATCTATATATTCTTTCATATTTATTATGTCAAATGTAAACGTCTTCCAATTCAATAGCATCATTCAAGAACAGACAATTTTCAGTATGGACCATACATGCACGTTTCGGATACTTAACCCTCGTCAGTGATCCTCAGTCTAAACAATGTAATATGACTAACAAGTACGAACAAGTAATAAGACCACTGTAGAAAAGTTACAGAAACTAAATGTTTTATTAAAGAATACGTAACACGGAAAGCATAACTTTGTGCTTTGATTTCTTTAATAGTACTCTATTGTTTTGCTGCCATGCAAAGGGGCTGATGAAGTGAATTACAATTCGTTTCTGTGTAGTGTCCACGGGAGCCAATGGAGATAGTAACACAATAATTTCCATGGTTGGTTGTGTCTGTGAACACGGAGCCACCAGTTGTATCCCAGTTATAGTAACCCTTTCCTGTTTTATCTACTGCTCCAATGTACAAATTCCTGACGCTGCTTTTGTCTGATCAAAAAAGAAAATCAGAATGATCTGTGAAACATCTAACGTTTTGAGCTTTTGGGTGTTTCGGGTGTTTTGACAGTGTTTTGAATATTTTCCCTGACATGGTCGCCATAGCACTTTCTATATAGATATAACCTCAGACAGTGCAATGCATGTATTTATATATTATTTTTATTTTCGTGCATGAACATCGACGGCGGGTGTGGCTGGCCAACAGGGGATGCTTACTCCTCCCGGGCACCTGGTCCCACCTCTAGCTTGCTAGGGGTCCGTCAATGCTCAATTTGGTGCTCTATTGTGAGTGTTGTTGAGATTATCGTCAGGATCTTCTTTAACTCATTTTTTGTGGGTGCTGCAACCGAGTCCTGTTTGAGATACCCTCCTTTCTGTGAGAGGCGTAATTAATGAGAATATACTAGTTAGTATGTATGGGGAAAACACAAATAGACCATATGATTACCATGTAGACCTTTTTCTCATGAGCGGAAGATTTCATATCATGATGGTCAATTCCGCACATCTTCCCTAAATCTTATCTTCAAATCTAATGATTTTGCCTTGCCTTCTCGACCATAAGACTGCATAACTGATCGGTACTTCTTTAATAATGTCAAAGGGTTTAATGTTTATTGGGGGGGGGGATTTTTTTGTGGAAAGAATTCCGGCTAATTAAGATCCATAAATACGTTTGAGGCAATTCATCTCAATTTAGATGATAATGATATGTGAACGTTGCTTTCCACCATTTTCATCGGAACAGGTAAAACATTGCTTAACTTTAACTTTTTAAATTGACTAAAAATACACATATATCTGACTATATTAGCACTATCTACCTTTACTTAGTTTTGTGCTACGTTTTCTAAGAGCCCGAAACTTAAGATGCAAAAGGGCTAAACTATTCGAAGATTTTATGTAATTTTCACAAGTCCTTTTAATTTTCCGAAGGGGATATGTAAGAGTGATTATTACTAACTTTAAAATGAGAGTAATCTTCAAGTAAGTACTTACGGTATAAGTATGACAGATAGTACAGTACAGCAGTGGAGTCTTTGGACGATAGATGTTCGGTCAACATACCACATTTACTTTTGCAGTAAGCCTAATACGGAAGAGACTATGTTACTACACAGATTTCCAATACATGCTTGATACTTTTCTGCTAAACTTTTTACCATAATATCAAGCCGATATATAAAAATGTACTTTCATTATTTATCATCGTAGCTATTTTCTGTGTCGTGATTGAAACAAACTCGACATACATGGATTTTCATAGTGATACGTATTATTGTTCCGACAAATTCATAAGGCAGACAATCATGATGAGCTGAAACCCGACTAAGCTCAATTTCAATGTAATTATAATTTTTCGGTGTAATTATAATTTTTCGGTGTAATTATAATTTTTCTGGTATTACAAATGTTTAGAATCCAGTACCTGCGATTCCGCATAAGTCATGGACTTATCCCCAATGTGGTAACATTTTCCATCGATCAAGAAGTATCCTGTTGGACAGTGATGACCTACACCTCCATACGTGCAGGCTGAAACATCAATACTAAGACTTAGTAATCACTGGAAAGGTCTCCAAGATTATTATCTATGACGCTTGCACGATTACCCCCAAGTACAGATTCCATTCTATGTACTAGTATTCTGGTAAACGCAGATTTTCGACTATATATAGGAGCATTGAGTTGAACTCGGATGATAAAACAAAGGAGGGGATAAGTACAGGTTATTAAATCGTTTCAACTTAATTCAAACAGAATGTAAAGGATGACCCGCCTTTTTTTTTTAGAAGGAGGTAAACCACAAGAAAGGACGGGAAATTGTATCAATGCGCTTTGTTTTAAGTCCGTGGAGTCAACTGCCTACCACCGAGCTTTAAATTCACTGTTATCCATCCTTGAATCTCTTTTTTTTTTCAAAAAACATGTTATTTGCGGTGACGTCATGTTTGGTGTACTGTATACCGGATTTTTTTTTCAACCAGTCAGAATCGTTTTTACAACAAAAATAAGATAATATATGCTTTTTTTCAAATTAGTATTTAGTAGAATAATGTGTTCGTACAGCTTTTATCCACATTACATTGATATTTGATGTAGATCATTGTTGATATCAAATTCTCATTTAATAAGTTTGGCTTTTGATATATCGGTACTTACGCGAGTTGTTAGTCGGAGACGGACCAAGTTGCTTGTGGTTACAGAGGTCCCCAGTACAACAATCTCCCTTGAATGATATCTGAAAGCTGTCTCCTCTCTTACCAAATATCTGACCGGCCTGAGCGTGGAATCTGGTACAAGCCTATAAATGACATAGACGAGGTATTTCTTAACGACAGGACTTCAATGTTTTCTAGTCTATGTCAACATTTGAAAAGTCAAGCATATATTGTTTCATAAATAGGGGGTTGTAAAAACATAGAATACATTGATATGGGACTTTTAATTTCATTATTTATGTTTTGAATATCAATCATTGATAAAAGAAATTGAAAGCAGTATCTCCTTACAAACAAGTCAATATTTACAATTAACATAGAGCATATGACAAGAACTTGATTATGAATCTCATAAATGTTACTTTACGTCCTGATGCATGCATCCCATCCTAAAACCATGGTTTCCTGATGTGTCAAATGTTTCCACTACATAACATTCCTGTAATGGATTAAATGTGCCTACTGTGTTGAAACATCGTATGTTACACGTCTTCAAATTCATAGCATCATTTCAGAACAGATACTTTTGCAGCATGAACCAGACATGCAAGTTTCGGGTACTTATCCCTCGTCAGTGATACTCCATTTCTGTACAATTTTCCCTTATTCTATATGAATAGATGCCTTAAAGGAACAAGAAGGAAAGTGATTTTTAAAAGAAAATTTGGTAGATGTTATGTCTACCCTGACGATGTATGCACAACACTCTAGATTTTTTTAGTTCAGTCTTCACAGTCCTCATTAGTGAGTCATGTCAAGGACTGTAATTCACTGGTAAATTATCAACTTCTCCTATGCAACAGCTGCAAAACATCACAAAACCCCATAAGAAACAATTACTCAAGGCCCTCTACGGAGTTTGAGTTTCTAAACCGTCAACAAGCATGGAAGCCAAGGGCTATGATTGGATGATTTTTTTTTCAGTTTGATATGATGCAAGGGAATTCATAAAGTTTTTCGGGGTCGACTTCTTCCCTTGTAAGACTTTCATTGTTCTAAATATTATGGATGTATAACTTCAGCATCCTATCTAGACATTACGTTGTCCTACGACACTGATGGTCACATGAATACCTCATCGCCTGTTTATGGCGTGTTCATATCTCAGTTGATACGCTATGCCAGAGCAAGTACCAAATATACGGATTTTGTTCTGAGAGCTAGGCATCTTTCGGATAAGCTTCTCAGACGGGATACGTTTGTGACCGACTAGCATCGTCACTGAGGAAGTTCTACGGTCGATATGGGGAACTCGTCATACACTATGATGTCCCACTCTCCAGAATGGTGGATGATATTCTGTCTCAGATCATTTGTACAATCCAACCACCAAATATCTTCCGAAATGGAAGTAACCGGATGTAACAGTTCTACCGAATTGAAGCGACGGGTGTTGCATGCAAGCAGGAGATGCTGACTCTTCCTTGGCACCTGCTCTCACTCCGATATCGGGAGTTCTCTTCTTTTCATTTGGTGGAGGATTTTCTTTGTTTGCTTTGGTTCCTGTTTTATCCTGATTTCGTATGCCTTCGGTTTATGGTTTTCTTAATTATCGATTCATTTCTCAATTGGTAACACACCCAAAGGGGGTATAGAAAGTTCTGATTTCCCAGAATTTGTCAAAATGCTTATCATTTCGATTTTTATGTATGATTTCCTCAAAACATGCGCTGGATTGCATCTCGATGGGATGATACAAGCTCATCTCAATTTTCATGTGCTGTAAACAGGGATATGGTCATTACCCATATTTGTCATCCTTTATATTTAAAAATAATCTGTATCTGTGCATATGTTTTCACATGTTTTCTTTGGTTACCGCATGTGAGGATATAACGATGAATTCCTATTGAAAACAACAGTGCTTTTGACCTTGGAATTCCGACGATGCTGTAATATAACACCTCGTTTTCATGAGAATAATGTACGTTAGTTTCTTCATAAGCATTGCTCAGAGTTTTTTTCAACTTGAAATGGTTTAAAGAATGAAAAATGTACCAATGAAACACCCTATAACATCACCCGTACTTTATTCATAGAGTTTCCATATATTCTTTCACATCAAAGCAAGGACCGCGTTAATTTTCATATGCAAATGAGAGAACTGAAGTTTCTTTTAAAAATATTGGAGACTTCAGAGATGATAAAAAAAAGTGAGAGCATAAAATTTGGATCCTGATAATAAATTAGGGACTTGTAAATGTAGCATGCCAAATGAATGTTTTGTTGTTACAAATGATGAATCATAGAGGGTTTTAATTTCCACTTTGTTGCATCTTAAAGTCAAGAATTATCGTAATTATCGTAATATCTCTCTTTCTTTGAACGTGACGAAGATTGATGGAATCTTAATACCTTTTAGTTTTTCCGAAGTCTTGATTACTTTTGACGAAAGAATGGTTGGGACATAGAAACATTGAGAGAATGATAATGATGAAAATATCTCCAATACGAAAACACTGCAGAGACCATAGCAGAGAACATAGGCAAAACTAATAAAGGACGTGATGGACACACCAACCAACAAACGGAGACAATAAGGCAAAATCGAACACTCGGGGGTACCAATAGGACTACCAATAAGTAAACAAGAGCCCCAAGGGGCACAACGCTCACCTGATACCCATGCACGCTCTAATTGACATACTGACATTGAATACTGATAGTGCCAGTACCAGGATTTTAGCCCACAGCCTTTCTAAAAAGATTTTTGCCGGATGCAGAGAAGTGTTTTTTTCAGACAACCTTTAAAAGTACAAAAAAGAAAAAAATATAATAGTCACATTTCAAAACAATAACTTTTTTACTGATTTGAAAAAAACGGATAAAGTGGTCCAACGTCATATGCCAAGCTAGTATAGTTCAATTATGCAACATCAAAAATAAAATCATATTGTAAAATTCCACATTAATGTGCAGCAGAAAAAGAATAAAACAATGAAATGATTTCACAAATTAAGTTTATTTAAAATTGAACACAAAACCTTTCATTATGGATAGCTAGCATGCCAGAAATTATAAAGCCTGTGTTTGTGAAACGAGAATGCCCCCGGCGGCATCTTTGTTAGTATAAACGCCAGTTTCTGTTAAGTATGTGAGAGGTCAGGGTCAGCGTAATATTGGTATCAATGGAAAGATCTTGTCACAAGGAATACACATGTACAATATGAAAGCCCTATCACTAACCATTCAAAAGTTATGCCCAATGTTAAAGTTTTTGAGAAGTACGTGAAAGGTCAAGGTTATGGTCATGAGGTCAAAAATTTTGGTAAATACACATGTGAAATATGAAACCTCTATCACCAGCTTCCATTCAAAAGTTATGCCCAATGTTAAAGTTTTTCGTAAAACAGACAGACAAACAGACAGACGGACAGGCCAAAAACTATATGCTCCCGAATCTTTTATTCCAGGGGCATAAAAAACAAAGATTTTTCAGTTTTGCCTTTATTCACTGAAATCTATGAATTATGCTTTTGAATAGCATTGATTTCATCTCAAATACATGAACTGTACAGTTAAAATCGTTTTGATCCAATATTCATCAATTCAAGTGAGTTGTGCAGAAATTGTGCCACTTTGTTTTCCAAAAAAGCAGTGTATATTGTATCATACCTCATGTCGACCCAGTGAAGCCATTTGAACAAATAATTTTCAGTAAATATGCTGAAATGCGACGCTTCTTGCCTATGCATATTTCAACAGGCGAGAAGGAGCGTCGCATTTCAGCATACGCTGTTCAACAACTCAAGTGGTTTCTCTAGGTTTCGCAGTTTGAAACAAATTAAAAGGCCCATGAAATTGTTAAGCTTGTCCAACTAGCAGACCTACGACATCGTTATTTACTGTTAACTGCATTGTACACGGACAAGTTGTTAGCGGAGAGAGTTCATGAAATGTATCGGTTGCATTGGATTTGAAAACAAGAAGTTATTTGGTCCGATAAAAACTCATCATGTATCTATTATTTGATCAGATAAAAATTCCCAAATGTCTTAACACAGGATCCTGTCGTTTTATGAGAGAAAATGTTTTATTATTCACAACCTCAGGCCTCTGTGTTCCTCTTAGAAATATTATACATACAAGATGACGAACACAGTGGCTTAAAGTTGTGAATAATAATTTATTTTCTCTATTAAAACAACAGCTTCTGTGGTCCAACATTTCATTGGAAGATTTCAGGAACTCTGAACGGAATTATTTATTTTCAAGAATTTCAGATATCAAATGTCCTATGCATTCTCAAAATCCAGAGGAAGAGATTACTCATTAGACGTTTCTTCAAGAAATCAATCCGTAAATTACTTCATCTAAGGGAGTCTAAGACAGAGGAAATTCGAGCAAACTTCATACATGATAACAAGTATATGCAAGTGTTCCAAGTACATGAATGATAACCATTATGAAAGGGTTCCAAGTATAAAAATCTATTCCGTTTGCACTGTATCTCCTGAAATGTATCGCAGTACTACTTTGCGGTTTGTATTGCAATGAAGCGCCTAGCGGAATACGATGCGTCTTGGGGACGAAGATGAATTAATGCATATCTAGGTCATTGTCCTGTCAAATAGTTCCGATTATTTTCTTATTATTTTCAACAATTGGTGGAAAATACACACAATGTTTATCTTGAATTGTCTTCCCGTGATTGTTTACTAGATAGATGAAATAAAATTTTGAATATAGTTTAAAGTGTGTGAGACATCTACATATGTGGAAGAATGCGTGTGAAAATGGGTCCTCAGATCATAAAATTCGAATAATTCCGGTCCGGAACCAGGTGCATGGCCTTGAAAAAATATTTAAAAAGTTGTGTACTTTTAATCTTTACGGCATTTTTTTTTTTTTTTTTGTGATTCAAATAAAATTTCTTCATTCAAAAGTAGTATCAATGTGTTTAACCCGGTGCGATTTGAGAATTTTTCTCCTATTTTTGGTAAGAAAACATACATTATACCTATGTACAATCTTAAAAAATATTCCTTAAAAATCCAAAAGTGGATATCTTGACAAAATTCTTTCACTTGAAGGGTACCATGCATGAGTACCTCATACCTACAAAATGTCATGACAATCTGAAGAGTGGTTATAGAAAAGAAGCAGAAAATGTATGAAAATCACCCCCCCCCCCCCTTCCTTTTTACATAAGAAAAAAATTCATAAAAAAAAAAAATTTAAGCATAAAATACATATCAAAGCATTAAGTAAGTTATATATGATAAATATGCAGTAAATGAGTGTGTAAAATCATACACTTATTGAGTTATTTAAAGAAATAGTGCAAAAATTTGCATTTCTGGCTAAGTCCGAAGAGACGTCAAAAAAGCGTCAAAAATTTGACTTCGGAGTGGAACCAAAAATAATACAATTTATTGGCTAACAATAAATTCATTTATCAAAGCAAGCAAATGAACATTTACTTGTATCGACCTGTCTTAAATTCGAATATGGGTACAATACGGAAGCAATACGAGTTATCGTTCTTTTCGAAACACCATGCTTAGGTTTCAGATGCAAAATTTTCAATGACATTTTTCATCTGCGTTCATCGCCCTTTACATTGATTATGAATTAATATTTCGTTTCAAGTTTTGAAAGTTGGATACTTGCTGAGTTTTTTTGTATTATTCTATGCACTGCATGTCGTTTCTTTCACCCAAATTTTAGTTGAAATCGAAATTTTCCTCGTTGTAGATTTCTTGGGTTGTCGTCTGCATAGAAATTTTTATAATGTTGACATTTGAGAATGTATATGATACAATAAGTATCTTTAGTTTTAATGTTTAGACGTTTGAAATAATTATAATAATAATAATTAAAAAAAAAAAAAGAAATTCCACACACAAACAAAAAATCTCAATAAACAAAAAATCTCAACAAACCATAAAAATATTTTGTTTTTAGAGAAAGAATAGAAATGTAGCACAGAATGCAGACTACGTTTCAGTATCATGCTTAAAATTTTAAATGAAATTGTCTGTAAAATTGAGTGTTTCAATTTGTTGTAACTCGTTTTGTAAAGCTTTCAGTCTCGTTTCGAGGAGTAAGTATATGTTCCGCTCTTCTTCGAAAGTAAGTAATGTTGTATTGTATCATGTTGTTTGTTTTATTCAAATTTCACTGATTAAGTGATTTGCAGTCGTTTTGTTCCTCGAGACGAAAGTTCTTGGAACTCATATTTTGTTGATGTCATCATATTCTAGAATGTTTGGTTAAATGGAATATTTTAGTTGATACTGGTAAAATACAGGCTTCTGCAAAACCCTAGCAGGGGTGAAGATTCTAAACTAATTTGAACAGCAAGTGTTTTTTTTTTTTTTTCAATGTCTCCAGAGTAATTTTACATGTAACAAGGAATATCAAAATAATTCATTACTGTGTGTATGTAAATTTCTATATCTCGTTAATGATAGAAAATACAATATCAAATATAATACGTTCTATAGCTAGTAAATTATGTTTCATTATCATGTCAATCATATTTTTTCCTTTTTGTGTGTACAACTTGTGAAGTTTTCAGAAACTGGAGACGTAGCTAGGTTAAGCTTTCATAAAGTAAGTACTTTATTATGTTGTAGATATTCAGTTTGTAAAAATGTATGAGGAACTCATTTTACACCTTGTTATATTAGATGTACAAGTTTGTAAAAATTTATGAGGAACTCATTATACACCTTGTTATATATTAGATGTACAGAAGAAACTTTTGCAATATGATCTTTATCAGTGAATAAAACTAATATTAGTAAGATTAACCTAATGCAAAAAAAAAATAAAAAAATAAAAAAATAATAATAATAATAATAAAATGAATAAAAAATCTAATACACAAATGTAATAAAAATAAGAAAATAAATAAACACTAGATAAGAATGAACTATGTATAAAATCAAATATATCTTTACAAATTTCATCGTCGGAAACCCACGGCATCTTCTCCGTTATACTCCGTAAGATAATCGTATGGCAATAGACTGGGTTTCCGCCGATGTACTAATTTGTGATTAAAAATAAATAAATGAATAAAAAGATAAAGACAATGAAATAGAAATTAAAAAAAAAAGAAATAAATAAATAAAAGGATATGTTCATTTTCAAATATCTATTCTATGCACAAGACAAGAAAAAGACCCGAAGCTCCTGTTAAGACCCCGGATGCTAGACGGTTATCTACCAGACCCTCCTTTTCATTGATATTCGATTACTTGTATGTAGCGAAATTTAAGTAAATAGATGCATAATTGAATAAATAGAGAAAAGGCACAACAAAGTAAAAAAAAAAAAAAAAAGAAAAAAAAAAGAAGAAGAAGAAGAAGAAGAACTTAAGAAAACGGAAAACCCAAAACAAATTTCGGTAAGGCAGTTTCAAATTTAATTTAAAAAAAAATCAATTTCAATAGAGGATCATGGATCCAAATTTCATCACTACATTTTCTGGTTTGAGAATTTCTACTTATGGTTCATTATTAGAAAATAATGAATGAATAGATAAATATCAATAAATAGATAAAATAAAATAGGCGACTGGCTCTTGATTACGAATTATAAGCTCCGAAAGTTTGAGTGTAACTGAGTTTTAACCTTCCATACTTCAGAACTTCACACGAATGTTCCTTGTATCAAGCTCGTGGACTTCAAGGTCACAATTCATCATATTCAGATAGAACTTGCTGGTATTAATATCAGATGCTCAGATTTTATTTGTGTCCTTGTTAGAGGTCAAATTCTTATTCTCAAGGTAGCTTCAAAGGTTAGTTTATGGAATAATTTTCAATTGACCTATAGTTTTCAGACTTCATACAAATTTTACTTATATACTAATCCCTTTCACTTTAACCTTGAATTACGGTCATGTGTGATTTCAAGGTCACATCAGAGTTTTATGGTCATTCCCGAGGTCATCGTAAACGTTGCAGAAATTTAGCGGCTTTGGCAGCTTCTTGATCTGAGTAACACACTAACGAGAGCTATATTCTAATTTCCTATTCGGAATTTGGCGAATTAAATAAAAGAGTATTCTGGCTGCTGATTACAGCATTCTGGTTGATATAACCTTTCTCTTACGTTTTCTTCTCACATTGCTAAAACATTTAGAATTACATGTATATCCATACACCCATTATAAAATGAGGAAATGATAATAAAATGAATTTAATAAATCATCTAATTTTGATTTACGCTGAGGTATCAAATCGAAAATATAACATTCAAGGCTAACCTTGATATACCAAATATCAGGTGAAAATAATAATGTTCAGTTTATGCTAAGACCTTTCTCATTGATAGTGGGGAAAATTTCAAGGTCAATGCACACGAGGCAGCTAAGACTCCTTCAACACCACGAACATTACTGTTTTTAAGAAATGCATTATCTCAATAAATAAATGATAATAATAACGATCATAATAATTAAAATGAAATGATTAGATAATTAAAAAAAAAAAAAAAAAAAAAAAAAAAAAAAAAAAAAAAAAAGATGTATGGTTCCTTTGGACCATATCAGACAATAGATAATATCATAGATTGCAGTTGTACATATATGTATACAAAGAAATTAAGGGTTTTATTCTGAAAACAATTCATTTTATTTCGAGAAACTTCTATGACTTCACGTATATAATCGTGACGAAATGAGTACGTTTAAACTAATTTAACATTAATGATAAGGAAAAAATGAGTTCAACTCTTTATAAAGTAAAAGGACACTTAGATATGGAATTTCGTAGGACGGTTTAAAGATCGTTGCAATTTCAATTCGAGGCGTATCCATTCCTTTACAAACGATGATTTAGTCATATGATTTAACTGACTGTTAGAAAAATGGTCATTTTGTAAATCATTGATTACGAGAATTGTTAACCTTTAATTTTTTTCTGGCCAATAATACATCGAAATTCGACTCATGTTGTCAAATGAACTGTATGACACATGACCATCGCTGATTTGCATTCCATGACAGTGCATCGATTCACGGCACTATTCTCGTAAGTGTCTTCACCAAATGCATTAGAATTATCTAAATGTATTAATTTATAAATTAATTTCTGCCTTTCTTATGATAAACGGTAATGGGGCGGCTACCTAAATTTTTCTATATTATCAGATTAAAGCTATTGGTAATCGAAATCTCCATGTTTTACCAGTTACATTTTTTTATATACGTTGATGTAATTGACCTCAGTAATGACAGTATGTCGTACGTATAGTGATACGTCATCTCCTTTGATACGACTTGCGTTGTTTGTTGATCCTTTCTTGAAATTTAATGTTTACAAGACTTCCAAATACGTCGAGATATTGCACTGATTATTCTGGCGTCAAGTATTACGAAGGTTAGTCAATCCAGTCGCAATTTATACACATTTGCACCTTTGCCATTTCCCGACAAAGACCGATGTTCATCCTCGGGCAGCTTCGGGGGTTAAGGAACCTCATATGAACTTTGAATCTATGTTTTCCTCTCTTATCAATGACTATACAGCAGGGGTTGAATTATAGTGATGAGCAATCGGACTTTTACATCGATTATCGGAACACTGTATATCGGAAACTAATTATCGATTGATTATCGACACTATAGACGTTTTAAAAGATATATTCAGAACCAGTGAAATGCCTATCAGGCTTTGGCCTTTTTAACATCCACAAGTAGTAGTACTGCAAATGCATAGAAATACAATTTTAAAATAAAACCTTAAAATGTTTCTTCTTGGTCATTGTTTTCAATCCCCACTCTAGACATTATTTCAGTAATCGGCTATAGAAATTCCGAGACTATTCGATACCTCAAACAATTATACTGCTACGAAATTTGAAAGAGCAGCAGGGCTAATATAACATTAGATATCCCAACTTGAAAACTTATTCATCCAAGCTTTTGCGCATGTTGAAACGTACTTATCCCACTGGGACAATGGAATTTTAAAGTTAATATGTGCAAATATGAATTTATACCTGAGTGGAGATGTGCAAATATGAATTTATACCTGAGTTGAGATCTGTAAATGTGAATTTATACCTGAGTCTAAATGTGTAAATATGAATTTATACCTGAGTTGAGATGTGTAAATATGAATTTACATTGGAGTGAGATGTGCAAATTTATATGAATTTAGACCATGCATTTTTGTACCAGCTTGGTACACAGAGCTTATAAAAATGATAGCGATAGAATGATGTAGAATTCTTTTGCTTTTAGATGAAAATGGTTTTGAAAAGCTATGCTTGCTTTTATATTCTACATACTACCATTTTGATAGCTTCAATACATAAATGTCTATAAGACTCGTAACGCTATTCTTGTCATGCTAAGATATGCTTTTATAGCTGTTTTATTTATCGATTGCTGCTAGCGATCATGCTTCATGATGTTTTGAATCATGCTGCTATATTTTGAATGAAATGCTGCTTATTATGTCGGGAAGCCGGGGTCTGTTTTCATTTAAAGTCTCTCGGGTAGTCTACACAAATAGCTTAAAATAGCTTTGAATAGCTGTTTTAATTCTGAATTATTTTGATGGCTATTAGCGATCATGCTTTCATGCTGCTATTTCATATACTGTATATATATAATAAATTTGATGATATAGACTATTTGTAGTGGGGAGATTTTCTTAACTCTTTTCGGTTCGATTACACAAAATTCCGCTGTATGGCGGATGAGGCATATCTGTTTGGTATATGCCTCATATGGCATTAATTTTGTGAAATCGTGTTTAATTTCCCATTAAAGCTAGGTATAGACATCTCTCTGGCTTGGGGTATCTGTTTCCCAGGACCCCTTGCTTTGAGGATGTCGATGGACATCTGATTACCCAGGGTCCATTCTCATTGCTCATCTCTTTGACATTTTCACTTGAGCTTGCAAGTCGTCAGAGATTTAAAATTTAACATAAAGCCATGACAAGAATATGCCAAGTAATAATAAAATTTGAACTTAAACATTTGCGTTGTCTTTGATAATACAATTTATTGGCTAACAATAAATTCATTTATCAAAGCAAGCAAATGAACATTTACTTGTATCGACCTGTCTTAAATTCGAATATGGGTACAATACGGAAGCAATACGAGTTATCGTTCTTTTCGAAACACCATGCTTAGGTTTCAGATGCAAAATTTTCAATGACACCCATCCCACCCTCCCAGAAATGTTGTTACAGAATTTAATCTTTATGATTCCTTATTGTCAATAAATGCTTATCTATCTATATATAACTGATTTTAAAAAAAATTAAATCATAAATAAATTAAATGATAAATAAATGAAATCAATGAATAAATAAAAAAATAATATAATGATAATAATAATTGAAAAATGATAATATTAAATAGATAAAGTGATTTATTAATAACATATGTATAAATATTTGACTTGTGTCATTTTAAGTCATACTTTATATTGAGAAATCAAGATTTTCAAGTGTATTCGTCATATTGTGTGTGCACTATTTTGTCATGAAGTTCCTGATTCTGCTCTTAGTTTTTATATCTTGCAGATATTATCTTCATCACCGGGATCTCAGGTCTCGTCGTGGCTTTCTTGGATTGGACTCTCGTGTTGAATTGATGTGTGACATTAATTTTGTGAAATCGTGTTTAATTTCCCATTAAAGCTAGGTATAGACATCTCTCTGGCTTGGGGTATCTGTTTCCCAGGACCCCTTGCTTTGAGGATGTCGATGGACATCTGATTACCCAGGGTCCATTCTCATTGCTCATCTCTTTGACATTTTCACTTGAGCTTGCAAGTCGTCAGAGATTTAAAGTTTAACATAAAGCCATGACAAGAATATGCCAAATAATAATAAAATTTGAACTTAAACATTTGCGTTGTCTTTGATAACAACACTTCTTAAGACATCTCTGTAGATCATCCTGATGCTTTCAGTTTGTCGATACGTGCTTCCGTTCTGAAGAAGAAGTTTGTCAAGGGAGGGTACCCCCCGTGACCTACTTCTGCCTGTGGTGGCGCCACCTGTTGAGGGATCCGGACGAAAAACAACAACACTTGTAGGGGATCATTAGTACTTTATACCTACCAAGTTTCATCAAAATCCCTTAAGCCATTCTTGAGAAGAAGTTGAAAATGTGAAAAGTTTACGACAGACAGACGACACACGACACACGACAGACGACAGACGACACACGACAGACGACGGACGACGGACGCCGGACGGATCGCTATGACAATAGCTCACTAGAGCCTTTGGCTCAGGTGAGCTAATAAGGGAAAAAAATTTGTTGGGGTCCTGCCGGGGTTTGGAGCCACTTCCCATTGGTCCATTGGGCATGGAAAACATACATTATACCTATGTACAATCTTAAAAAATATTCCTTAAAAATCCAAAAGTGGATATCTTGACAAAATTCTTTCACTTGAAGGGTACTATGCATGAGTACCTCATACCTACAAAATGTCATGACAATCTGAAGAGTGGTTATAGAAAAGAAGCAGAAAATGTATGAAAATCACCCCCCCCCCCCCTTCCTTTTTACATAAGAAAAAAATTCATAAAAAAATAAAAAAAAAATAAAATTTAAGCATAAAATACATATCAAAGCATTAAGTAAGTTATATATGATAAATATGCAGTAAATGAGTGTGTAAAATCATACACTTATTGAGTTATTTAAAGAAATAATGCAAAAATTTGCATTTCTGGCTAAGTCCGAAGAGACGTCAAAAAAGCGTCAAAAATTTGACTTCGGAGTGGAACCAAAAATAACAACACTTCTTAAGACATCTCTGTAGATCATCCTGATGCTTTCAGTTTGTCGATACGTGCTTCCGTTCTGAAGAAGAAGTTTGTCAAGGGAGGGTACCCCCCGTGACCTACTTTTGCCTGTGGTGGCGCCACCTGTTAAGGGATCCGGACGAAAAACAACAACACTTGTAGGGGATCATTAGTACTTTATACCTACCAAGTTTCATCAAAATCCCTTAAGCCATTCTTGAGAAGAAGTTGAAAATGTGAAAAGTTTACGACAGACAGACGACACACGACAGACGACAGACGACACACGACAGACGACGGACGACGGACGCCGGACGGATCGCTATGACAATAGCTCACTAGAGCCTTTGGCTCAGGTGAGCTAAAAACGTTAAGATAAATATTGAGGAGCGTGAAATAAGCTCTCAAAGAGTTCTCAAGTCAAAGATTGTCACTTTTGATGTATTTTCCATTGTCACTCTACAATATCATTTTTGTCCTTGAGATCATCTACTAGTAGATCTCAAAAGTTGTCAGAAGGGGCAAATAAACAAATGTAAATGTTTTTATGTTCTGAATTCCTATCCTCTCGATGTTCAAAGTATTCAATATAATTGATCAAAATCTTACGAGAAAAATTGTTCTTCTCACATATATCAGTTGTGATACAGTCGTGGTTCAGTATCTTTATTTTTACGCAGAGAGAAGTTCTTACAGTGGTTAAAGTAGTAGTTAGTATCCTTTGGGTTTAATTTGTAGATAGATCATTGATCAAGCATCATAATATTGAAGTTGCAAATTACCAATTTTATGATTGTTGTTTCATTCCTTGCCATTTTTATTTGTTCATCAGCGAATCAAATAATACTTTTCGCGGCTCTTTATTTTTGCCATTGATTATTTGCATGTTAAACAAGAATGAATCTATAAAGTGTCAACTGTTTCCTTGTCAGAAGGAGAGTATGTTACTTCACCACTCACCTCTCCAGCCAGACATGTAGTGGTACTGTTACATTCGTCCACATTAGTCACTTGATTACATGAGTAACATTCAGCTGTAATTTACAATTCGGACAGAAAAGATTTAGATTTAAACATATTTTATTCAATGTAAACATTAAAAGGGATTTGGCGACAGAATAGAATAATCCGGAATATAATTTATTCTGAAACGTTGTGTATGTACATTTAAAAAGAAATGATTTTCGAGTATGAGTACATGTATGAGGTTTGACTTGATATTTCACTAAAACATCAGTATTGTAAAACGTCTTCAAATTCATTAGCATCATCTAAAATCAAATAATTTACAGCATTGAACATACAGAAATGCACGTTTCGGGCATTAAACCCTCATTTCTTTCGAAACCTTACCGCATTTTCCACAAGTTCGTGGGCAGGTAGACACGAAACACGGTTCATTACACAGAGTTTTGTTTGCTGTCACCATCATTTGACATCCCATGCTACTGAGATCAGAACACGCACTACTACTTGGGCTACTGCTGTTATCCATAGAGGGTACTGAAAAAAAAACAAATCGATACATTTTTCAAATTCTACGATATTTATGGATTGTGTGATCTGATTTATATCTAGGTGTTCAATTCTTCTCATAGGATAAACAATATGGCTTAGTTTGCTCAGAAGTTGAGGAGTGTTCCGAATGACAAATATGGATAATGACCATATCCCTGTATACAGCACAAAATCGATAATTCAGAAAATCAGAAACCGAAGGCATACAAAATCAGGATAAAACAGAAACCAAAGCAAACAAACAAAAACCTCCACCATATGAAAAGAAGCGAACTCCCGATATGGGAGTGAGACCAGGTGCCCAGGAAAAGTAAGCATCTCCTGCTTGCATGCAGCACCCGCCGCTTCAATTCGGTAGAACTGTCGCATCCGGTCACTTCCATTTCGGAAGACATAGAGTACAATCTTTGGTTAGAAGGTTCAAATGGTCTATGACAAAATAGCATCCACCATTCTGGAGAGTGGGACATCATAGTGTATGACGAGTTCCCCTGATCGACCGTAGAGCTTCCTCAGTAACGATGTTAGTCGGTCACATACATATCCCTGACTGATAAGCTTATCTGAAAGACGCCTAGCTCTCAGAACAAAATCCGTATATTTGGTACTTGCTCTGGCATAGCGTATCAACTGTGATATGAACACGCCATAAGCTGGCAATGCAGGAATGGAAATTGAAAAGTTTGTAATGCTGAAATTGAAGTTGTCACGTTTGTCATCGAGTGAAGTGTTCATGTGAGCATCAGTGTCGTAGGACAACATTATGTCCAAATAGGATGCTGAATTATTTGTCTCTGTGGTTTATTTAACTTCAAGCAAGGATAGATACAGCTGAGGTAATCCGCGAATTTTGGATTATTGATGGACAACACATCGTCTATGTATCTGTAAGTGAAGTTAAAGTCAGAACCTAAGTATCTTTTCCCTTCAGAGACCAAAGATTGAATGAATTCAGCTTCGTACGAGAAAAGGAAAATATCGGCAAGGAGTGGGGCACAATTTGTCCCCATTGGAATTCCGACAATTTGCTGAAAGACCTTTCCTCCAACTGCATTTCTGCTCATTACTCTGGTATGATGCAAAACTGAATAACTGTTAGGTTCTTCTTTGATGTTTATTGATGTTTGTGATATCCTCCTTATCTTCGAAACAATATTTTGCATAGAAGTACCCTTTTCAGATACTATATATAAAATGTATACATGTATAGTAGAACCTTCGAAATATTAAAGTGCACGATAGAGCTGGCATCATATTTAATTCACTTCAGGCAAGGACTAAATTTTGATATGTGATAGTTCGTCGCTTTTGTCATTTACGTACCTTGTACAGTGACAAACTGTGTTGTTATTGTAGCAGATCCCGCACCCGGTATATGATGGTTACAAAGGTCACTCTGGCAGCATTCCCCCTTTACTATCTGACGCTTTCCTTGCTGTCCTCCACTGAACACTGTGTTACATACCTTTACAAAATAAGTAAATCTATATAATTACCCAAGTGGTCTTTACTACATATAGGACTTGCCTGTGATCTTTATATCATGTTCAAGATTTTACCTTCCAATGTGTAAAAATCATCTTAAATTGCAGTATAAGTATATTGGGCCATATACTTTCTTTATATGCTAATTGAAAACGGTCAGATTCAATTATCAAATACTTGGTCTTTGTTTATATATTAACGGTGCAAATTTGAAATATACCCTTAAAAACTTACGTCTCTGTGAGCACAGCCAAGGTTGTATTCCAGTCTGAAGTCATTTGTGAAAGTTTGAGAATCTACGCAATACTGAAAAAGGAATTATAGGTCTACATGCATTTACATTATTCTGGTAAACTTGCGTCATGATCCGGCATTTTCTATATAACAAACAAGACGCTGGAGAATAAATTCCATATCCTTTTGAATTTCATGTCTCGAACTGAGAGACTTCTTTGAGAAAGGAGGGTATCTCCGACAGGACATGGTAGCAGCATGCACAACAAAAACACTGAGACATCCAAATGGGTAAACACAAAGTGGACAAGCACAACAAGAGACACAAGTGGGACAAAGAAGCACAAACATAAAAGGCGACATCAAAACATAAAACATAAAGGACTACTAATTAACTGATAGGTAAGATTTCGCAAAGGATGGGTTAAAATGACGATTTTTAGAGTCCGATATTTGTCAACGTGGATTAGAAGACTCTTTAACTCTAAATACTCTTTCAAAACTATCTTAAGTCATCATTTCTAATTATCAAGAGCATCATTTCTTTATCATTGCATATTCATTGCACGTTATTTTTAAATTCAACGTTTGGATCAAGACATCATCATCCTAGACAGAAATGTCTAAGATTGAAACTCACTTGTATTGACATTTCCAATTCCATCATTAACCTTTTAAAATGCATATATAATGTATTAAGAAAATTCTTATAATAATGTCAATGAAAGGTTATTATCATTATATATGGTCAGTTTGTCTTACGTGATCTTGATCAGGACAAATGATGGTGTTGTTGCACATCTCGGGTGTTCCCACAGATTTACAGCCATAGCATTTCAAGGCTGAAAAATAATACGTAATTTTTTTATATAATCAATTGTATTTCAGTTTTTGAAATTACATGTATATTGGAAAAAATAACTATTAATTGTTTCAACTGATCGAATACGATAATATTTCAACATCATGTTGAAGTTGATCATGATTTTCGTTGATAATTAAATATTTAAAATGTAATAAAAAAATGTAGATATATCTAGTGGAAATAAATATAAAGATATTTTTCCTCTCTATCTTCCTTCTTCATGTATATCAGAATACCATGTTCCTTTACTTACGACAATTGCCACATAGCCTGGGACAGAGTTTTGCCAAGCAGGAATCGCTACACAAATCTGACTTCTTATTCGTAAATACTTGACATGCCTGCGAGTCTATGTCATCACAAGTGCCGTCGGCAAACACCGTAACAGGTAAGCACAGACCTGAGGACAAAGATAAAAGAAGCAGAACTTTATCTTCAACAAAATCCATAAGCATATTTGAATTATGGATTCTAGAAACGTGTATGGACGATCCAACGTGAGACTCCATGATCTCAAACTAGATCCTAATGTACAACAATGGCAAAACAACTGAAACGCAACTTTATGAGGGAGAGAAAGGGAGTGAACAAACGAAGCGAGCTATGGGTAGATAGGCCGACTTTGGGTTATCATTGGCTATTATGGTTATGCCGATAAATGTTCATTTGATCATGGAGCAGATTCTGGTATACCAATTGGTCGAGAAAAAGAAGGTAATCAAAACTTTGTATTCTCTGATCCTTCATGAGTTAAAGAAGATTCTGACGATAATCTCAAGAGCACTCACAGTAGAGCACAAAATTGAGCATCGACGGACACCTAGCAAGCTAGAGGTGGGACCAGGTGCCCTGGAGAAGTAAGCATCGCCTGTTGGCTAGCCGCACCCGCCGTCGTCGATGTCCATGCTCGAAAATGAAAGCAATTTATATATAATACATGCACTGTCTGATGTTATGTCTATATAAAAAGTGTTAATGCGACCATGTCAGGGGAAAATATTCAAAAAACTTACTGTCAAATTCCTTGCGGGGAACTTTTTTTACGAGCTCCACACGGCAAAGGGCACAAGTGTGACACAAATGAGTTAAAGAAGATCATGACGATAATCTCAACAGCACTCACAGTAGAGCACAAAATCGAGCATCGACGGACCCCTAGCAAGCTAGAGGTGGGACCAGGTGCCCTTGAGGATTAAGCATCCCCTGTTGCCTATCCGAACCCGCCTTCGATGTTCATGCACGAAAATGAAAACAATATATATATAATACATGCACTGTCTGAGGTTATGCCTACATAGAAAGTGTTATGGTGACCATGTCAGGGAAAAAAATATTCAAAACACTTAATGCCAAACCCCTTGCGGGGAACTTTTTTTACGAGCTCCACACGGCAAAGATAGCTCAATCTTTTACTATCTGTCAAATAGAAGCATTGCGGAATGCTCAGATACAAGGCCAGATGGCGTCATAAATCATAAACAAAAGATCGTCTGAAAAAAATAGCTATATATATTGAATAATTTATATATTAGACTACATGTAACTTTTACAGATTTAAAACACATAACGTTTGCAGAACCGATAAGTTAGGTAATAATGAAAGATTCATTGTAAGTCAAAATAAAGATTAAAAGAAATATAATATAAGATAAACTCACCTGATAACACCAATACTGTTAAAGAAAGAAACATTTTAGCAGTCATAGTTCTAAGGTATCCTTATCTTGAGAATACTAGATCAATTTAAGATATAATCGTGAGTAATTGACAATGGTGTCAAGGTTAAAGGTCACACAACCCAATGTATATCTGTACTATATTCCATCCAACATTCTCATTCTACTTATAAATACAAGACACATTCGTTTCCAAAAATGTAAGCGACCGGGTTGCCGACTTCTAGGATAACCATCTGCCCCCATAGTAACAAATGGTGTATACTTTTAATAAAATGAGAACGCAAACTGCACGAAAACCATTCAACGTGTTCAACTGAGGCCAAGGAAACCCCACTCCATGTAGAAAATCGATTGGTTTTTTTTTTAATATCATTTTTATTCCAATATTAGGGAATCAAATATAATTTAACAGTCAACAAATTGCTCTGTCCCAACGTTGAAAAATGTACAGCTGCTATCATCTTTTTACAATTTTTTACAATGTGTTTTTTTTTTTAATATCATTTAATGAATAAAAATATTTCTTTTTTGTGTGGTTTTTATTTAGGGTTGCTTGAAACTTTCATTGTTACATGTGAAAAGGCAGTCCGTACTACAGCTATATAACATTTCTTGTTTATAGAAGCAATCATACTTCCAACCGGAATCCGTTGTAGATGGCGCCACCAAAAAGAAATCCCCGCCTTAAATTTGATTTAACCGACATAGCATGATTAACCACAGGGATTCATCGCGCTTTCCGGTCGCTTACGTACAAATGTACTATGTAACCCTTAGTAAATCAAGCAAGCGGGAAGCGCGACAAAATAACAAGGCATGCAAAATGGCAAGTAAGCTTAAAAGGAAATCACTTAACACAAATACAAACAAGTACTTTTTAACTAGCACAATTAACATAAAAGAAGCAGATTGATCTACTAAGAATAGCAGCAAGCATAACTAAAAAAAAAAAAATCACATATAACACACGTAAAGAACAAAACCGCATTAAACAATAGTACAACTACTTTAAAAAAGACTCAAGTAGAAATAGAGTTATCTTTCCTTTGTAGAAATCTTCATTGTCGCTATGGCGAGGTCAAACAACATGGCGGCCTCCATATCTTTGGGAAAATATTAACAGTTTTGATCAAATTTGATGAGTAAAAAGAGGTAATGGCATTTTCTTGATGAATATGTTGTTTTTCCAAAACTAAGAGTACAAATCTAATTAATGAAATTACATACACGACGATAATGTACCCAACAGTGCCCAAGCCAATGAGTTTTGACAATTTTGTTCATTGCTTACCAAAACGGCAAAATAAAAACCATTGAAATTGTAAATCCGTTTACAAAACGCTTGTGTCATAACAAACCAATTCAGTGGAGAAAAAAAATATTGCCACTGAAAGTAGACTGAATAATCCAGTCTCTTCCCATGGCTGCCGCTACAAGAGACTGATTCATTGAACTCACTGTAGTGGGATTACCTGTATCTGTATAGTATACTTTGTAGAATCCACTTTACTTGTGGAGAAGTAATTATCGCCGATTTTTAAAGCATTTTTTGCTCTATTTCCTTTAATTTTCAAGACTTGCACATGAAATTTGGACAGCACAAACTGGAACCCTGTACCTGTATTTCCATCAATTTTCAATTAATTCTGATGACAGGTACTGGTTTTATAAGCAATTAAAATGCGCTACTTTTAAGCACTCTTTTAAGAGCAATTATTGCTACAAAGGATCATTCTCGTCTAATATCCACATGCAATATTCCAACTAAAATTATACCATCGGATTCCTCTATTCTTTTTCTAATCAGTTGTGATAAAAATAATTGAAAATAGTGTGAAGTTTATTCAATGATTGAGACAGAAGGCAGCAAGGTGCACCGCCATTGCCCCCGAGGAGCTCGGGGAAAGACGTCGAAGCATTTTCATGAAATTTAGCTGCTGAAATCTTAGCTTTCATTGCATGGATTCATTTGAAATTTCATATACAGTTAAAAAAATATAAGAAGTATTAGTGCTGAAAGAATCAAGTCTCTGTCATTAGTATATACAAAGTTAATGGGCAAACGGCGATAATTATATACTGCTCGGCGATAACTACTTCCCGACCAGTATGGCTTTTTTACAATGGTAGAGAGAGCGCCGGATTTTATTGGCGTTGATGTTCCTGTAGGGCGGTCTTAAATTCTCCTACAGTTTTGGCACGCACGACTGAATCTGGTAGGTGATTCCAGTATATACACGTGTCTGCGAAAAACGAATGTTGGTATTGCGATGTTCTGCTGCTAGGTATGACTAGTCCTCTGCTGTTGTTACACACATGTTTATTTACTAAATTTGTTGTTTGGTGGTCCTGGTATTGTTTCGGTTTAATTTGGCGTTTGGTTTTTGCGTATTTAAGAAATGAATGAGGCGACAGTGACGGTACCAACCCCTCAACCACTTTGTACATCAGGATTAGCTTCAGGCTCGTTCTTCTTTCCTCTAATGTGTCTAATTCGAGGTCTTTCCTCATTGATGTTATTGCTCCCGGGTTCCTACTTCTGTAATCTTTCTTTAATTATAAATCTTATGGCCTATGATATTACGATCCTCCGATAGGTCAGAAAGTTAAATGACTGAGCTATCGGGATGACCCTTTAGCACACTCGGTAACACTGAGTCACTGGCATTCCATGCCAAAGACTGCGTTTCAAATCCCGGTCAGAGCGCTCGATCACCAGTGCACAAGTTTACTTCACAAGGTGAACAATGGCAGTGTGTTCAATCACATACAGCAGCCAGGACACCATCGCCTCCTTCCAAAGGAGAAAAGAGTGAAATTTATGGGGTACACTTAACTGTCCTCCTCAAAGAAAGGAGGGAAGAGTGCTGTGGGATTACAATCCTCCGATAGCTCAGAGTGTTAAATGACTGAGCTATCGGGTTGACACTTTATTTCACTCTGTAACTCTCTTGCATTCCATGCCAACGACCACGGTTCAAATCCCAGTCAGAGCACAAGTTTACTTCACCACTTTCAATGTTACAGAGCAAAGGCTGACAAATCTGTTGCCCAATGATTTCTCCATATCTAAGATATTTTAAAATATTGTTTTTCTTGCAGCCTTCATGGCACTTTTAAAGTTTAACATATTAAACTAACTGTAGATACCTTGCGTGTTTTTTTTTCTCGGTTGTTTGGTTCTCCGTACTTTCAGTTTTTTCTGTGAGAGAGGTAGGAAGTTAGAAGTTCGACAAAAAGCGCATTAACAAGGAGAGAAGAAAGTGCAAAATGGGTAGCTTGAACAGTTAGTTTAATGTTTTTACTTATAAATAATGAAGTGCCATCTGCAAGAAAATCGATATTTAAGATAGGGAGATATCATTGGGCAATGGATTCGCTATGTAACAATGGAAGTGGGATTCAATCTCTTGTAGTGGCAATCTAGAGACTGACAGATGAAATTGTTATGGTCATCATCAGGTGCAGATTCAGGATGTTATGTCAGTTAGGTGCAAAAATTTTCAAGTTGGAAAACATTCATGCAAAGTGTCCCTACAACACCCCTCCCCTAATTATTTGAGGTGATCTTTGTAATGTTTGATTACAGTGAGTTTGATTATTGTAATAAATTGTAAGGGGTGTATTATAGTGTTGTCCCAAATAGAATACTTGTGTGAGTATGTAACTTAATTAGGCACGGTCCATTTGATATTCTGGGGGGGGGGGGGGGGGGGGGGCTTGGGTTTTTTTCGAAAAAAATAATTTTGCTCTGAATTTTGATGAAAAAAATAATTTTGCTCATGATGAGTCAGAAAAAAATAATCTTGCTCTTACCTGTAATCTGAATTTGAAGAATTACCAGAAAATTTCGCGTAAAATTCCTGAAAATTTTCCAGCTCGCTTCGCTTGCCACAGTTTTCAATTTATATTCCCAAAAAATTTTGGCTTGCTTCGCTCACCATTCTTTTTTATCAAAACATTATTCCTTTAATGGCATACTTCATATTTGAAAAATATATAGGAATGAAGTATTACAAAAAAAATTAGGCTACCTTAAAGGCTTATCAATAAATACCATCAAAATGATGTATTTATAGATGCATATCACCACCGAGTCTAATTTTTTATACAAGCTTTGAAGAAGATCTTAAGTTTTTCACCAAATTTTACAATTCTTAATTTGAAAAATTCTCTAGAAGACCCTCCCCTCAGCCCTCTAAATTGTACCTTATATAAATTTTGTTTACTTAGGATTATATTGTAAAATTCTTTTATCTCTCTGTTTATAAGCGAATTAAATTTTTGCATAAAAATAAAGTAATATTTTAGAGTTTTTAGTAAACATAAAGAATTTCTATTGATAAAACATAAACCTTCTTAGTATATTTTGCATCACTAATGTTTGGAAAAAAAATTTTCTTGCTCCAACTTTGCAAGAAAAAAAAAATTTTGCTCCGGTCTGGGGTGAAAAAAATGATCTTGCTCCTACAAAAAACCCAAGCCCCCCCCCAGAATATCAAATGGACCGTGCCTTAATATATTTCTTCTCTTCTGATTTGATGCAATGTACACAAATATCAAAAGTAAATTATCTTACCAATTCTGCATTTGCAATTTTACCTTGTATGAAAATCCATACTTCTTGCTATATCCTGAGGCTAAATATTTTTCAGACAATCAGAATGACTGCATACAAGTTTACATCACAACGTCAGCTTAGAGAGCTTCTAAACGATGCAGAGACGGTACAGAAAAAAGACATTAGAGCATATGCTGGGGGTCATCTTAATGAAAACTTTCTGTACAAGCCCCCATCATCATGGGCTAGCGTCAAATGGACGGCAGGAAAGGACAAACCACCAATCAAAATGGTGGAAAGAAGTATGCCGCCGCCTTCTGTAAAACCAGATAAAAAAGACGCTAAAATGAAAGAAACTCTTTATGATTTCTGTGTTGGAACCACAGGTAGTGTTCCTGTACATTCAGGCAGGAAAAGCAAGGCATCACCGCGGCTGAAATTCACACCTACCGGGACTCAAGGTGAGTCAGATCGACCTGAATCAACAAAGAGACATCCAAGTGCAGCGACACGTTTACCGAGCTCTACATCACGGAAATCAGTGTACACAGAGTTACAGCAAGATCATGTGTTAGTAGAGGAACTTAAAGCAGAGGAGATGATGTTGCCATCCCCTCGTGTTCCCTCTGTACAAAGTAAAGCCCCTCCATCTCAGGATACCGAGAATGACTCCAAATTACGAGAGGAAATCAGACAAAGTTTTGATAAGGATGATTTCTCTTTTCAACATGTCTTTCTTCCAACGCATCATATTGGTGTGACAAAAACAGACCAATTTAACAAAATGAAGAATTTTGAAAGTAATGTGATCAGAAAACAGGACTCTAATGAGCAAAATGTTCTAACTGGAAGTAAAGCTGTTCAAGGATTAGAATCACATTTAAAAGAGGTGAATTTGAATTGATATTTTCTTTCTTTTTCAAAGTTTCCTTTTCATAGTACAAATTTATGAATCTTTGTTAAATTGTCCTCTCAAACTTTTTTTTTAATCCCTTTCAGATGTAGAATTATAATGATTCATTTTATTGATAATTCATTTACCACTTTTTATCCAGAAAAATTTTAAATACCTGTTTCTCTGCTTAATTTTTTTCATAAATTTCTATTTGAAAATGGAAAGTTCATGCAATGTACAACTAGTTATGCTGTTAAAATGTTACAGATTCAAAAGAAGCTCAGTAAATTTGACCTGTGGATTTTTTTATTTGCAAATAATTTTTTTAATTACAAATAATTGAAATTGAAGTGAATCAAATTAATAGTTTTACTGAATGAATCCTTATTAATTTTTCAGGAGCTTGAAGCCCTTAATTTTTTTGAATCTGGACCCAATTTTCACAAGCTTCAAGTTTACAGTAATACTTTTGAAGACCTTATAGAAGAAACATCAACATTTTCCTATTTACTTAGAAGTGTGAAGGTAAGATTTTGAAATTATCTCCCCCTTTTGGAAAAACTATTCGACATTAAGAGTTATCTATCTTTATTCATCAAATCAGCATCTTTAATTTTTCTTGAATATATTGAAGATATAAGATAAGCTTTTGAAAAAAACAACATCTGTTGGTTCGTTTTGTTTTGAGTTTTTTTTTTTGCAATTGTTTGCTTGATTTTTACTTTATTTGATTTCTCATCAGACTTTGTTATCCCCTTGCAACATAGCTGTAGGGGGATATAGTAACACCATCTTTCATGTGTGTGTGCGTCATACTTTGTATATGCCCTAGAGGACAAAGTTTTGATCAGATCTTGACCAAACTTTATACACTTATTCCTTTTGGCAAGAGGAAGAGCCCTATCGATTTTCAAGGCAAAGGTCAAGGTCACAAATTTGAAATGGCTAAAATCCTTGTATTCAGCCTAGAGGACAGTTTTGATTGGATCTTGACCAAACTTTACAAACTTATTCCTTGTGGCAAGAGAAAGAACCCTATTGATTTTCAAGGTCATAGGTCAAAGGTCACAGATTGGAAAGGACTGAAATCTGTGTATACAGCCTAGAGGGCACAGTTTTGATCGGATCTTGACCAAACTTCATTCAGTTCTTCCGTATGGCAAGCAAAAGAACTTATAGATTTTCAAGGTCATTGGTCAAAGGTCATGGTCACAGATTGAAAATGGCTAAAATTCTTGTATATGGCATAGAGGACACAGTTTTGATCAGATCTTGACTAAACTTCATACAATTATGTCTGATGGCAAAAGAAAGAATCCTATCAATTTTTAAGGTCATGGGTCAAAGGTCATGGTCACAGAAAAGAAATGACTAAAATCTTTGTATACAGCCTTGAGGTTGTAGTTTTGATCGGCTCTTGACCAAACTTTGTACACTTAATCCTTTTGGCAAAAGGAAGAAACCTATTGATTTTTAAGGTCATAGGTCAAGGTCACAGATTGTTAATATTCTTGTATACAGCCTTAGTGAGTACATTGATTCACATGCTGTGCCAGGGGATGCTATGCTTTGCGTTGCCTGGGTTTTATTTGATTTTGATTTGGTTTTATGAATAGATATACATGTGCATGGTCATATCATTTTTTAAATTGATTTTGTTGTACATGTAAATGAAAGATCAATCTGGTTAAAACCATATTTATACATGCTCTCGATTTTGTTATGTTATCATCGCGACATAACAAAATTGGGAGCATTTAGAGATCTGGTTTTAATCATATTGATGAACGATAAAGGATCACCAAATACATGGTTTCATAATTTGTCTTTCTTATTTCAGACTGAATATGATAATTATATATCCCATCTCCTGGATGCACAGACCTCCCAGAACAGTCGTCTCCTCAGAGACCAGGTGGAACAGATGGCAGCACGTGGAACCTCACGACCAAATGAACTGCAAGATGCAAAGGACAAGGTTCAAAGACTTGAGGAGAGAGCAACACAAGCTCTAACAACCAATGACAAGTAATACATCTTTATGAAGTCACCTCAAAAAGAAGATATTTTACGTATGAAAAAACATATAATTCAGACAACTTTTTAACATAAATCTTTTCACAATAATTAGGTTTTTCTCATTTGTTTCATCTGTTTTTTTCTGGCTTCTGAATACTTTTATTCGTCTCTTGCATTTTTTTAAGAGAGGGTGTGGGGGGGGGGTGATTTAAGATTTAATTTCTACGCCTTGTGCATTAAACTTCATTGTTCTTTTGTAAATCTCTCAGGTTGAGGAAATCAGTAACAGAGGAGGCAGAATGGTTAGCAAATGCTCCAGATCCAGGTAATTTAGCTTATAGCTTGCTTGAAATCAGTCAATAATCAAATGATTGCAAATTGATTTTTAGCGAGCTGTTACAAATGACCAGGGAGCTAATGTCATAGCCTGATGGATTTCTCATGATGAGACCTTTTATTTGGGACCTTGACTTTTGACCTAGTGACATTGACCTTGGAGTTTGACCTTCTTTTAAGAAATATTTAATCTAGGCTTTATCTCATGAACTATAAGGGGTAAGGCTTTGATATTTCACAATCATGTGGATACCTCATGACTAAGACTTTTCATTGAGGACCTTGACTTTTGACCTAGTGACCTTGACCTTTGTATATTACCTACTTAAAAATAAACTTTAACCTGGACTATATGTCATGAACTACATGTATGAGGGTAGGGCTTTGATTTACGTCATGACAAGACCTTTCATTTGAGATCTTGAATTTTGACCTTAAGTGATCGATCTAAGCATCTTGACCTTGGAGTCTGACATACCTTAAAAAGAACTTTATCCTGGGCTATATCTCATGAACTGTAAGGGGTAGGGTTTGATATTTCACATGTGGATACCTCATGACCAGCCCTTTCATTCTGAACATTGACTTTTGACCTAGTGACCTTGACCTTGGAGTTTGATATCCTTTAAAAAGAACTTTAGCCTTGACTATTTCAAATGAACCATAGGATAAAGGTCTTCGATATTTCACATGGGGATTCTTTATGACCTGACCTTTGAATTTTGACCTATAGACCTTTACTTTGAAGTTCGACCTACTTTTACAAATTTTCAATCTTTACTATATCTCATTTATTAGAGGGGGAAGGGATTTCATATTTCACATGTGGATTTCACATGTACAGTGCTTTCATTTAGGACCTTGACTTTTGGCCTAGTGACCTTTACATTCAATCTAATTTCAAAAATCTTTAACCTTGGCTACATTGTTTGAACTTTGAGGGGTAGGACTTTGATATTTCACATGTGGATTCCTCATTTAATACATGTACCATACCTTTTGTTTGGGAAATTGCTATTTTACTTCAAAAACCTTCATGGCGAGCAATGTAGTGTTCTGACAACTTTTATTAATATTTTGAGCGATTTATTTGCTCATCTAGGGAAGAGAATAAATTTTGTTATGATTTTCTATTGTCAAATATAGATTGAAATATATGTTCAAGTGAGATTGTGAAGTTTTAGGTGAATTTGCAGGCAGACATCGTATATTTGATCCAGAGGAAATTTTTAACAGAATTTTCAAACTTGGCTCAGGTGAATTTGGAGAGGGTCCTCATTGTGAAGTTTGCACAAGTAGACATAGATATATGCAAGAAATCTATTAAATTCCCATACAATCACTGTACGCCATAGAAACAGTAACAAATTCACTCTGTTATTTCACCTTCAATTAAAAACAAATATAAAAATATAATTGAAATAGAAATCCACAATGCACAATAACTCCAGAAACATTAGTCTAGGTATGTCCACTTTGCATTGAATAGGTTCATTCAGCAGTTGCTTAGCAACTGAAATTTACTATGAATGAAAATTTTCATCGTGGTAAAGTTTTAACAAATGATGTGATCATATTATTGAAAGAAAAATTCTTTGCATAATATTTGCAGTTTTCTGTCTTAATTTTGAAAATAAAACCAGCTTTGAATCATTTACAATGTCATGCATTTTATTTTTTAATGAGGTCTTGCTATATTGTATAAAGCAATGAAAAAAAAGAACAAACAGATGTTGATCATTATTCATAAGGTGTGTCATGATTTTTGTCATTTAACAATGTATTACCATAAAGTACAATCAACCTGTGTCTTTTCATATGTCCTTTGTATATCATATGCAAAGCAAGGGTTGACTTATTTTTCACTTCTGTCATATAATGATTCTAAACTTTTGATATTCATATCATATCACAGAACCCAAAGCCATCCAGGTGGCCACTTACCATGAGGAATCAGCGACAGAATTAGCAGATGAGATAGAACATGTCAAGGCACTTATACTGGAGAAATTAGATGACCTTAATGCCCTAAGGACCAAACTTAGAGAGGAACACGTACCACTTACTGTGTGCACTCATTTGGAACAGTGTATCAAGGAGACTGAGGTAAGAGGACTGATTACACGGAAATATGTCTATTACATCACTTTATCTTACTTATTTGTCAACATTGGTGATAATGGAAATTCTTCACACCTATACTTATGAGTTTTGTCAATATATATTCTCACTTTTAAGGTGGAAGTTCAGAAGTTACTGAAGCAAAACGAATACCTGGAGCGTAGCATAGCGGAGATGGAGGCAGACCTTAAGGAAGCTGTGCAGGATGCAGATACCAGTGAAAGAGATGCCAGGTCAGATTTCCTATATATCTTAATGATTCAAATAAAATTTGAAAACTGTACTGCTAACAATTGATAGAGACATGGAATTGACAAGTATTTTTCATGGAACCTTTACAGAGCCACATTGTAACTCACCATTAGAACATCATGAATTCAACCCTAGGTCAATAGGTCACTGACTTAGTGACAATTGTGCAATTATGCGAGTGCAATAGCGCAATTATGCAATGGCAATAGTGCAATTATGTGATTGCAAAAGTGCAATAAGTCATTGCGAAGCGACTATTTGCACTTTCACCATCACTATCGCTCAATTACCATCTAACAATCAAGCCATCCCACTGTCTAGCTAACATCTTATCACCACCAACTATTCATTGCAGTATTCACTAGGCAGCTGGCAATGCATCATGAAGGCCCGATGATGTGATATTACAATGGCCATGTTACAATACGCAAGATCGCAAATACAGCGCGTGCAGCGTGTCTGTTCTGATTTTTTATTTAGTCACCTACCTAAACCATTGTTCAAAACTTGGGCAACTCTTCTGCCCAAGTAAATTGATGTCGTCATAACAATGGAGAACAATCGAAGAGTGCACGAAAACATTCCTATAGTCTTGGTTAGAAGTATTTGCAATCTTCTGTATTGTGCAGTGATTGAAAGCTTGGTGTGATTGTGCGATTATGATGGTATGATAGCAAGAATGTAATGGTTTGGTTGCACTATCATGCCATAGTCATCACAACATTACCATTGCACCACTGCTATCACACCATCACACTATTTCATCATTACACTATTTCATCATCATACTATTGTCTTCACACTATTGTCTCATCAGAATATAATTTGGGTAGAGGCCGGGTATTACGGTGCAATAATGAACTGCATGGCCCAGATTTTCATAATTTTTACAATAATTAATACACATTGTGAAGATAATTTTAACCTTTCATCACTTCCTTAGAATGCTATTGAAAAAGGAATCATAATTTATAACCTATCTACCTGTCAAAATTTGTAAGTAGGTGCTTTTAAGATAAACTTGACATATTTATTTTGATTTTCTATTCTTTGTTGCTACTATCGATTTATTGTGATAATTTGAAAAAGAAACATTTTATAAGGTGGAGATTAACATATAAAGTCAATTTCCTAACAACAGTTTTTAAAAGTATTATATTCTTTGATTTCTCTTTAGGCGTATTTGGAGGAAGGTAAATTCACGTAAAGGTTTACCACACATGAATCTGGAGAATGGAGTAGGAGATAGCGACGAAGAAGACGATGATGAAAGTAAATGGAATTGGTATATATCTTAGCCGTAATTCACAAGGGTTAACTGTGATACTTTCATTATTATGTTTATGTCACATAGGACAGTATGCACTGTGCCTTAAAGATGCTTTTGTACGTCAAGTATTGAATCATTTCCAATGTATCCAGTATTACAGCTAGAACATATGGGTTTGATATTTTGTGTTGTGGTACAAATGTATATGTATGGGCGAGAGAGACTTCACAGATAGTGCTAAAACATGATGAGAAATTTAATTCTGAACTTTACTGTCAGATACAAATTTTAAAGAATTTTCATCAGTAAAACTGAAACATTAATTGTATCATTGTTGAATTGCTTTTTGAGAAAATGAAAGCTAAGAAATGACAAAGGGGTAGGGCCATGAAGCCCGATATTGGCCCTAATTCTGAACATTGTACTTCATAAATTTTTTAACTGTGATTTGACATTTTGAAACATTCTCTACTGAATCACGAATCTATTTTTCATAAACATTGCGTTTTTCAATAGCTTTAAGCCCTTTGAAAACACCAAAATTGGTCATATTCCGCGAAATTGATGCAAAAACTACATATTTCTATAAAATTAGCAATGGCTGCATGCATTAACTAGGATGAAAAAATTATATGTGAAAGATTATCATTATATCCTTTTGTCATAAACATTTTATCTCAGTTAATGCATGCGGCCACATTGAATTCTTCCACAAAAGACAAAATTTCAAGCAATTTTCGCCATATTTCGTCAGTAACGTCAAAATGACGTCACTTCATGACGTCACTACTGTTAAATGGCACTAAGTTTGGTGATATTTTTCTTTTCATTAAAAGCGGTAGACATTCGTGTATTTTCATGAGAGATATCAAGTATTCCCCATGAAATTTATTTCTAGAGAAAAATCGAGGGCTGATTTAGGGGTCTCGTGGCCCTAACTCTTTCTCATTACTCTTTTGTTTTATGTTGTTTATGATGTAATTTAAAATCAAGATTGTTTGTTATGTTTATGTATGTGTATATTGAAAACTGAGTAAATGATATTGAACAAAAGCCAACATTCTTCAGTTGAATTTTCATTCTAAATTCTAATTTTAGAAAGCAATTTCCACAAAATAATCACAAAGCTCATCTTCTCTGTAATCTTTGGACATCATAACCTTCACAACCATTTGCTGATATAAAGGCTGGTCTAGACATAAGAATAACAACAGGGGATTAACATTGGAAGTTTATATCCAATTCATACTTAAATTCAGCTTTAAAATCTTACAACTTGAATTTTTAAGCCCCCAGAATCACAGATTTGGGGGCATATTGTTTTTGGCCTGTCCATCTGTTTGTCTGTCTGTCTGTTAGTCTGTTTGCCTGTTTGTTCGAAAAAACTTTAACATTGGGCATAACTTTTGAATGGAAGGTGATAGAGCTTTCATATTTCACATGTATTCCTTGTGACAAGACCTTTCCATTGATACTAAAATTTTTGACCTCTTGACCTTGACCTTTGACCTACTTTTCAAAAACTTTAATATTGGGCATAACTTTTGAATGGTATGTGATAGGGCTTTCATATTTCACATGTGTATTCCTTGTGACAAGACCTTTCCATTGATACCAAAACTTTTGACCTCGTGACCTTGACCTTTGACCTACTTTTCAAAAACTTTAACATTGGGCATAACTTTTGAATAGATGGTGATAGGGCTTTCATATTTCACATATAATTATGTATTCCTTGTGACAAGACTTTACCATTGATACCAATAACATTGGGCATAACTTTTGAATGGAAGGTGATAGGGCTTTCATATTTCACATGTGTATTCCTTGTGACAAGACTTTTCCATTGATACCAAAATATTTTACCTCGTGACCTTGACCTTTGACCTACTTTTCAAAAACTTTAACTTTGTGCATAACTTTTGAATGGCAAGTGATAGGGCTTTCATATTTCACATGTGTATTCCTTGTGACAAGACCTTTCCATTGATACCAAAATTTTTGACCTTGTGACCTTGACTTTTGACCTACTTTTCAAAAACTTTAATATTGGGCATAACTTTTGAATGGAAGGTGAAAGGGCTTTCATATTTCACATGTATATTCCTTGTGACAACACCTTTCCATTAATACCAAAATTTTTGACCTTGACCTTTCACATACTTAACAGAAAATAAAGTTTATACTAACAAAGATGCCAACGGGGGCATTCGTGTTTTACAAACACAGGCTTTATTTGTGCTCAAATTAGCTTTCTTACGTGATATGAAGAAAACCATGCTTCAACTGTTAGAAATATTGCACTGTGAGTGAGCTTCATATTGAGAAGGACCGCAATATCCAGATACTTCCAGTATCCTATGACCTTAACCTCTGACCTTGAAAGTCATAGCCATCTTTCCTCTCTTGGTGTTTTGGCAATTTAACAATTCAATCTCAAGGAATGTTTAGTCAGTCCTTTCAATATAAGGTTTTCCAAGCCAATTTTGCCGATACCTTGACCTTCGATCTCAGACCTTGACTGTCTCTTTCTTTTATATGCCTTGGTGATGCTATGCACCGAGTTTGAACACCCTATAGTCTATGATGAAAGGTTCAACTAATGCAATATGCTTTGACCTTGATATTTGACCCATGACCTTGACAATCTGTAGCCTTCTATACATTGTCATGATGATCCTCAAAGAGTCTGGTTTATCTTTCCATCAAGTTTTACAAGTGCATTGAACCCTGACCTTAAAAATCAAAATGGTTCTTCCCAAAGAAGGTTGTTCTTTTGCGCAAGTTCCTTGAGTCAAAGGGTTAATCTGTTTCCTACTCCCAAGCGTATTGGCATCCACAGAAAGACAAATTATCACATTACTGAATGTAATATTATGGGCGTATTATACATAGTGGTGTTGTCCAAGTCAGGAGGTCAAACATGACCATTGTGTTATAAAGCTTCCAGTTATATGATATAATAAGTATCGAAATCATGAATTTTCAAAATTTTACTTCCTTCTTTTGAAATGTTTCTTTCTTTTTTTTTTTAGAGTAAGCATTATAGATATGACATCTCAATTATATGATTAAGCTTGAAATATGCGGCACTGAAATATTAGAGAAAAAACAACAAACAAAAATTTCTTTTCATTACATTTTAATCAAGTAACAATCTTATAACTACGCATTTACAAGTGATTTGTTTCTAACATTTCACTTGGGTTGAAGAAAAATAATGTCACAAAACATAAACAGAAGGTAATATGGAATTCAACCATCAATCACATCTACTTCAACAAAAACAAAAGATTATGAATACATGTCTAGAAAAACTGGTTACATGGGAATTTCTTCATATGACAAGTATCCCTTGCAACCAAATTGCACAAAGTACTGAAGTAGGAAACAAGGGTACCCCCAATGTTAAATTATGTGCCCATCACTTGTTTCTCTTATATTGCTGCTATCAAATACTGCAACAGAAATTCCAGTGAAAAATATGGTCTGGGCAAGATTTAATTGACGTGCATTGAGACCTTTACATGGGGTCCTGTGCAAAAACTCTGGGAAATCTTACTTATTGAAATTAAATTATTGAAATTAAAGTAATAGTAAAAAGTTATGACTTATCAATCGCATGTACTGTATCCTTGACCTTTTGTCTTTGAGCTTTGTTAAAGGTCATTGCATATCCTTGGATCCTACGCAAAACTTCTGTGAAATACTATTGAAATCCATGCAGAGGGTAAGAAGTTATGGCCCAAGCAAGGTTTAAACCATCAGATGGATCATGACCTTGAACTTTGATCTTGGTTTTGGTTTTAACCCTTGTGTTCTAGGTTACACTTCTGCGAAATATTTTTGAGATATATGTAGAAAGATGAACTTATGGCGTTTATTTTGTTTTACCCATTAAACTTTATTTGACCTCTGACATATGAACTTGATTCAAGGTCATTACTCATCCATGAGATTCTGTTAACTATAATTCGAACCTATGTGCAGGGAATAAATATTTGACAGGGCAAGGTTTTTCCCACCAAAAGCATAGGGACTTTGACCTTGGTTCAAGGCAACGGCAAATTTTTGGGCCGTAATCAACAATTCTGTGAAACATCATTGAAATCCTTGCAGAATGGAAATCATATGGCACAGACAAGGTTTTGCCCATCGCGTGCATTTTGACTTTGACTTTGGTTACTAAGCAACAATTAAAATATACCACTATACCACAAGGACACCAGACGCCGGACGCCCGACCAGTAGGATTTTTCCAACTGTATTTGTATCGAGACATTTTGATTGGACTAAATTACACATCAAACACATTACATGTTCTATAACGAACAAATGTTTCTCCATAATTAAGTCCACGCCTGCATGGACCAAATAATTGAAAATTCAAAATGCAAAAGCTTGCGCTTCATTTGACATATTTCTTATCATTATCATAAGCCTTTTAAAATATTTTAGTACAGAAACCTGGCTCCTTTTTATGGAAGTAATAACCAGTTCCGTCGTTTACTCCATCCAGTAAAATCTGAGCTTACATTTGTCAGTCGTTGGACAATACATACTCCATTCCCTTAATACGTTCTATATCGCCTCTCCATCGAGGGAGATGAAGCATAGTCAAGAATCTCGAACTTTTTAGGTTGTTCAGAGTACTGTCTTTGATATGTTGCCGGGTTTTCCCGACGATACTGTCTCGGTTGCTCCGAATATTGCCGACGGTACTGTGCTGCGCGCCCAACCTGGCTGATCCCATCCATTCTGAAGGAAGCCTTGATAAACAAATGATTCGTATATTAAATCAAATATTTAAGAATCAATTTCTCTTTTAATAAAATGATGCACAACCACATGGATATTTCTTCTGAGATTGCAATCCTTCTCATTTGAAAACATATCATGGAACCAGGATGATAAATCGTAAATGTTTTTCATGCTAAACAAGTCTTATTCAACCTTCAATGCATTGCCGAATTGTTTCTTATTCTAGAAACGTTTTTCACTTCATACAATTAATTATAATGTCTAATCAACCTGATTCTAAACCAGAATGCATTGCAAAATTGTTCCTTATTCTTATACTTGCTTTCCAATACGGTTTTCCGATTTCTAAATCACAGTGGGTAATCTTGCAACGCAGAACAATTGGTTTTTCTATATTTTGTGCAAAATAAATAATTTTTACCAAAAAGGGAATGCGATACAGTGTAATAATAAGATGGATATTGGCTTTTTATGACACACATACACGATCGCTTTCATCTATACAAATCACGCCTATCGTTTTTCAGCTTTATAAAAAGATATAGTTTCTCTTATTTTGGATAAAACTCATAGCTAAGGCATCCTTATACTGCATCACATTCCCCTTTAGTGATAAATAATCTGTATTACACGAAATTAAACCGAATGTTTTGCGTTGCGAGATTTTTCACCGTGTAGATAGATTTACGGTAGCATCATATCGACAGCATTACTTAATTTCACGCCGTCAGGACATTTTTGGAAATTCTATTTTCCAAGTTCAAAGAGGGTTCATACTAGTTATCCGACAGCATGTTTTTGTTTAAAAATCTGTTTATTTGAAACTGTTAAAGTTGGGTGTGTTTCGATAGCACCATCTACAATGAATCCCCTTTTCACGAACAACTAGCACGTGTGGTCAGTGGTCTTCTTCCATTTTATGTGTTGTCCTTCTTGATTCTAATGTATTTTACTTTTGTATTTATGCAAATTATTTGCTTATACGTATCTTGTGTGGAGTATTTATTAACATCTGTTATTCTGTTGCTTGATTTTCTATTTCGTGTCGCCATCTACAATGAATTCCGTTTTCAACCCGACAATTAAGTCAAGGTCTCCTCCCTTCATGATTCAATGGTCTTTTGTCTTGGTCGTTCCGATATTATGATCTCGTTGTCTCAGTCTAATTGTCAAAGTGATACTTTTATACGCTGTACCACCTTTTCTCGTCTCATATGTGTGCGTTCCGCTGTGATCACTGCAACGTTATCTTGTCGGGGATCTTCTCTTATTTTTTATATTTCCGGTGCATCCATTTCGGATAGGAGATGCCCACAAAAATTTGGCCAATTAGATCGATTATTCGTCAAATTATCATAAAACAAATACTATGTCTGATTCGTACCATGGCGATTTTCAAAATAAAATTCCGACATTTCATCTAAAAAAATGTCAATTGTTATTCTTCAATTAAAGTCAGACGAACGATGGTACATACCTCTGACAGAGAATCTGTCTCCGAAGCTTCGTATGCAGACGATGGTGCAGCCGCCAGAGGGCGTACTGTAGAAGACTGTGAAACAGTGGACAGGCGAGAACTAATGGATAAAGTACGGCGCCGGAAGGGCCTGCGTGGCTCACCATCATCGTCAATCTCATCATCCTGAAAAAAGGTAAAAATTAAATTGCGGGTATAATGATTAATGAATTGATTTTCTGCACGTACGTCGCTCAGGTGATTTTTCTCCACAATCACCCGAAAAGGATGCTCATTAAGTAACCATCAAAGGTAGCCTAAAAATGATATCTACTTCGGTCTATTGTTTCAGCATCTTTGAAAACCGGAAGTGCTTCATTTAGACGAGTAATTAAAATAAAACTTAAAACGACATTCTTGATAAGCATGACAAATAATGAATTTTTTAGAATTCATTAGTTCAGCATTCAGGAAATGGACATGATTTTTTTAAACTATAGGTTTTATTCAATTGATGACTTCTTTTGGTAACCAAGTCTGTCTGAAGTTGAAATAAACAAGGAAGTCTATTTATGTTGCCGTGGATTCCAAGAAACCTGAAAATTGTTTTGAAATATCTTGCGTTTTCTGAGGCAATTAAGCCTGGCAATAATTATGTTGTATATGATCAATCGAGATGTTTCCTTTGATATCAATCATCATCTCTTGAGATTGTTGACATACGGTATTTGACATAACGATGACCAAGAAACAGTATGCGTCTAGATTTTCCCCATGACAAAACAGTGATCTATCAAAAGAAACATTATACCAAATTTCAATGCAAATACAGAATAGGTCGTCAGAACAATTTTCTACGCTACCAACTTATTTGCACAACAATTTCTGTCGCTGGCAATACAATAACGGTCTTGCTAACTCCGTTGAGGTATAAAACAAAAAAATAGACGGCCATGTTGTGTAAACTCCAGATGGTTCGGTATATAGAGTTACCCTGATTATTGATCTGTGCAGTTCTGATTAATCAAGCGACAGCCTGACAGATAAGTCGACATTTAATGCGATTATTAAATAAAGAATCCATCCTTAATTATCAACATCTGCTGATGCGATTTCTAATTAAGCAAATAGCGAGGAGAACCAGGAATAAGTAAATAAATATAGCGTTCCCTCAGTACGTTAGCGCGTTCATCAGTATTGCACATACAAGTATTTGCACGCAAATATACATGTACGTCTTTTTTTTTTTTTAAATTTTCTTTTTTTTTTTTTTTTTTTTTTTTTTCCTTTTCTAGAAATTAAAATTGTTATGCTTTTTCAAACAATGTCAGTATTTTTAATGCATAATGAGCCGTTCAACTGTACTCAATACGCGTATATATACGTTGGGCGATTATCTATTGTTATTGATATGAATTTCCAATACCATACATTGTATTTATATTCAGATAATTACAAACTATATACATTACAAAAGTGTATTAAAAATTGCACTAAATGTAAATATATTAAGATCCAATTAGCCGCAAATGTCAAAATAAACTGAAATCACGATTGCCTCCCAATTTGATCCAGCGTCGTATAACGCCACTTCTCTAGTATTACGAATTTAATCTCGTTAACACAAAATTTAATCTATTGGATGAGAGAGACTAAACACAGACAAATCAATTAATCGACTTTAAAACCATTAACAAGACAAGACATATGTGAGATGAAACATTTAGTTGAATGTTATGATTACATATGGTGATACACACCCACTCGGAAAGAAAATGAAATCACTTTTCGTTTGATGAGATTGTTCGTTTCAACGAGACAACTCGAACACTTTGGCAAATTGGCAGTTGTATTACCAATGCAATAAACAAAGCAGTAAAAATTCGTTTACGTCACCAAAGTGCATAATCCACCTCAATTTTGCTTTGTAACCATCTATATAGCCAAAGTATGTATCAAACGCCATACCCCGATCCAGAAAACCCAGGGGCAAGGGCAAGCCCTTCAAAATAGGTCAATTATGACCAAACTTAAGCTTGCAATGTATCTTTTCAAGACAGAGCTACGTGTCATTTTAAAAGTAGGAAAACCTGACAGAAACACATGTACATGTAATATTATTCGGCGTTACCATGACGAAATCATCAATAGTGTGCACGTGTTTGTAGTCTTTATCCTCATTTCCAGAAAATGGTTCTTATAAGTATGCAGATCAATGGTGATATTCTCCGTAATTAGGACTAAAGATCCCTCCATTGAAGATTCATTATTCTGAACATGTTTATCCGGTTCACCTAACTTGCATAACTGTCGTCCATAGATTTAGTTAGTTGTTAGCAAAATCTATATCTGCTATCTTTATCTGGAAGGCTAATGTTCCTAAATTCCAATGTATATAAATATATGTACTTACAAGGTCGTCATCAGAGGAGAGGATAACTGCGCTTTCCGCTTCCGCTGCTTTGCGCTGGCGCATCTCCACCAATAATTCCCGGAACTGTTCTTTGAGCATGTCTATTTTCCTCATGATCTTGGTTTCCTTGCCATGCTTCTCTAAGTCTAGTTGTACCTTCATATCATGGATCTCCTGCTGTATCAGGCACATACGTCTCTGAATCTATATTCACAAAAAAAAAATCGAAGGAAACTAATATATTGAAGGAATAATGAGGAGAACATCACTTAATGAAGCTGATGTGATCACATGATACAATTAACTTATTTAATTTCTTTCCATAAGCCTGCTCTCTGATTGTAAAGTTGGACACTTCGTTTTTCATTTTTTATGTATCATACATCTGAAATGTCCGCATTGGCTTCCTCCCTGATTAACCATAAATGTTATACATTCTTTTTTACTACACAAGGGTACTTGCCACATATGAATCTCATATGATTCCCATATTAAAATCATATGAAAATGTTCAGATGTATTCATGAAAAAAGGGTATCATATGTGATGTTTCATATGAGAATCATATATCATATGTATCTCTTATATGTGGAACTATTTCCATATGATTCTCATGATCTCCATATGATCCACATATGAAAATTCCTTCATATGAGAATCATATGTGGCAAGTTTCCCTATGTAGTATTCAATAACTTATTTTTCCCATTTAACTTTTTTTTACTCTACTCATGGTCTATTTCCAAACCTTAAGAGTTGAGCTCCAACAATACTCCATTGCAACACCTCCATCATTACAAGAAAACATCCAAACGTGTTAACACAAAATTAGGGCAAACACAGAGTAATCTCGACGGGGAATGTAGTTTGTATAGTAATATTCGGATAAGTAATACTATATATTAAGGTAGATTGAACATCTGGTCCCAAAATCCGGGAAAATTATGCATGGATAGCCCCTATGTTCTTTTCATATTATTTCGCATTGGGTAAAGCCAATAGAGGTTTCAAATATATTTTTGGATAACAAATGTTTCTACAATGTGAAAAAAATGCGAATTTGTTTTTGTTTTTTGTTTTTGTTTTTTTCCATACCTGGTGTAATGTTAATGTTGGGATCATTCGAATTTATAGATGATAAAGATATCCCTACAATTTAGGGTCTATTTGAAAAGTTTTCAGTTCCAAAAAAGCTAAGGGAGAATATAAGCTCTTACGACCAGAGGTACGAGCTACCTTAATATCTTGCAAAAAGAAAAAAAAATAATTTATTTAACAAAATACAAATTCTGAATCGTAGCTTGCCTAAATCTTTCTTTACAGAATATATATAAATCAAGATTTTAATGGCCTTCAAATGTTTTCTCGTATCCTTAATTTAATCTAGAAAAGTAAGCCTCTGTCTGAAATGAGTCTTTCTGCCTATAGATTCCAGATTGTGTTTTGTTTGTACAAGTTTTGCCATTTATTGGTAGAAGTTTTTGCTATTTATTGCACGACGTTTTGCAATTTCAAGGAACATTGTGCTTACAAATTTCACTTAGCGTCTAGAAATAGTTTTATTTCGAAGTTATGACGTCATTAACTGTAACTATTTTTACCTGTTCTATTGTTTGCTCGGCTCTAATTTCGCAATCTACCTCCACCGGCTCCGCCTTTTTTGATATGATTTCATTCGGAATTCTTCTGTTGGCGAGTAGCTCACACAGGCTGGACATCTGGTAAATATTAAACATATAAAATAAAAACAATTAACTAAAAGGAAAAGCTTTAAAAGCATCAATAATGAACGCTTTGACTGCAGCTGTAAATCTACTAGATCGCCAAATATCCAACATCACACTTAAGGCTGCACTATAACGTCATTATCCATCATCGTCATTATATTAGACTTCAGTTGTGTCTTCCGAGATGGAGGTGGCCGGACGTGGTGTTTCTGCCGGTGCTGTGTGCGGGCACAGAGCCTCTGCATTGTCAAGCCTCTGTGCGTGCAGGCGGAGGATGCTGGCTCTTCCTGGGCACCTAGTCTCGCTCCTATATTGGGAGTTCGCTTCTTTTCATATGGTGGAGGTTTTTGTTTGTTTACTTTGTTTCCTGTTTTGTCCTTTGTTTTGTTTTGTGTGCCTTCGGTTTGTGATTTCCTGAATTGTCGGTTTCGTGCTGTGTATTGGGATGTGCTCATTGTCCATATTTGTCATCCAATGTTTCGACAAACAATGCTTGGTATCGAAATGTAATACAAATAAGTCTACAAATAGGCACCTTATAAAAAAATATGGTGATCCTCGATTAAGGAGGTGATCTCCGACAAATAGAGAATAACTGTCTTATTTGTGTTTTGTTACGGGTATGCAGTATGCAACACACATCAAGTGCATTTATCGTACATGTAATGCGCGTTAGCGATAAATGCACTTGCTGTGTGTTGCATACCCGTAAGAAAACACGAATTAAGACATTTATTCTATATATAGGCATCACAATTGTCGGTTTCATTTTTTATATACCGAAATTTTCCAAGTAAAGAGATACTTTAAAATTTAGGTCACTGTGGGTTCAGTTTGCAGGTTAGAACAGCTGTTGCAGCATACTTCTGTAGAGCTTATGTATTTTGACGTCTTGAACATTTACATTCCGGAATGTAACGCGTTCCTTTCAATAGTTTCATCTCAAGGAATTACATTGGTTGTGCATATTTATAGCCATTCCAACGTTATCCATTCACGCAAATATATGTAAGTTAGTGACAAGGGCAATGAGTCAAAACTTCATATAAAGTACAATCGGCAACGATTTCAGATTCCTATTTGAAGACATCACTTTTAAGAAGTAACGGAATACTGAAATCCGAACCATGTTGATATTCTCTGAGACAATACCAAATGCTATCGATAATTTCAGAAAGATAGAATTCAAAAAAGATGGCACAAGTTTCAGGTTATACCGGTATCCATATGTACTGAAAATAGGAGGACATTATCCCCAATTATGATCTCATGATAGAATCCACAGTTAGATGAGCGAACATTAAAGATCTCCGAAAAATCTAGCACAAACAGCAACACTGAGATCGGAAAAGCATACATAAAGACACAAATATGCTTATAATATCGATATTATGCTATCAAGACTAGTATAATCTAAGTTACTCAATAGTATGCTGGGTATAAATGGATGATTCAGGATGTCTGGTCCATGCTGCAAATTTATCTATTCTTAAATGATGCTATTGAATTTGAAGAAGATTAACATTGAACAGTATTGGTATTTTTTAAACTATGGAAATGGTTTCTTGTCATTCAGTAGAATAACAAGATAAGTAACAATTCCTATGAGACTATAATGTTAGATAATTCAAAGATATTTACTTACTCTTTTTTTTTGAAATATACATTGAAACTTTGAAAGTAGAGTAAAAGAAATTAAAAGCATTCTTTACCTGATATATGAAGTCTTTGGTGAGCATCTCTGGATTTGGAAGTACAGACCTATCAGTGATCACAGACATTCGTACCTCCTCTCCGTACGTTACAAATGTTATTGATATAGCGATATCCTTTTTGGGTGGCATCCAGCAGATCATGGCCTTAACCTCCCTTGATCCATATTTGAGGGATGTCTCGGGTCCAGGTACATTGGATATGATACAGCTAGATTTTCCGTGAGTACTCTTCCATAGTTTGGTGAATAACTTGTCAGGCAGCAATACTGAGGTAAGCCAAAGTGCACCCTGTGTCACAGAGAATAAGGCCATGTGACTCACATTGTCCATGATTGCCTTTACCCTCCACAGTCGAGGTATAACGCCCTCTGTGTTTGTGGGTATTGGTACTGATATGAACAAATGATTGTTACGCTCCACTCGATTTTCTTCCCACCCTCCGATGTAATGTACCGGGATAAGTGCCTTCATATCATAAGGGTGTTCTATCCCGTTTACTTGAAGATATGTCCGTAGAGAACCCGATGCTACAGAGAGAAAGACATCATTTATGGTTGATCGTGTCACTTGTTTGATCCGATTCAACTTTTCGAGGCTAAAGGGCTCGGACCACGACACAACGTAATGACCAGAACGGTGAATATGTTTTCCATGCAACATGTTAAAATCAGATCGCGTCAGAACGTATTTGAGATATATAAGAGGGCCTAGAAATATAGCTTTTAGAGTGTTCAGAAAGCGGCCTTGGTGAGAGAATTTTGGCACAGAGCAAGCCACGGAGTCCATGTCAGTCAGGGATGCATAGATGGATTGCACAAGTGTCACACCATCCGCTACAATAGGATGTACTCTGACAAAAAGGACAGTTTCTCGTTGATCTCCGAAGTTTTTAAGAATTTGGATTTCCCATAACGGACTTTGGACGGACAGGGGCTTTGAGCTATACTCCGACACATATTCTTGTAAATCCTCAAATGTCTCAACAGAGCGTGGCATGCTATACACATGGTTGTTTATCAAGAAACTATGATCGGGAATCCACGCCATCCCTGAGCAAGTTTGAGCAATTTTTCTGGTGAATTTTGGATATAATTTGATTTTCAATTTGTCCTCTGCACAAATAATTCTTGCATTGATAAGATCACGTATACGATGTAAATCTAATCCATATTCAATAAACAAAAGACCATGGTATATATTTGTATTGTTAATATCGTCGTATAATAGTCTTTCTTGTCTCGACAATAACTGGCCTAATTCGCATCCGTTTCTATAACAACAACAACATGAGAATGACTTTTTCAAAAAATAACAAAGAGGAAAAAGGAAACACATCAGGGAAACAAAGGGACAGAATATCAAAAATCCACTAAAAGCAACCACAATGGTAGAGAGAACAACAAGACAGAAGTTACCACGGTAAAACTTCAGTCTTTTGAACGGAGCACTTGGGAAGCTATGTTTAAGTCCATGTCGTCTGTACCCTTCTAAAGCTGGGAATGAATAACCATCGTCCTCTGATTGCTGACCCGCCAGTAGAACGTCGACGTCAACTCTAACATCTTGGCTGTCTCGTATTGAGTGAAAATTGTGGTCTTCGTTTGTGTGGTCCGACGAATCTTGTAGAGGAAGGGACACCTCCATATCTGTGTCTTCAGAATAGAAGTACTTCTGATGTTTGGACAATTTCCGTAAGGAGTGCAAGTCCGAATGCGATCGTCTGTGTGATAGACGGTGTACATTGCGATCTGCAAATTCCTTGAATTCTGTAGAAGGTGAGAAGTCATGTGACAAGGGAGCATACGACTGCCGCATCTGTTTAGAGCGACGCTTTTTATTTTGCAATAACGATAAATCAGTCGAATGACTTCTGTGTAATTTGGTTTTACTTCTTGTTTTTTCGTTATAAAGTCGAATTTCATTCCTTTGAAAGTTAATGAGAGTTGAATCCATGCTTGATTCAAGTTTCTCGCTCGTTTTATCTGTCATGTTTCCATTTTGATAACCAGCACTCTCAGTGGAATGAAGCCTTTGGAATGTTGCAGGATTATGTGAATGCTTTACCCCATACCTCCATTCTGCCTGTCCATGTTCGTTGTTTACCTGCTCGGTTCTCGATACCCGTCCCACACTAGGTAGGCGCGGATCAGCATCTTGAAATGCTTCCCCATGTTTTGAGTAGTATGTCACCGCTCCAAGAGTGAGATCATTTCGTAAGTCAGTTGAAGTATAACTTGCTCTTCTGCGCTCCTCATATCCATTGCTGAGCTTGCTGTTGCGAGAGGGCGTCTTAGGTTTCAGGGAGGAATGACTAGATGCCCGGGAGATCTTGCCGTTTAATTTCTCCGATTCAGAAGTATTTTTTATCCGTGACTGTTCGTGTGAGCTTCCTCTTCTCACCACTGATTTCTGCTTGTTCCCATGTTTATTTGTGGCGATCTTTTCTTCCATTTGTCGTGCTTCTACATTTTCATAATACTGCAGAATTGCCACACCAACATCTGCAAATTAAATTATACATCTTAATTAATTGTACATTTTCTTCAAGAAGATAAAAAGTTGGACCACTTCCGTATTATTGTATTCTGACTGGTCGATCGAGTTCTCATCTTATCTGTTAAAATAATATACTACAGAGACTGTCGACTACAGATGACGTACATTTGTCACATTTCTTGAACGCAATTGGGTTTTATTCAAACATATCGATTTCGTATTGACACAAGACATCTACGAAGGCCAATATATCTGTGTATACTACTTTTGATGAATTTTTTTCCCAATATCAGTATCGCTCTTAGTAAGAAACTGACGAATTGTGAATCATGTCAAACAAATTCTTTCAAACTTACAGACATGCACTGTTTGAAGCTAATTCGTATATAAAAGATATATAAAGGGATTTCTTCACAAGAACCACTCTAAAATAAATAAGTTGCATAAGCATCCGATTAGAGGCGTCATTTCAATCACAATTGAAAAAACCCCTTAATTTTCGGTGAAGATTATGTGTCAAGAAATGAAATATTAATGATATCATCCTAGTTATAGTCGAGGACCAATATGTAGTCTTAAACAAATAGAGCGCTAGAAGAAATAGGCAAATATTTGACCTATGCTGTGAAGATAGATAAGCGATATCATAACATTAGATATAGTTTGCATAGAACAGCGAACACCCTCGGTGGTGCTGTGTGGTGCTGTGTTATTGTTTTCGTCTGTTTGTCTGTCCGCTTTTCTGGTCTCGTGAGAGAGTTCTGGGGTTTTTATCATTATCATTATTTAAGAATTTGTAATTGTTATTTTTGGATTCTGTTTTTCGGTTTTGTGTTTTACCATAGTAAATACGATTAGCTCCCCCTGAGAAGACAACAGAAGATCCTTACTGAGGTAAAAGTTGAATAATTGTTTCATTACTTGAAGTTTCAAATGTTTCAAAACCATTGATAACATTCATCAAAATATTACTTCCAGACTAAGGAAACCTCTCTGATCTATTTCTAGCTCATTAACAGTTGAAATGTTATATGTACCTCACATGACACCACTTGGGGTAGATATAATGTTATATAATGTTATATGTACCTCACATGACACCACTCGGGGTAGATATACTGTTATATTTATATGTACCTCACATGACACCACTCGGGGTAGATATAATGTTATATGTTCCTCACATGACACCACTCGGGGTAGCTATAATGTTTTATGTACCTCACATGACATCACTTGGGGTAGATATACTGTTATATTTATATATACCTCACATGTCATCACTCGGGGTAGATATACTGTTATATGTATCTCACATGACATCACTCGGGGTACATGTAGTTATGATATTATATGTACCTTATATGATATTCCATTTAAACTGTCATATGCATTAAATATATAGGTTGGCGATGGTAATATATTGTTTCCCAAAACGGGAAATTTAAGGATACGGTGCGTTGTATCATTACGCCTGTCGTAATATTAAGTGTTTAGATAACCATCTACGTCAAAGACGATATCAAAATGTTCATGTTGCCTAGCAGAAGCTTTGTTTTGGCACTTTATCATTTTGACATCATTACATTTCATTTGTTTTTTGGTTTTTTTTTTCGGAAACTTGTCATTTCATCCAAAAATATTATCGAAATGAAAGGAGGTTAACATCTTAGCACCATCTCTCCAATGCTTTTTATTTGGATATGCGTGCTACTGAATCAACCCTACAGGAAATTTGGAACCGAGTTATCTCTGTTTACACACAAATTTATATTTTAAAAATAAAACCAGAGGGCGCTAGTAAATGAATTTTGGCGGCTTATGAAAAGCACTTTGGCTGGAAGCATCACTGATGAGAATTTAATATTATTAACACGTGTCTGGTGCATAATAAATTGGTTTGAAATTTTCTTCCAGAGAGTATAGAGTTGGAACCCTTCCGCATTACACGAGTACGAAACTTAATCATTTGTCTATAAATGAACATCGTAGGAATACCCATCAGTTATTCATTCTCAAAGACGAGAAGGTAAAGCAGAATCACTAGAATTTCCATGGAACAGTCGCGAAATCCGAAATAAACAATATTCCGAAGTGAGACCAGTTCCGTGAAAACTTGTCAAAGTTGGTGATAGTCTCGATGTACATATTGATGTACATATCAGGTAAAGCTGCCTTGGTTGGTGATGTTTACAGCCATTAAATCACATTCCAGTATGTTACTGATCATTCTGGAAAGAGAATTCTTGTTTCTTTAAGTTCTAATGCACTTGTATTAATGGTGCTCAGGTACTTCTTTATGAACTATTATTAATAGATTGCAAATCCGTCGTTCAAAGCTGTCTGTATATGGTATCGAAAAAACCTCTTTCATAACTATTTTGTGTAATTATTACTAAAATTATATAATCTATTCGTAATTGATATGTACAATGAATCGATATCTAAAACTGAGCCTTCGTAGTCCTACGTCATATAACTTGAAAATACGTTCCTTGTACATGGAGTTCCCCGAATATGTGACAAGGAAAATATATTTTAACCATATTAAGTTACCGGACATGTCTACTTCGAGTAAAACTTAATTTTACTCCATTGGTATATGTTAAACAATAGCTGATTTTCCAGTAGATTCATAGGTCGGACAGACATAATAGAAAACAAGACAGCACATAAAGTCAGTGCGATCAAATATGACGTCACAATTATGATGCGATGTCTGGTGTCTGTGCATATCAAATCAAGGTTTAAACGGTCATAAATATTTTCTGGAAAATGGAATATTGGACCAAATGTAGTGCACCTGACATTCTACTACGAGCAATATTGTACGGCAGATATATTTCCGACAAACCTAAGTAGTTCCATCATAATCCATAAACCACAAAGTAATGGCTGGAATATTTTACAAACCAAAAAAAAAAAACTCTCCCTCCGGAGAGACATCTCGTCTCGCATAATTTCACCGATAGATTCTCCATAATTTCATTCAACACCTTGCTCTTTCTTAACGCCACAGGTGCTTAGAGCTATGGAATATAACAGGGGATAACAAATAAAGTCAGATGTTCCTGCTCAAAGGATCTAAATATTGCCAAGACATACCTCTGCTCCAAGTGATACTCGGAGATCTTGTCAACTTTCGTCAGTAAAAGATAATTTAGAATGTAGAAACCTTTTGGTCGTATCAGAGGATATCAATATTACCAAAGTATATCTCTGTTTCAATTGAAACATTGAGACCATAATATCACAACTGATCATGAAGAATGTTACAAACCTTTTGGTTGTATAAGAGGTAAGACCCTCCTCCTACCCCCAAACATCGTCCTCCACCATCATCACCTGCCACTTCCAATCATGACACTACCAACAAGCAATTTATTCCATAAGCCAGACGGGATTAGCTCTGACGTCAAAACTTTCAACAGAATTAGCCTTATTTCTTATTTACTTTCATGGAAACCTCTGACAATTTATCTATACAACCAATCCATACTCCAAATGACACATGATTGGTGAATGAAGTATCTGTACATGTACACCAAATATAATTATATTGACTTACAATGTCGACAAATAACCCAGTCATATTTCACCTCAGCATCATTGGTAGGTTTTAGTATAAGGTCTCCACATGCAAAGAATGTCATTATCACCAATCATCGAGGCAGTCATATTTCACAGTATATATAGTCTCTTTGTCATCACATAGATCTTCCTTTTTGTATACAAGTTAGGCTTCGGTCTAAATAATAAGTGTATTCAATGACAGTTTCCTGTTACGTAGTTTATATGTCACTACCGATCCAGCAATATGTCCATATAATAGTTACAGACAAAATGAGCCTTTGTTTCTCGGAAGATGATACACTGTTTATGACAGAGTCGAGTGGTGGCATGTTGATCTATTGATTGAAATTTTACATCCTCCAGCTCAATTTCATTTCGCTCTGCACTCGCACAGTAACATGAGTTGAGAGATGTTCGTAAACTTGACATTTTCTCAGAATATCTATAATTATTGGTACATGTAGTATCTTATACTTCATCATTGTGCGGTCATGCATATAATATGAGGATGAGGAATAATACAATGTTTTATATTCGATTCTTTCCGTCGCTCTTAATTTTCAATTGTTTAATTTTAGACTTGTATATATAGCAGAAAAGAGTCACTTTCATACCCCTTAGAGTTGCAACATGCTCAGAACTTACACTTATAGATTTCTACTCTGTTTTAAAAGAATCAGTGCATCATATGCGCATTTCAACAAGTTATGTCTTACTAGCGATGCTGGAGACCGAAAAAAGGAAATCCAGATGTCAGATGAAATTGTGAAGAGTAAAAGTCTAAACTTGACCTAAGTAAAACTAAACTAAAATGTCTGCCGATGACAATTCTAAGAACAGAGCTATGCAATCAGATAAATACCCCTTAGTTTAAGAAATTATCATTAAACTTTTTTGACAGAAAATTACAAATATATTTCAAGTCAAGTGCCGAAACACTGCAAAACTAGGTGAACGATATCCTCAGTCCGGGACTAAACAATCCACAAGCAGAGGTAACTAACTTTGTGGTTGAAATTGTCAATATTGAAATACATGTTCTATTTTTGAATTTCAGTGCACTATATGCGTATTTCAATATGGTGTGCCTCATCAGTGATGTCCGAGGCCGAACAAAGGGAAATCCAAATAATATGAAATTATGAAGAGCAAAACTCTAAACTTGACCTAAAATGTCTACCAATGAAGATTCTAAGGACAGAGCTATGCCATCAGGGAGATACTCCTTAATTTAAAAAAAAAATTACATTAGATTTTCAAGACAATTTACATTAGATTTTCAAGACAATTTACATTAAATTTTCAAGACAATTGACATTAAATTTTCAAGACAATTTACATTAAATTTTCAAGACAATTTACATTAAATTTTCAAGACAATCTACATAAATTTTTCAAGACAATTTACATTAATTTTTCAAGACGGAGAATTTACAAATATATTTCAAGTGAAGTGCCGAAACTCTGCCAAACTATAATGAGAGATTCTGAATATGAAATACATTGTATCATATCAAAGAAGCAAATAGTAAGGTTGTTCCAGGAGTCATCTATAACATTATGCAAATGATTTGCATGAAGAAAACCAACAAAACACCAATCAATAAAAGAATATTTGTACTATTTTTACTTCCTTCCACAGTTCAATATCGTACCAGTCTAGTCCGAAACTCATCAGCTAACCTTGAGGACAAAACAATATAAAATCTCAACAAAGAGAAGGTCTCTAATGACATGCATTACTCAAAATTCATGATCATGTTAGACATTTCTCCAATTGAGCTAATGAACGTAGTTCCACACATAATTGATTAATGGTTTAATTCTAAAACAAAGGAGGGGATCTCCAACAACACCAAGTTGCAGCACCCACAGCAAAACCCCAAAACACCCAATGCAAAAACACAAAGCGGACAAGCATGTCCCAAATGAACTACAGTATATAAGGAGAATTTGATATTTCAATAAATGATAATTATATCAAATGGCGTATGTAAAAGTCCGTTACGCTTCATTAATCCGTACAGTCTCTTTTCTTGATTATATATATGCACATTCTGAACAGACATTGGAGTAATTACTTGCGCACAATATATCTTAAATCGAAAAATTATATCAAAAACGCTAAGGCATCGTATTCTCATGAGAAAAAGAGTTATTGAACTAGTAAAAGAAATAATTTTATATTCATATGTCTCAATGGACGGGAGTTATCTTTGAAATAATCAGTCATAATTATTCAGTAAAGAGTCAGCGGTAGGGAAGTTTGATCAATATTTCACTTTACCCACATTGCTGTTATTGAATTGTTTGTGGAGAGAGAGATACGCTGACATTGAAGCAATCAAATTATGCTGTGTGAGAATCAATCACATACAACGCACTGTCACTGCCACTCGACTATCACTAGTAACGCTAATTAAACTAATAGCTTCTGAAACCCTTTCCTATTTGACATTCTTTGTGCTTTCAGCACTATGTTATTTCACCCTTTTTCTTTCTTCCTTGTAACAACTGAAATACATTACGGTAACGAAAATTCGACCCTCAGGTGCAAGAACCACCATGTTTAGTCCATTTTGATTCGCCATGCATGTTTCATATAAAGTTGTGCATCGATTTTGGTGGTTCTGATTGCTAATTATAAAAGGCACTAGTATCGATATCTTAAATCAAATTTAATTCTACCTATGTTTTTAAGTGAGTGGATGAAAGTTAATCACAAAACCAAAATCAAAATTGAAAAATCCTAAGAATTTGATTTGCATACGCAACCAGAAAAATGAAAAACCACATACAAACAATCAAAACATTCTGCAAAAGAGCAAAAGTCAATCCCCGATGGAGATAAAAATAAGATACCTGGAGGAGTATACATCTCCTACTTACTACCAACACAGTTTACTTGGCAATGTAGAAAACGTCAAATCGGTGACTGTATCAAATACCGTGTTCAATATGATGAACAAAGGCATGTTATAGTGTTTTATACTATCATTGTATCGTGCAAAAAAGCTTTGGGACTAAGTCAGACGCATTTAAATAAACCCCTGGATGAGTAGTTTGGGGGTAAGTCACATCACCCTCGTAATGAAGTCCTTGCAGTTTGAGCTTCCTCTGAAATAGTGTGTCAATTGCAATATGAATCTACAAAAGGTATGTACTCAGGCATGAAAAATCTGTATATCATTTTGAAATTTACAGTCGTCTAGTTCTTCAAATCTTGAAGTATAGTATTGTTTTACTGATGTTGTCAAAAGATGACATTGGATTTATTAATATACACATGAAGCAAAGGACATTCTGATTAATTGTGAAATTGCTTTTAAATATTTTCAAATTATTGTTAAGTTTTCTGCAACGCAAGAGCGCCATATAGGGATCACTTTGTCCAGCGATCATCTGTTCGTCTGTCTGGTAGCCACACTTTCACATATTTTCATATACTTGGCTATACCTTACTTTATGTAATTCAAACTTGCAGGGATGGCACAGCATGGTGAGACTAAGTATCCAATTTAGGTCAAGGTCAGTATCACGCACTGAGGGTCAAACATGCAACAGGTGACATACCTGTTCTTGAACAATGCTATCTTTATTGTTTAATTCATCAATAGAAAATGAAAACATAACGTTCGCATCTATCGCAAAATAATCATTTTTGACAGACTTTTTACAATTATATATTGCACCCTAGCTACTACTTTTATCCAACAATATTTTTAGTCTAAGAAAATTATAATACAATGTGAAGTAATACAAATGTACCGTATACAGAAAATTATTTCGATCATTTTAATCAATAAATGCGTTTAATCAAATAACTCCCACATCGAAAACAAAATGTAAATCCTATAGATTACTGTATTTTGATAAGCTTACCTTTACAGCAACGAACAACTTAGGAAATGTTTCATGTAAAATTATATATCCTAGAGTTTGGAAGAAGAATGCTTCATTCGGTGGTTGCAATCGGTAAATTCCACTTTATTTCCCTTTCCTAATTATTCTGTATTGTTTACAGTTATCAATTCATTATCCACTATCAGCCTGATCTGAGCGGAACAAAGCGATTCTCCAGCCAAAAAGCTTAGGCACATCTGCTTTAACTAAAGCCTCCGGTGCCAGAAAAGAAATACTCTAATACTAAAGTCTGACTACGTTATGCCAAGGATATAAATACTATCCATTGTTTTGGCAAGGAATAGCATCCTCTCATCATCGCCACTCGTCTCTGATTGTGTCACTGTGAATCCAGGATCGTTAATTCCTGGTACATCAATTCCAATGGAAACAAATTATTTGTTGGGATTATCGAGACAAGAGTAAGCTTTCCAGAAATGAGTTTGCTAAGCCTGGCTCTGTGAATTGTAGTTAGCACGTTAACAATATCGTATGAACGAGGGAAGAGATATTGATGTACGGATAAGGAGGGAGTGGCGGTAATCGTGTATCCCCGCTGTGCCGAATTTATATTAGACAAATCGTAAAATGGCCATAAAACCTGAAGAAGAGATATGACAATTCTTAACTTGATTCTTCTTTTAAATTTGGTTGAAAGAAAATATTACTGGAGTTTATCGCAAAAACTGGATAAGACCATACATCCGTTATTACCAAGACTGGTATTCCGATGACGAAATTCATAAATCAGACAAAATACAAAATAAAGCAAACAAGCTAAACTGTGAGAGCAGAATTGGAATCTTATATTGAGAATGCGACCAAGAAGCCGGAATGAGTGGGTATCTCCTGCACGCATGTCAATATCAAATACATCTAGTCTAGACATAAATAATCTTTCTCATCAGATGACGCAACGCTAATAGTGTAATATAATATGATGATAATTTTGACATACCATATAAACATGTACACATTTCTACAAGTAATGCCTCTTCCGTGATAAAAGACGACAAAGGAGGACATTCAAAGTATTAACATTTGAAGAACATGACAAAGTGTACCTTTACCCATTATAACCACTTGGTCGGTCTTGCTGGTGGTGGAAAACAATAAAAAACCAAGATCAAATAAAATTGATATTTCTACACCAATTTATAAAGCTTTTCTATTGTCAAAATCAGAATCCAAAAATCATAATCAATAGACTTGAAAAAAAATAATAGAACTTTCTCACGAGAAAAGAAGAGAGCCCATGCAAGATAATCTTGCATTAACAATATCAGGACAGATCCGCAACAAGATAAAGATCAAACAGAGTCAAACTCACTTCCAGAAACAACATGGGACAACAATACGCACTTCACGTTTTCCAATGTAAAGCATTTCATTTCTTATTCCTGAAGGACAATAATTTCGTTTCAATCTATCCTAACTGTTCTGTGGTAGAATTGTGCCAAAAATCGCATCGAAATAAATGTATGAAATATATACTCAACTGACTTACAGCTCACATTGAAAAATTTCCTCTCCAAGTTGAAGATTGATTTTGGAAAGCTGTACAACATGACTTTGTAATGCTAAAAGCGGTGAATTATTGGCTATTAAGAGGAATATTCATTTATGTTCAACATTTCAGCGATGAATTCATTTCTTACTTCTGATTTCATTTTCATCTGAGAACGTTTTGGGACTATGTTACCAAAATAGGATTTGCTATTCGATCATTGATGGTGCCTTAAGAAGACGTTATGCTAACAAACAAACTGAAGTCGCCGATGGACTTACAAAACTAGATTTCCACTATGGCGTAACTACACTTACATATAAAGTAGATGGTGTCATCAGGTTGAAATCATTATAAAATACTGTATTAATTAATTTTCTATATGGTGCATATTTGTTCAAAGACCGATATAGGTACATGAACAGTGAATGAGACTCATGAGTTTCAACTTGAACATTGAACATCAATTCAAATGGATGTTCTTAAGAGGCAAAGATGGATTATATAATATTATTTTATATTACTGCAATTATAAGATCCGAATTTAGTCAAAATACCTTGGGTAGAAGTTCATCATCTTCTAATTAGATACAGCCTCGTTAAGGTGGCTCAATAATCCAAGAATTCTTCGTCAGAGGAGAAAAAAATATTCTGTTTATTTAACATTGATATCTGATGATTTATATTTGTAATTAAGATTACATATCATCGACCATTTGACTACCCAGTGGTCCTCTGAATATACATATGTAAACAAACTCCGAGATATGTCGCAAAACAATGAATTTTGATAGATAAAACATGATATATTGATAATGATTCCAGATTGAAACCATTCTTGTGATCATTTTCACCATAATATCATCAAATATGTATATTTCTTTATAGATAATGCTCTCAAAGAGTGTAATAGCTAAAACTGTTCCAGAAAAGTACCTTTTGGGTAACCCCCCCCCCCCCCCACCCCAAAATGAGAATCTAAAAAAAGTACTCAGTACCCTTTCTTGACATCAAAATGATAAGAAGTCTTTGTCAGAAGCTATTTTCTTTTACATATTTCTCAACGACACACTCTGTCCTTCGAAAAGAAATATAAAAAAAGTACATGTTATCGTTCATTGTGATTCAAAATATTTGGTTGTCATAGTAACGCTTTTGTAACAATTTGCAACAAGTCAAATTAAAATGCCCAGTTCCCTTAGTTGACATTATAACGATGAAAATATTTGTTAAAACAGTTATAATTGACATATTTTCAAGATCAGACTCTAATCTTTTGACGAAAGTTTCCATATTGTAAAAATCTACTTGGTTTATGCCGGACGGACGACAGACGACGGACGGACGACGAACGGCGCGTTATGACAATAGCTCATATGAGCTTAAAATCAGACACTCCGAGTCGAGATTATTCTTTCCCAACATTCAGTGAAAGTTTCAAATTCTGATACAGGGAAGAATACTAACACAATTATCATCGAAATTGAATAAGAATAAACAAGTTTACAAATGATTTGTCGAAAAAAAAAATAAACAAGAAAAGGAAAGTAACATGTGTAATTCTAAATATCCTTGGCAAAGCGTTATTCGAACTTTTCTTTTATAAACTCACCTTTCATGTTTTGTGAGTGTCAGTTAAATGAGTTTTGTCAAATAGAGTTCAAGTTCAAGTCAAAGTGTAAAAACTGTTTTGTCTAAAATGTCATATCTGATTCCACCAATCTATTTAGAGATACAGAAATATATACAAGAGAAATAGAACTAAAGTAAACGAAAGCGTTTTTAAACATTGTGACGTTCCAGGTCAATAAGTGGACGTCAATCACCTCCCTCGTTCTCGATAATGCGTGCAGTTATCTGTGAAATGGATATATCTTTGAACAAAGCAGGGTTAAAACTAAAATTCATTCGCTTAAATTTTTCAAATAGGGAAACTTTATTCGATAACATCTCGTTGCAAAGTACGAAAGTTGACAAAATTGAAGAAAAATTCTTTAAACCAAAGATTATTAGAGAAACCAAACTTGAAATATCTTAGCTATGATATCGCTAAAATCTCCAAGAAATATCTTGTTTTATCATGAACTTAAATTTACCTTCTTGAATTTGTTCAAAGGCAACAGGCGGCTGAATTCCGCTGATGACGTTCTAAAACCATACGTTTACGGCGTTAGCCAGGGTGTCTCACTTACGGGATATTTTTGTATATATAAATTAAACGATACATTTGACTATATATTTATTACATTCAGATTGTAGATGATAATTTTCTGTTTCCATCGATACCAAACATGTCGAAATCCGTCAAGAAACAAGCGAATTACGGAGGAGTTTGAAGGCCGAAAAATAAAAAAGGCCACATATAAAAGTACTGTACTCGATATCTGATGACGTCAAACTATGATTGAGCCTCCTTAACTACTGTTTATGTCCGTTTGAAAAAAAAAGCTGTTGGGGTGTGTACAAATACATGTGTCGTATAGGTGTTAAAAAAATAATCGTTATATGTATTAAATAAATTTTGACTAGTATTTAAAACATCCTGTGATGCATTCAATAAATTAATTGATAAGTATATAATTTTATGTATTTAAAAAATCATTATGTAGTCAATAAATATAGGATTTCAAATGATTTTCTATTTAATACAGTATTTATGAAACGAGTTGTGTGAATTTTACACACAAAGAGTTTTATAAATACTGTATGGAATAGTAACACCATTTGAAATTCTTTTTATCACATGAAATATGACGTAATTGATCAAAATAATGTCAAAAAGTTATAATTTTGACTTCATTTCTTGCAAATAACGCACCAACGTCGCCGTTTCTATCTGGAGCACTTTATCCAATGACCACGCTCCCAAAGTGATATGTAACGTGTTATCATAACATCTATTTATAAAATGGCTTTATGTAACTGAATAAAGGGTGTATCATGTGATAAATCTTATTATCACATTATACACCCGTTATGCAATTTCATAAAGCCATTTCATAAATATATGATATGATAACACGTTACATATCGCTTTGCTTGAATGCAATTGGTCTAGTTTGGAACCTAATCACGTAAACTTTCACAAGTATGGCCTTTCAAATATCGGTTATTTGCTTAAATCAGACGCAGATTCAATATCAATGATTAGAATTGTTGTTGTTAAATTAATCATTGCATTAAAATACTAAACAAATTTGAAATATTTTTCTCTTACGCACAGAATACCTATACGATGGGGGAACGACTTCTATGACACGACGTGGTTCGCCTCTAGTTCTCAGAAACTTTGATTTCACGTTAGAAATACACATTTTTAGGCAATATCATGTAATAAAAAGAATCTCAAACGAATTTTGCCAAGGTTCGGGGATATAAAACACACAACTCGTTTCATAATACATCTTATGAAATGAAAATTCATTTGAGATCCTATATATATGTATTTTAAAAAATCTTGTCGTGATATCAATAATCTTTATTTTATGTTTACAAAACCATGTTCAAACATTTCAGTTGTTTGTTGGAATTTCCGCGGGAAAATCTCTGTGCATTTAAGCGAAAATAAATTGAATAGATTAAGATCTGGATATAAATTGCCACTGTTCTGAAAACTTGGGAAAGTTAGCTTATTGTTTAAGGAAAATGTAAACAAAAATTACAACAGTGGCTAGGATATATTTTACGAATTCTAGGTAAATATAGACACCTTCTTGCTAAAATCCTATATGTTTTCTATGTTTGGTTCATCAGTATGTTTTTTTTTTTGCTATCATCTTATATGGAGTATAATTTTCCTATGCATGTTAAGTGATGCTAACTCCAGACTTTGCAGTATCAAGACAAATTATCCTAGTCGCTTCTCACTGACACCACAATGTATGCAATGTTTTCATATATATAAAAACTGAAAAGACTTTTACAACATTGGTCCATCCCGAGTTACAGAATGCCACTTTCACCGAAGGCGTATGTCATACATCCAAATTTTCTTACCAAGTGGGGTTCTGCTATTCGGGGGAACATTGCTGAATGGACTAAATTCTTTAAAATAAAAGTTGCCGATGTTTTTCTTTCTGCATAATGGAAAAAACCTATTCTGAGTGTTTTCCGATCAAATGAATTAAACGATATTTTTCTACACTGTGTGTTTTTCCCGCTTAAAAGCTTGTAATATGAAGTTTAGTACAAAAGAAAACGGTTGCAAGTTTTCGGATTGTGGAGTTTACCGATTATGTTGATAAATTATCTTAAAAATCAATTTTCCTTTTTTAAATTTGAACATAAAAGGGGATAGAGCCAAATTACACATCAAATTTATTTACATAATGCGATTTCTGCATAGTTTTGTTCACTATTTGACGTTTTCCGACATTGGTAACCCCTACCTCTTAGAACAGTTATTATATATAAAAAAAACTTACAAGAGATGTATCTAAATAAAATGCCTATTAGGACTCTTCTTATACATTATATTTTTATCACAACCATTTTTTTTTTTTTTTTTTTCTTCAAGAGAAGAACATCGCAGGACAAGTATTCAAATGATTTCAGGGCTAAATCTTTATAACTGTTCCTTTATCATTAGGTGACGAAAATTTATGAATATATATAAACTGTGAAATTAGGACACAATAGTCTAACAGCTGAGATATCTACCTAGTGGTAATAAAATATTAATTTTGAAATCTTTGCATAAAAGTCAAACACAACCAGAATCCAAATTCACAATCAATAGGCTTACACATTCTTGAAAAATATAAAACAAAGGGAAGATAGGGAGAAGATCTTTTATAGGGAAAACAAAGGAACGAGAAGATTAATAGCGGACAAACAGATGGAGAGAGAAGGGGGAACATTGGTCAACAGATAAATAAAGAAAAAGAAAATGAATAAGTAATGTCTCATAAGTGATCCTTGAGGCTGAAATAAGCTGTTAAAATAAGGACATGCCTTAGCCCTGAGATCACTCGATTATTTCTCGTGCGCTGTCCTTCCATTTTAGGGGGGAAAGTGGTAATGATAAAAAAAAAGTATTAGAAGATTCCTATTTATAGACTTTTTTCATCGTGACGAACTTCGCACTTCGAACATTGAAGAATCAGTGGAGTAGCTGTATTTACGTATAAACTCATAAGCGGAGTCATCTACCTATTGAACAGTATACTCAATGGAATTGGTATATTGCACTTATTGTACTTATTGTACTACTGGCGCGTTTTTTGGCAACCCGTTTATAAAGTTAAAGTGCGAAGTGCGAAGTTAGAAGTACGAAGTGCGAATTTCGTCACGGTAAAAAAAATATCTATTAATAATAGGCTATTTTCTTCACATTGATTTAGTGACAGATGTTATCATGACGGGTTGAAACGGTAGGGGTACGGATAACAGAAAACGTCAAATGTAGAGTTCACAAAAAATGCATGACTTTTGTGACTTTGTGGCACCTGATCCCCCCTCTAGCTTTTTAGGGGTCCGTCGATGTTCCATTTAGTGCTCTATTGTGAGTGCTGTTGAGATTATCGTCAGGATCTTCTTTAATTCATTTGTGTCACACTGATGCCTTTTGCCGTGTGGAGCTCGTAAAAAAGTTCCCCGCGAGGGGTTTGACAGTAAGTGTTTTGAATATTTTCCCTGACATGGTCGCTTTAGTACTTTGTATGTAGGTGAAACCACAGACAGTACAATTATTCTTTAAATATTGTTTTCATTTTCGTGCATGAACATCGACGGCGGGTGCGGCTAGCCAACAGGGGATGCTTACTCCTCCCGATCACCTAATCCCACCTCTAGCTTGCTAGGGGTCCGTCGATGTTCAATTTGGTGCTCTATTGTGAGTGTTGTTGAGATTATCGTTAGGATCTTCTTTAACTCATTTACATAAATTTAATGTTCATTATGCTAATGTACCTATTCATGTTAGAATTGGATAGAAGAAAGTAACTTTGAAGATAGTCTATCAATATAATCGACAAAATCAGCATTCCGTGAATTGAAAACGGTTATACTTATTATCCACTTATGTAGCTTTCAAGCGCGAAATACACACAGTGTAGAAAGACAGCTTTCTGATTTATTTCATTCCTAACGGTGAAATATTTGATCGGAACATAACCTGAATAGATTGTTTCGTGATATTAAACGAAAACATTGGAAATTTTTATCTACTTAGCTGTTCTTAACTTTAGAATATTCATCCCCCCCTTCTTTTTGTTTTTCGCCTGTTCGACATTGCCCCCCCCCCCCTCCCCCCGTTCAGAACCCTACTTGGCCAGAAAATATGGTTTATTGATTATACACCTTTGTGAAATTGGCATTCTATGGGTTCCGTCGATGCTCAATTTTGTACTCTATTGTGAGTGCTGTTGAGATTATCTTCAGGATCTTTTTTAACTCATTTCTGAACCGACGGGGGGTCACTGTTGTATAAAAACTTCCGTTTTCCATTTATTTTTATGGAGAGAACGCTTATTTTGACCCGAATATCGGTCTTATTTTGAATATTTTTTCCAACCTAACAGAAGATTCATATGAGGACCAAGTTAATTGACATTTCGACCGAAAAAAATAATGCTCACATTTCGACTTTTCGGGGCAGATTTTGCGTCTTATCTTAACATTTCCTTCTTCTGGTTTGAAATGAAACACTGTTAGATCTCTTTTTATCAAGTACGGATCAAAGCTAAATGAAGCAGGTTGTGTTGACTTCTGTTACAAATTTTTATATAATGTCCTCCGGATACTCTGTTGACGAAAATCAAAATATTGCCTTATACTTGTTTGTTCTTCAAAAACTATCAAAACTTGCTTAATTCGTCCGAAATTTCATTGTCATTGTCGCAATTTGAAGTTTCTATTCATTGATATCAAAAGATTCCATGCAAGACAATCTTGCATCAACAATATCAGGACAGATCCCCAACAAAGCAACGATCAAACAAAGTCAAACTCACTTCCACAAACAACATGGGACAACAATGAGATGAAGAAGACGACGACAATCCCAACAGCACCCACAATAGACCACCAAATGGTTGCATCGACGGACCCCTAGCAAACTAGAGGTGGGACCAGGTGCCCGGGAGGAATAAACATCCCCTGTTTGGTTAGCCGCTCCCGCCATCGATATTCATGCACGAAAAATGAAAACAGTATCTAAAAAATATACGCTTCACGTTTTCCAATATAAAGAAGGACCTGTTACGATAAGGGCTTGATTTAGCCCTGAAATCATTCGATTATTTCTCGTGCACTTTCCTTCCTTTGAAAGAAAAGGTTGTTCGCGATAAAAATATCATATATTGGAAGATTTCTCATAAGTATTTTATTTTAAAAAAAATGATGTAAGATTTTAAAATTACGGCTTGAATAGTAGGGGGTAACAATGTCTGAACACGTCAAATAGCGAACAAAAATATACAAATAATGCATTTTTTACATGAACTTTAAGTGTTTTATGGTTTAATGCCCTCTTATTTTAAAATGAAAAAGAAAATAATTACTTCGAAAGCAGTATGTCAATGAAATCGGTAAAATACGCAATCCGGAAACTGAAAACCGTTGCATTTTGTTCTAAACAACCATATTGTAAGCTTTCAGCCGCGAAATACAAACTGTGAAGAAACAGACATATTTATATCGTTTATTTCATTCGTGTATGTTGTATACTTCATCGGAATCAACTCAGAATAGATTGTTCCATTGTATAACAAAAAGAAATTGGCAACTTTCGTCTTTTTAAACGCTATTAAGTCAGATTCTTAAAAAATACTCCCCCCCCCCCCTTTTTTTCGTTTTTCGTCTGTGGGACATTGTTCCACCCCGAGCTACAGAACCCCACTCGGTCAGAAAATTGGTATTAATAATGTATACACCTTTGGTAAAAGTGGCAGTTTGCAACTCGGGGTGGAACAATGCTGTAGAAAACTTTTCCGTTTTCCATTGATTTCTATAGAAAAAACACACATTTTAACCCAAATATCGGTATTGTTATTGATCATTTATTCATCTAGACATTAGAGTCAGATATGCATTAAGTTAGTTGATATTTCTACCGAAAATTTTCTTCAGATTTCCCATTTTATGTTTTATCGTTACAGCTCCTTTCAATTCTTATTTCTGAGGGACAATAATTTTGTTTCAATCTGTCCCAACTGTTCTGCGGCAGAATTGTGCCAAAACTCGCATCGAAATAAATGTATGAAATATATACTCAACTGACTTACAGCTCACATTGAAAATGCACCAAAGAGATTTCCTCTCCTGGTTGAAAATTGGTTTTGGAAAGCTGTAATGCTAAAAGCGGCTAGAGTTATTGGCTATTAAGAGGAATATTCTTTTATGTTTAACAGTTGAGCGACGAATCCGTTTCTTACAACTGATTTCATTTTCAAATGAAAACGTTTTGGGAATATCTTACCAAAATAGGATTTGATGGTGTCTTATGAAGACGTTATGCTAACAAACAAAATGAAGTCGCCAATGGACTTACAAAAAATAGATTTCCACTATGGCATGAATACGATAGATGGTACCATCGGGTTAATATCAATATCTATTGAAGAGCGCCCACCGTCTGTGGTGAATTTTAACTTGAACATTTAACTTCCGTTAGACTTGTTCGAGTCCTTATATCAAATAATGTTATATGAAGAGAATTACAATTATTAATTAACTCATTTCTGAGCCGATAATAATAATAACCTAACATAATCTTTTTTTAATAGCTATATAAACTAGTTTTTTAATAAGAATAGCCAATAATGTCCTCCAGTTTTCAACTAGAAAAGAAATGCCCCTTTTAAAACTATAAGCAGTGAGGAATTTGTTGCAGAGATATCACAATACAGAGATGACTTTGGCTTGCCAGTAAAGAAACAAGTATTCAAATCGTAAAATTATTTGATGTAAGGACTTGAGCAAGTCTAAACTTCCTCAGGAGGCACAGATGGAACAATCGTTTTCAATAAATATTTTTATCAGAGGTTGGAGACAGATGAAGTGCATCACAGTACTAACATCACTGTGTTTGAGTATGGCATGTAAACTTTGCAAAGATTCAAATGCAAAATTCAAATTCAAAATTATGAGATATATGTTGTTTATTTAAGTACTGTTATGTCTGAAAATACATGCATGTGTCGTATCATCAAAAAGCACGGTATTAAAAAAAATAATCGTTACATGTATTCAATAAATTTTGACGTGTATTTAAAATATCCTGTGATACGTTCAATAAATTTATTGATAATTATATAATTTTCATGAATTCAAAGAAATATTATGTAGTCAATAAATCTTGATATGTATTTAAACAGCACTTGTCATGATATCAATAAATCTTTATTTTATGTTTGCAAAAGCATGTCCAAACATTACATATCTTATTTGGAATTTTCGCGATGCATTTTTAAAGCGAAAATAAATCAAATGGATCAAGATTATACTTAATTAACTAGAAATATCTGGATACAAATTGCCACTTTTCTAAAAACTTGGGAAATTAAGCTTATTGTTTGATAAAACTATAGACAAAAATTACAACGCTAGAGTGAATATATGAATATAGTGTGACACCTTCATCATAAAATCCTATATGTTTCCTAGTTTCGGTTCATTAGTATGTTTTTGCAATCATCTTATACGAAGTATAATTTTCCTAAGCATATTAAGTGATGCTTATTCCAGATTATGTACTCTCATGACAATGTCTCCTAGTCACTTCTTACTGAGATCACAATGTATGCAATGTATTATCTCAATGCGAAATATGTATTGTCTTTGTCAAGAAACCAGAATAAGATGAGTCATAAAGTAGGTTAGTGGATCAGGGAAAACAATTTATGAAGTGAGAGGTGTGTCAGAACCAATAACACCAATGAACTATTTTGAAATATCAAGCTTTCGCAAAAGTTTCATGAATTGTTTACAGAGGAAAACACATACGAGGAAACAAATTCATCATTCATTTAATGGTGAGGATATCCGGATTGGGTTACTAGTACCTGTAATATCCTCTTCTTTGAATAGTTTTTTTTAGAAAAAAAAATAATCAAATTTGAATACACATATATTTCAAGTCGAGAAATCGAAACGCTGAAACTAGATAAACGGTATCCGCGGACACTTACAGTCCACCAGCCCGAGATAGAAATTGTCGATATTCTATGGTAAACAAGAATTTAGTTTTGTCTCATACGTGATGCTCAAGGCCGAAAAGAGGACGTCCAAATAATGAATACACATGTATGAAGAGCGAAATTCTAAATATGACCTAAACTTTATACCAAAGATCTAGGTATATAAAGAGAGTTATGCCTTTATACCAAAGAACCAGGTATATAAAGAGAGTTATGTCTTTATACCAAAGAACCAGGTATATAAAGAGAGTTATGTCTTTATACCAAAGAACCAGGTATATAAAGAGAGTTATGTCTTTATACCAAAGAACCAGGTATATAAAGAGAGTTATGTCTTTATACCAAAGAACCAGGTATACGAAGAGAGTTGTGTCTTTATACCAAAGAACCAGGTATACGAAGAGAACTATGTCTTTATACCAAAGAACCAGGTATATAAAGAGAGTTATGCCTTTATACCAAAGAACCAGCTATATAAAGAGAGTTATGTCTTTATACCAAAGAACCAGGTATACGAAGAGAGTTGTGTCTTTATACCAAAGAACCAGGTATACGAAGAAACTATGTCTTTATACCAAAGAACCAGGTATATAAAGAGAGTTATGCCTTTATACCAAAGAACCAGGTATATAAAGAGAGCTATGTCTTTATACCAAAGAACCAGGTATACGAAGAGAGTTGTGTCTTTATACCAAAGAACCAGGTATATGAAGAGAACTATGTCTTTATACCAAAGAACCAGGTATATAAAGAGAGATATGTCTTTATACCAAAGAACCAGGTATACGAAGAGAGTTATGTCTTTATACCAAAGAACCAGGTATATGAAGAGAGCTATGTCTTTATACCAAAGAACCATGTATATGAAGAGAGCTATGCCTTTATACCAAAGAACCATGTATATGAAGAGAGCTATGCCTTTATACCAAAGAACCAGGTAAACGAATAGAGCTATGCCTTTATACCAAAGAACCAGGTAATATGAAGAGAGCTATGCCTTTTTTCCAAAGAACCAGGTAATATGAAGAGAGTTATGCCTTTATACCAAAGAACCAGGTATATGAAGAGAGCTATGCCTTTATACCAAAGAACCAGGTAATATGAACAGAGCTATGCCTTTATACTAAAGAACCAGGTAATATGAAGAGAGCTATGCCTTTATACCAAAGAACCAGGTATATGAATAGAGATATGCCTTTATACCAAAGAAGCAGGTATATGAAGAGAGCTATGCCTTTATACTAAAGAACAAGGTAAAGGAAGAGATCTATGCCTTTATTCCAAATAACCAGGTAAAGGAAGGGAGCTATATGAAGAGAGTTATGCCTTAAGGGATATACCACTTAGATTTAGAAAAATTAATCAAATGTTTGGGTGCTTCATATGTCTGGTTAGACATCATTTTCATTACTCGAGATCTCGCCCCTGTCAATTCAGCTACCCAAATAACTCAACCTCCTCATCGTTTCAAATTCAAAGAAATATGAAAAAGCTGGGGAGGAATGTATGAGGGGTCTTACTTTTCTTTTTCTGCTACCTGTGCTACTTTCTTAGAGTGTAATCCATTTAGAAACCTTGACGTCTTAGAAACCTTACCCTTTATGAATATCTATGATTATTTGTCATTTGGTACATTCCCATATATTTCAAGGACATTTTTTTTTTACTTTGACTCTATTAGTACTTTTCAAGATTAAAATGGCTGACGTTTCCATGGCAAAAATTATTGATCATCCTCTACATTTAAAAGGCAGACGGGATTCATTTACAAATATGTACTTTTATCGAACCTTTATTGGTATATTTTATTATGATAAAGTAATGAAAATAAATGTGTCTCTTGATTCATTTTCATAAATTCACTTTTTCTGTAAACAGCATCGAATCTCTAGCTTCACAAATTCAGCAATCGCCTTATCAAAGAAGATTACCTCAATGAAACAAAATTATCTCAATGAAATAATATCTGACAAGGGTTAAGTACCCGAAACGTGCATGTCTGGTCCATGCTGCAAATTTATCTGCTATTGAACTTAAAGACGTTTAACATTTGTGCCTCTTGGTGAGTGTCACTGCTGGTGGACCAGGAGTCCCCGAGGGCACATGTAGTCGTCAAGTTCGATCAATTTCGGTTGATCATTTCTTCAACGCATTCGAATACATGTGTTATCATAATTTCATGAAATTTCTAAAACGTGGGTCCTGTAGCATCATATCCCACCCATCCTGCAACGTCTTTCGGTACATTTTTTGACATAATAACTTTCACACTCCTTGGCCATATTACATTGTTTAGATTAAGGATAACGTGCATGTCTGGTCCATGCTGTAAATTAATCTGTTCTTAAATGATGCTATTGAATTTGAAGATGTTTAACATAGTGAGGTATCCATCAACTTTATATAGACGCATCATTTCTGAATGTTCATAAAATATAATCGCACATTCACCGCGTTGGATCGAAACGTATGATGTTGTGATTCTTGCTTGTTTTCTTATCATTTAAGTAATACTGCACAAAACTGATGAGACGTTGCAATAGGGCAATGCCTAATAAATAAGTCCATATCGTTTATATATCCGAATAGTCTACCGTTTTTGTGAACACTTCAAGAGTTCATCAAAAGGAATGATAGGTCAAGAACGTTTCTGTCTTTGACGAGCTATTGAAGTGTTTGCAAAAACTATGAACTTTTCAGATATCTAGACGATATGGATTGATTCATTAGGCATTGCACTACAGCAACGTCTCATCAGTTTTGTAAAGTTCACAACATCATACACGTTTCGATCCCACGCGGTGACATTGACATATCATGCCTGAGTACAGACAAAGGGAGGTGCTATTGAAATTTACAAAAAAAACATATATTTCAAGATAGCTGTATCGGATACAAGAATAATCTGAGTATTTTGAGTAACCATTGGTGAGTATAGAACATAAAAAGCAGCCTTTTATTCGGATACAAGATACGGAATTCTAAGAAGCATCAGTAGAATCATTCTAGGACAACCTTAATAACAATATGTGGGGCAAACGAAGGTTGATCAGGGCTGTTCTGGCCGGAGACCAAACATTCTTGTTGTATGTAAATCATTTCTATACATATTCTTTGGACGAGTTTATCTTATCTAACATATGTATGACAAAAAAATTCTCATATCGAATAGTGGATTTCAAAGTGAATTGAAAGTCTCAATTCTCGAAACAAAAACTACTTTGATGTATCTGTGGTGCCGATGGAGTGTGGAAATGTTAAATGGCGTACTTTTCCCTTGCATGGTCCCAACAGCACTTTCTATATAGACATAACCTCAGACAGTGCATGTTTTGTAGATATTGTTTTCATTTTCGTGCGTTAACATCGACGGCGGGTGCGACTAGCCAAAACAGGGGATGCTTACTCCTCCCGGGGACCTGGTCCCACCTCTAGATTGCTAGAGGTCCGTCGATGCTCAATTTGGTGCTCTATTGTGAGTGCTGTTGAGATTGTCGTCAGGATCTTCTTTATCTCATTTGTATATACATGCATAAGATTATAATCCTTTTTCTAAAAAAAAACCAGAATCGTGGCATGTCAATTTCACATTATGTTTTTAAAAATACCTGAAGGAATATCATACAGAGACTTATGAACCAAGTTAATTAAGCTACCTCCAAAAATCTACGCTTGATACTTTTGTACGTTCTCAGTATAAGTATATACATGTAGTTTAAACATATTTTATTTTCATTATCAGAATAAGTATAAAATCTGTATCTAGATATCACGAGATATTCTTTTGAGACAATAAAAAAAATCACTATTTGACTCTTAAGTTTTTATTAGCTTGAATATTACCAATAAATATTTTTGATTCGGGAATTAATGTCGATGTATGTATGGAATTTAGATATTTCTTGATCGCTACAGCCTCGTCTTGGGGATCTCTTCGCCAGAACAGCCGTGTTCGATTATATGTTCATTAGAACATCAGATACATATAGATGATTTCAAAATTGAAAGGATGAGTTCATTTGTTTCTGCGTTGAACTTCAAACGCTTTTAAGCATGTTTGCACATCTATTCATAATCAATATTTTGTAGAATTAATCAAAAATTTGAATCTTAGACAAACAAATATTATGTTTTCTCTTTGCCATTATTTTGTCAATTAATGACAAGAAGCGGCCTGGATAACAAAGTAGAAACGTGTAAAACAGAAAAAAAGCCAAGTGAATGGTAAATTGTGATATCTGTCGCTATGCCAGAAGCTGAGAGATTTGGATCAAATACCAAGGACGTAGAAAAGAAAAGGTAAAGCATTCCGTGAAGTACATCGCTCCACGACCTCTCCACCGTGATTTGTATCAAGCAGGTATCCAACTTACCATAATAACAAATATCACTGGGAGGTATTTACAGGTATATATATCACCTAGGAAACCGATCTTGTTTTCTTTGTGGAATTACTCACGTGAATACACTTCACTGCGTCTTACTTTCAGGAAAATTACACCAGAAATTAATTCCCGAATCAAAAATATTTCATGGTAATAATTCGAAGCGATGAAATGTAAGAATGAACTTATAGAACTGTCTGATTTTCTCAAAATTATGAATTGTAGATTTTTGGGAACCCCATAACTTGGTTTATACTCCCTCGTTACGCTCTTTCTTCAGAAGTTGTAAAATTGACATTGCTATGATTGCATTATATTTCACATAGAAAAGGCATACGCCTCAAGTATATGAAATAGTTTTTCATGAGAATTTAGTTTGTGACCTGTAAGTCCACTATCCGATATATAAATACTACTTTAGCACGCTATTACGTTTCGTAGATGTTAGATAAGATAGACTCGTCCCAAGAATATATAAAGAAATGATGTACATTCCGTAAGAAAGTTTGGTCTCCGGCCAACACAGCACGATTTCTTCTAGGTGTTGTAATCAAGGTTGCCCCATCATGTTTCTGCTGATACTTCTCGATATTTGGTATCTTGGAAGATTATGTTCAGTCAATCCGGATAACCAACTCCTTTATATTGTATACATGTATACCAATATGGTCGTTTAAAAATTACAGACTCATCCTAACGTGTGAATGCAGGGATCTTGCAATATTTTCCAGAAGTGGAAAGTATGTATGGTGATGAAGGGGGTGTTCTAGGGTATGATTTATGGAGGATAATTTGCCAAATTTGGAATATTTAGCTTTCTGAATATACACTAAACCCCTTTTTTCTAGACCCACGTGTGATGTACAGAAGACACTTATGGATACATTGTTCTTCTAAGAATATTCAGAATAGATTCATACACGATGTGCATACCTAGTCTAATGATTTTATTTCATTCAGAGAATCTTTGACTTCTTTTTAAAAAACATTGTATATCCGTCTGTTCTTTTTCAATTCAGGTCTTGTAAACCATTTTCAAAATGAGACTATTCATGAAGATTAGAATAAGATTAGAGAATAACAAGAAAATAGACAAATATAAAAACCCAAGATACAATTTGTGTGATTGCGTATAAGATTTGGCAGCTAAAGAAGTACTTACTGTTTGGTCTTTATCTGTTAGTTCCTATCAGATTAAACGTCTTTCCGGTTTACCATTTGAACTGAGACTGGCTTCTAGCTGAACTCTGGGGATACTGAGTCGTTTCCAATGCACAGTAAGCACAAAATGTCAAATAAAAATAATATATATCAGTTCTTTAAACTTCTAGAGAGGTCTGAACCGTTTATGTTATATCTCTACCAACATTTGCACTTCATAAAAACAGCAGATGAACGTCCGTTTTTCGTCAATATCATCGTAAATATCCGGAGCCAAAATATATGATAATGGAACCTTTCCCACACCTGGCAATATTGCAAAAGGTGCAAATCTGTGATCACGTGATCAACACTCTATACAGAATCAACATATCACAGAGTGGTTTCACAGATACATTGATGCAGTCGTGATTATTGGGCAAATAATATCTACTTTTTTTTTCCTTTCGTCGGCATCAATTTAATAGACATGTACTAAGATGTACCAGACGAGATGATATTTTTCTGAGAGCCCCTGAATGCCGTCGGGTAATTACAAGCGCGGATCTAGAAGAGGTAGCTAGGTTTAAGTAACCCCCATCCCTCCTTGAATTTGCAAAAGATCCTGATTTTTGCGGTTTTTCGCTTTTATTTTCAAAGGCTGGACGCCCCAATAGGCTTGACCCCACCACAGAAAAAATTCTAGATCCGCCAATGAATGACACAAAGGACGATGTACTTTAATTATAATTTTCAGCATCAAACGAAGAGGCAGACAATATGAGATGATGTTTCTCTTGATTTCATAGTACTTCCAAGAATAACATGACTTCAGGAATCTGACGTTGGTTGCCATATAGTCTTGATTAATGGACCTATCACACGCAGGGAATCTTTCCAATATATACATAAAGCACATAAATAGAGCAAAGAGTTAGACAGCTATAAGATATTTGTGAAACATCGTTATTAAGATCCTGTGATAAAGTAAGGTCGTGTATATAGCGCCATTCTTATCAGACTACAAGCTTATCTTTCGTCCTGCATTTCATACAAGAAAAAATATATATTTGATTTGAGTTCTATATTCATTCTCTCGCACCATTTTTGTGCTGTTTATATATATCTACATGATTATAATGTGAATTGACCTTGGAATTTTGAAATTTATGCCGTTTTCAGAATGAGATGTAGTTATAATGAATAAACATGAAGAAGTTCGTATACATATAAAGCGTTATATGTCATAAGGAAAGTGCATAGATATCCAGCTTGAATTTCAAAATTTGCTACAACGAATTCAAGTTATCGCAATTTTTCTGCATTCAACTTTTCATGGTGGATTCCAGCGATAATTCAGTCGAAATGGGCAACAGGAAGTAACCGCAGTGTAACTGAGCGTAAGTCTCTGGCCAGGCCAGGGTTTTGGTTCGAATCACACTACAGTACCGCTATTCCGCTGACATAAATGTTCCTCATGCTATGCGTCTACACGTCTATGGTTTTTTTTTTAATATTTTATTTTATTAATATTTGAGGCATTCCTCCTTTTTTCATAGCCACCAAAGACAACCACCAAATAAAGGCTCTGCTTGGCTAACTTTTTTCATGATTATAATTCTAAAACCGTACAGAAAGCAAGTACTCAAGTTCCTCTACCAAAATTATGTATTTGAACTATGACGGTCACCAAATGGACTGAGCACATTTTAGACCAACTTACGGGTAGATAGAGCATATTCAGAGTCCATAGAAGTAAAGTTAGAAAAAGACAGATTGGTGACCATCAGAGTCCAAAAACATAACTTCTGGTAGAGACTTACTGTACGGTTTTATATTCACTGTACTGAAGTGTGCTTTGATTGGACGGAGCATATCCGACTTCATTTCTGCACAGAATTGGACCATACGCAAACTGCACAATATATAAAATTGAGTTTCTCTATATCTGATCATGCTGATACATGTAGTATCAACAAGTGATCGACAAAGGCCTTTATTGTTTATAAGCTCAGAATTTCATTTAACTAAAGGTTTTTTTTTTTTTTTTACGGAAATTGGACGGTTATACATTTATTCCGAATATCTTTATTGCATAATCATTTATTCACAATTACATCGTAAAATGTGAAGATCATCAAATTCTCCATGCATTTCTCGTTTATTTTATGAGTTCTTGGCAATCATATCTAGCGTATTATCGTATACTCAAGCTCCACATAGAAACATATCACGACCCCCTGCTCACAAAATGATTGAAAATCGCCTGTAGCATGAATATAGATCATGTTAAACAAATATAGACCATTTCTATACCGTGTTCAGCAGCTTTGCATGATTCTGCTACATGTGAATAACAAGAGCGATACGCCCGGGATTTTTTTTTTATATAATGCAGGAAGCTAACATAGCACGTAATTAGTGAATAAACAAGTGCTTCTGTATACAGGCTGACCTTATAAACAGACTGAAAATCGACACTGACGGTAACAAGTAAGGCCGACGTATCAGATGTAACGCCCGATTCCAGCAATTATTACGCTGAATTCACAATATTTTCTTCGTGTCCGTGAAACAAAGCACACTCTATATCAAGCTTCTTCGTTTTGTTTTTGTGATGATGTTGGAACGGGAAAGATATTTAAAATACTTCCGTTGTGACACTGCATGACCTCTTCAGTAAGATCAGTCAATATCTTGTAGGTATCCATAGTGCAAAAAAAATGTGACCTTGAAATATGATCAGTGACCTTATTTCAAGTTATTTGGCAAGGTGATACTTGACAATTGTTTGTAAACGATCATATATATCCCACTCCCTACCGCCCCCTCCCCATTCCCCGCAAAAAAAAGGAGAAAAAAAAATAAAAAACGAAACATGTTTCCAATCTTGGAATGGAGTAAAAGTATTGAAAGAAGACATTCACATCACTGTCGATGGCGTGAAAGGAGGCTTCTGTACGCATTTGTCATTTTGCGCACACAAAAACATTTTCTCTTATAACGCAGATCTAACGTCATATACGAACTGTTAATTACAAGTTGTTTATCGATAATCCTATACAGATTATAACCCAATTATCGCCCCCGGTGCGAAACTTTACCAGGAAGAAAAAATAGTAATAGTAGAAAGTCCGTAATAGTATCAAAAGCTTATTTAGTTCGTGTCAAGATAGCTATTTGCTGCATGTGTAATGCCTACTGTAATTACTATACATATACAAAAGGTGTGGTTGACTAATACTGATAAAGCGTTAGTAGTGGTACATTTATTCCATGCCTTTGTCCAAAGAAACCTACACGATTTAACTTACATGTAGGTTTTTTTTCCAATAAAAGATATGGATATCATTGTGATTAGTTGTCTTTTTGTTACTGAACAGGTTTCCAGAAATGCATAGGGGGAGGATGATCTATCTACATGAACTATATCAGTGACCATTAAGGACCCTTTACCCACTAACACATGGTTAAGATACTGAAGAAATCAAGAGCAGTACATTTATCCAAATTCATTGAACTTCAGTAAATACTGGGAACGTTAAATTCTTTAACTAACAATAGAATGTTTGTAAAACATGCCCCTGTTGTTACACATGGGTCATACAAAATTTAAGCCCAAAATCCATTACTTTCCCAGGACCTTACAGTGACTTCAATTTATTTTCCATGACCTCAAAAAGTTGAGTTTTGATCTGTTCCTCCCTCTTGAGAAAATTTTAGAAATTCAGAATTGAATGGCACCATTTCTGTTATAAAATTCCTTTTCTGTGCTTAAAATTAATTGAACTGAAAGCTTCTCAAAGAGTCAATGATTTGTGAAGTGTACCACCTTTAATTCTACAGAGAGCATTCAAAAATGAAACCAGAAAAAGTGAAATTCTGTGACTTTCCATGGCCTGTCTCAAAATTCCATGACTTTCCATGACTAAGGCATATTCAATGTATGGCTATACAAAACATGATGCAGCAGTAAGATTTTCGCAAAATTCGTGAAAGTAATAGTTACCTTGACCTTTAATGTACAGATACCAGTATCTATAGGTATCCTCCCCTCCTTGTTCATTTGGTTTGAATTGTTAAAGGGTTGTTGAGTTGCATGAAATCCCATTCTTAAGTTAAATTTTCCTATCACTAACAATAACCTTGACCTCTGACCCCAAAATCAATACGCTTCCATCTTGCATTACAGGCGACATTGTAAGAAAATCAAGGCGCATTCTCAAGCAATAAATGTAGGAGAAATACAAACAAGGCAGCATAGTAAATTTTATACTCATTTAATTTTTTACAAAAAGAATGGTTTATAACAAATAATTCTAGTGACTCTATACCACATAATGTGACCATGGGTCTTCTTACTCTGTGTTTTAAGGCATTAAACATATTTGACCTGGGCTTAACAAATACCGCCCCACAGAGGATTTTTTTTACATAATTACAACTTTCCATTATCACAATATGACAATATTACAAAAGCACACCTTCTGTATTTTCATCGAAGGAAAAAATCAAATTATAAAGAAATTCTGTACACTTGAAAAAAAAATCCTATTTGAACAGAAATGTATTCTTTTAGAGACATGATCAGCACTTATTAATAATCTTTATTGAAACTTCAATCTACTGTCCACGCAGCTCACTTCAGAAATCGGAAAATTGAAGTTTTCCTTCTTTATCGGCAATTGTTGCGATTAAAATTTATATGGGAGGATAGATCTCGAACTCTCATAACTAATGGTGTATGATATACGTCTGTACGACCAATATTGTGCTCACAGTGAAAGAAAATAATTTTAGATGGGGACGTTTCTATGTTAATTTTAGCATGACGTCGTCAACGTTCTCCATAGACTCAGTGTTAAACATCGACGACGTCACGCTAAAATAAACATTGAAAACTCCCTATCTAAAATTATTTTCTTTCACTGTGAGCATAATATTGGTCGTACAGACATATATCATACACCGTTAGTTATGAGAGTTCGAGATCTATCCGCCCATATAAATTTTAATCGCAAAAATTTCCGACAAAGTAGAGAAAACTTCAATTTTCCGATTTCTGAAGTGAGCTGCACGGACAGTAGAGTATCTAGAAACAACAAAGACAATAGCTTGTGGAGAAAACAGTTAATAATGAATTTTCATATTGGCCAGATATATTCTTTGAACTTAAAAGAAATATATGAATTTGGGTAAGGACTAGGTGCACTAACCCCCCTACCCCTCCCAAATCAGCCCTATAATTTCCACAAGAATTGCGTTTATTAAACAAATATCAAATCATCACCTCTTGCGATGTAGAATGTGTAAGGAAATAGTTCATCAACATATTGAATCCTTGTAATGTAAATTGAAAGGTCGAGATTTCAACGTTTTTAGATATTTGAACATCTTAGTATTCAGTATATAGCTGTAAAAACAACACAATCTTTCCTAATTTCGATTCTCTATATATTTGAATTTATGTTAACTAGAAAATGATGAATATCTGAACGTCTTCAAAAATAGGGCTGAAATGGCAGGTTACTGTACCTACTTTTTTTTTTTAACTTAATCATCCTGAATATCAACTGGTAATATAGAAGGAGCGTTCTATAGTACTGTAAACCTGGAAATTTTCGCGTGGGGGTAATTATCGCGTTTTTCACGAATCGATAGACATCACGAAAAATTTCCCTACACGAAAAAATCCAAGCTGCATTCTTACAATGGGAAAGACATTTTTATCGCGAATATTTCCCCCACGCGGAATGTCTTGATGTTGGAATCACGAAATTTCCCCCAGCGAAAATAACCACATTTACAGTAATCCATCAAGACACAAAAAAGTTTTAATGAGGATAATTAGTTAATTCTAATATCTCTATGATGAATTGTGACAAATTAAATGTAAGGAAAAGACCCCATGGCCTGTTCCCATATATTTCTTTACTTTAAAACCTCAAAACCTAATCTCCACAATTGTTATATGAATATAAAACTTAAAATCAGTTAAAGTTTAGATCTAAAGTAGAAATGTAGTACAATGTACAGAAAAAAAAATACAACCCATTTATGACATGTAGCACTTTTCATAAGCACTTCGAAATACACATGTAAATCAAAAAATATACTTCAATAGAAGGTGAAAACTACAAGTGACAAAAAAGAAATCACTAAAGCAGTAGGCAAAGTTGCAAAATTGACAATACTGTACTTGTTCTTGAAATATATTTTACATTTCACTCTAACTTACAGACCACATAAACAATGAACTACAGTTGTAGTTGAAATTACATGTATTCGAGATGTATCATACCAGTGATAAAAACTATTGCTTCTTTCAGCTGAGGAATCTAAGAAGATTCATCATTAATACCAAAGGTACTTTTTTTTAGAAATAAATACTACTATATAAATATCTAATGTACATACATGTACTTAACTAATATTAATGGAGTTAAGTGCGGCAAGCTGCCATTTCAGCCCTATTTTTCAAGTGTATAGAATTTTACAGCTTTTTGTATTAATGATCTCAAAGGTATGGTGCATTAAATAGAAAAGAATATGTCTACTTTACAGGCCTATACAAAATACTATGATGTTCAAAAGGTCTGAAAACAGTAAAATTTTTGAAATTGTAAATAAATAGGAAAATTGTTGATACAAATTCATGAAATTAAGTATTGCGCCAACCCTTGGCAAAGAATTTTTTATTCCCATTACTAGATTTGTGACAGACTGTCCTGTTTGCATATAACTCATTTGGAGCGAGAGCTGATACATGTGTAAGTTTTAAAGATAACCAGCAATTTTCCTTTATTTGAAAAAGTCGTTTTACATGTATTTCAATCACAAGACCCTAAGACAGCTTAAAATTAAAATTTTATTAAAATACAACATTCCTTAATCATTCTGCATTGCATTAGGTGACTGATTTATCATCCTTTCATAAACGACTTTTTTTCGCAAAAAGTTAAGAGCAGATTTGAATTGAAGCTAATTTGAGAGGTTTGGGCACCTAGTCCTTTCAATTCTTTGTGACCGTATAGAGACAGATGTGCATTTCTGGCTACAAATTCTATTTTGATTCTACAAAGTTTAAATACACTTCATAAATACATGTATCTAAAGCACAAGCTTTGGCTTAACATAAATGCTCAAAAAGTCACTAAAGTCAAAGAAGCAAAGTTATAAAACAATAATCAATGCAAAAGCGTTTTTCAATACCAGTATCTGTTATAAATACGTACATTTAAAAAAAAATTTGGGAAAAGAGTAAGTTAATGTATGAAGTTTATGTATTGAGAGATAAGAAGAGAACTAGAGGGGAATAAATTGTTCGTCATTTGGTTAAATCAGACATACATGTAAATTATGCAGCACAAAAAGCACTGAATATGTGCATGTTAAGTCACTCTGGCCAAAAACGAAGTTGCAAATGGTGCTGCCCTCTACATCCTGAATCAAGAACCGTAACTCCTTTGAGATTGTCTTTCAGCTATCTTTCCAGGGGTTGTAAGTGATCATTATTTCATTCCACTTGCTTCCTGATGCTATTATGATGTTTGAGACTCTGTGAAAAGCTTGACTTTATCCTCTATTAATGCTATGAGCTTTTTGTTGAGTAAGCGGTCAAAATGTTCACTGACAGTTTGGTGATGATGCTTTGGGTGGACCAACGATTCTGTGGGCACAACGGCCAAAATACCCGCAAAGTCATGTACAAACTGACACCTACATAAACAGATAGGTACAATTAGATGGGAAAAATAATACAATAATTCTAGCTCTATGCCAAGAATGTATAACTATGCTAATCGGGTCAAGTATGGGTATAGATAATGCTTCTAACTTGAATATACAGCTGACACTCGTTATCTCGAAGTCGATGGGCCCACTGAAAATACTTCGACATAAGCGGAGTTCGAGATAAACGTCAGTCGAACTTACGGTATATTTTGAAATGTATTGTAACACCTATAAGACTAAAAGAATCGTTTTGCTTTTGTATTTTATACAATAGATATCGGAGTTTAAAAGGCTACTCGTGCTGACAATGTAATATTTAAATGATTCTAGAAGTGCCATAAACGTATTCTTAATACTGAAATTTTAAGAAAGGGCGCACTGAGAACGTCAGGAATTTTTATTTGTTGTGTGACCCCCCTTTCCGCGCCTCGGCCCTGATATAATACAAGTTTGGTTTTCTTACCAATCTGTCATAAGCCGTTTACCTTCAAGAGTTTTGAATCATTGTGTCATCAAAGTACAATGAAGACATTTGTTCTTACGAAATTTAATTTTTCGTCTGCTAGATTTCAATGTCGTACATGTCTTAATTCTTCACTTAGATTTACTCGCATGCAATCAAGTTTAATCATCTTCCTCTTAGTGCATGAAATTGTTTTATTTCAGTTACGATAAACCTAGCCAATTTTTTTTTTGAGGGGGGGGGGGGTGTATTGGTTTGTTTATTCTTTTTTTAGCTGTCGCTTCTCAAAAGAATTTCAACATAACAAACAATGCAATTTTAATGAATGAAACATGCACATATCATTGTTTCCGCAATAATAATATCTAATTAACTGATACCCCCCTTAATTAATTTTGATGTCACGGTCGATCAAACAACGGCGAATCAGTGAACCTGCGTTACCGGGACCTATAATTGTTTGTTTACCATGTGATTACACTATTATTTGGTACCTTAATTGGTTTGTTTATACAAACATTAGGACTTCAACTTAACGAGTATAAAATACACTAAGAAAATGACCTGGGACTTCGAAATTACTTCGAGATAAGCGAAATTTCGAGATAACCGATTTCGAGTTATCCGAAGTCAAATTGGTTAGAATATGAAGAAAAAAAGATGGGACCGCTGCTCGACTTCGAGATAAACGGAATTTCGAGATAACCGAGTTTGAGATAACGAGTGTCAGCTGTATGTACATGTAGGTCTGCTTCATTTATATTTGCCCCATCAAATACTCTAAACTTACCATATGATGATAAAAAAAAATTGTATTCTGCCTTTTTTGTCCTTTTTTTTTTTTTAAATGCAACTGATGTAAGAAGAGTCTATTTTAAATGTTGTTAAATAAGGTGCAATTAAGTAGCAACCCTACAAGACCTTGAAGCTAAAAAAGCCTTCAAGAAAAATATAAAATGTGTGATGCCTTACCATACTGATTCCAGCTCACTGTCCATATCCAGGGGAGAAGACTGACTATGGATGACCTCCCCTCGATGTAGCAAGCTGCATATCACAGAACTGCCAAACTGTAAAATAATCAACATTTATTCTATGGTTGATCGTCTCTTCAATGCATTCGAAATTTTCTGTTATCAAAATTTCTTGAAATTTCTAAAATGGGGTCATGTAACATCATATCCCACCCATCCTGCTACGTCTTTCTGTACATTTTTGGACATAGTAATTTTCACACTCCTCGGCAATATAACATTGTTTAGATTGAGGATCACAGACAAGGGTTAAGTACCCGAAACGTGCATGTCTGGTCCATGCTGAAAATTTATCTGTTCTTAAATGATGGTATTGAATTTGAAGATGTTTAACATTGTATATCAAAGTTGCATATCACAGAACTGCCAAACTGTAAAATAATCAACACTGTATCTCAAACAGATTCCTCTACTATAGATGATTTTAATGCAATAATCTTTATAGAACTGTCTTTAGCATTGTAAAGAAAAGCTTAATGACCCAACAAAATATCAAAAAAATAGAATAACATTTTTCTTCCCTCTGATGGACTCTGGTTAACATTAATTTTGAGCAGCTGTTGGTTTACTATATTCATTCAATTGAGAATTTTCAATGTTCTCTTTTGTTTTCTCATCAGTATAATTAGACCTTACCTTATTTTGTATTGCCACAGCTGTTGCCTTTCATTGGGTATTGACCTTATTTTGTATTGTCACAGTTGATGCCTTTTGGCACTGGGTGTCTTACCTTCTTTTGTATTGCCAAAGCTCTTGCCTCTGATTGTCAAAGTTGATGCCTTTTGGGACTGAGTGTCTTACCTTATTTTGTATTACCAAAGCTGTTGCCTTTGATTGGGTCTTGACCCTATTTTGTATTGTCACAGTTGATGCCTTTTGGGACTGAGTGTCTTACCTTATTTTGTATTGCAAAAGCTGTTGCCTTTGATTGGGTCTTGACACTATTTTGTATTGTCACAGTTGATGCATTTTGGGACTGAGTGTCTTACCTCATTTTTTATTGCCAAAGCTCTTGTCTTTGATTGGGTCTTGACCCTATTTTGTATTGTCACAGTTGATGCCTTTTGGGACTGAGTGTCTTACCTTATTTTGTATTGCGAAAGCTCTTGCCTTTGATTGGGTATTCACCCTATTTTGTATTGTCACAGTTGATGCATTTTGGGACTGAGTGTCTTACCTTATTTTGTATTGCCACAGCTGTTGCCTTTGATTGATTACCTTATTTTGTATTGCCACAGCTGTTGCCTTGATTTATTTCTTACCTTATTTTGTATTGCCAAAGCTGTTGCTTCTGTTTGGTTCTTACCTTATTTTGTATTGTCACAGTTGATGACATTTTGGACTGGTTGTCTTAATTTACTTTGTATTGCCACAGCTGTTGCCTTTGATTGATTACCTTATTTTGTATTACCACAGCTGTTGCCTTGATTTATTTCTTACCTCATTTTGTAATGCCACAGCTGTTGCTTTAATTCTTACCTTATTTTGTATTGCCACAGCTGTTGCCTTGATTTGGTTCTTACCTTATTTTGTATTGCCACAGCTGTTGCTTGATTTGGTTCTTACCTTATTTTGTATTGCCACAGCTGTTGCTTGATTTGGTTCTTACCTTATTTTGTATTGCCACAGCTGTTGCTTGATTTGGTTCTTACCTTATTTTGTATTGCCACAGCTGTTGCTTGATTTGGTTCTTACCTTATTTTGTATTGCCACAGCTGTTGCTTGATTTGGTTCTTACCTTATTTTGTATTGCCACAGCTGTTGCTTTGGTTTGGTTCTTACTTTATTTTGTATTGCCACAGCTGTTGCCTTGATTTGGTTCTTACCTTATTTTGTATTGCCACAGCTGTTGCTTTGGTTTGGTTCTTACTTTATTTTGTATTGCCACAGCTGTTGCCTTGATTTGGTTCTTACCTTATTTTGTATTGCCACAGCTGTTGCTTGATTTGGTTCTTACCTTATTTTGTATTGCCACAGCTGTTGCTTGATTTGGTTCTTACCTTTTTTTGTATTGCCACAGCTGTTGCTTTGGTTTGGTTCTTACTTTATTTTGTATTGCCACAGCTGTTGCCTTGATTTGGTTCTTACCTTATTTTGTATTGCCACAGCTGTTGCTTGATTTGGTTCTTACCTTATTTTGTATTGCCACAGCTGTTGCCTTGGTTTGGTTCTGACCTGTCTCCTTCAGTTCATCAGAGAACTTTACCAGAGCTTCCAGATCTGAGTTTTCTATCACAAGTATCACTGGGTCATGTAGCACCATCAGGCCCTATAAATGAGAAAATTTTTTTTTTATTTACACTTGATCTGACAGTATCAAAGTGCACACAGTGGTCAACATCATAAAATGTAAATAACAGATAGAATGTGAATGTAGAGGAATAGACCTTCTTCATATAATTACCATTAGACTTGCATTTTATACACTCCAAGACCCGACATCACTACTTTTGACGTTATTTCTAATTGTGATGTCATAATTCAGATACAACATCACAGTTAAAAGTTACATCAAATATTGTCATGACGGGTCTTAGGATGTGTAAAACAAAAGTCAGCTGCGGTAATGTGAAAATCATCTATTGAGGGAACGCCAAATGTCCAACATCACATCTATTGGCAAACCTTAACATTATGTTGTCACAATCATTGGCCGTTCATTAAATGTGTCATCTGGCCATTGATTGTGATGTCATCATGTTAATATCCATGAACAGGTGCAACGTCGAACATTTGGTGATCCCTCAATTACTGTGGGACAAAAATGATCGCAGCAACTTCTCTTTTTAAAGTTGGTCAATATTCAACTCACATACATGTACAAGTATTTCTGTTTTACTATTTTAGCCTCTATCTTTATTGATTACTCATTTGAAATACAAAATTCATATCTTTTTTATAAAAAAAAATTGAGTCCACATTGCTGTTTGTAAAGTTTTTCGTAAATATATGTTTGTTACAAACTTAATGCATTATAATTGACTGATGCCTGCTTACTAGAGGAGTGTCAACGAAGGAGTTTGATGTCATCATACAGTTCGATTCACTTTTAACAAATTGCACCAAATAGAAAACATATTAGCTTTTGGGTTTGAAAATATGACTGAAGTTAAATGTAACTCTCAGTATTAGATATTTCTTAATTGATAGTCTTTAGAAAACACACACAATCTACATGTATATCATACCTCTTCCCCAGAGTCTTTCTTGATCAGGTACTGTAGATTTTTCAGTATCTTCAGCACTATATCCTCTGACTGCCTCTATAAATCAACAAAACTTTCCTTGAGTATAGATACATGTACAGTCTAACCTGTAGAAGCGGTCACCTTTGTTAAACAGTCACCTCCTCTTAACGGTCACTCTGAATCCCTCCCGACTGTTTTTACTATGATATTGTACCCTAATAAGCAGTCACCTCAGTAACGCGGTCAGCGGTCACCCCTTTCACTGCCCAAGTCGCCGATTCGTCTCTAATTAAGCGGTCGGTGGCTTGGACTTCAAAATTCAACAGTACTGTCCCCCGTAATTGCCCCAAATTACTTGTACAAACATTGCATCCAAGGCCTACAGCGGTCAGCGGTAATTGATTGAACTGTTTGTATGTAATCGGGTACTTAATAACTCGTCACCAGGTATGAAATTATCACAACAACAACAACAAATGAATCAAAACGGAACATTTTAACTTATTAAATGAGCATTCAGACGCTATAAAATTATTCAAAAGTGCAAGACCAATCACCTATTGTGATCGAACTAGGTGTTTGAGGACTCTAGGTCCCGAATCTTAAAACGGAAGGTTGAAATTTGTAGAGGAACGGCTGAACATGATGTTGCGGGAGACCGAAAAAGAAAAAAGCAAAAGTCCGACAACGAGCTGACGTGAAAATGGTTTCAGGCAGTGACCCATTATCTATCTATTTTGCGCGTGATATTTCTTCTAGCGTCTGTAACGTCTTTGTCCTAAAAGGCCAACAAATTCACGGTCAAATAATTATATTGATGACTTACATCGTCATTTTATGATTCGCCCGCATGCCTCCGTTTAAAGTCTTATCTACGGAGGAATTTACTTACCTGATCTATGCCGTTTACGTTTAAATCTCCCGATATTTTTACGTCAATGTATGTGTGAGACCTTGGGTTTTTTTCTAGTGACGAATCTAGCGCTCCCTTTGCTGGGGGTCAAGGAGCGAATTGTGCCGATTTATGTTTTTTTTACTGAAAGTGGGTCAAAATATACTTGTTCTTGGAAAATTTTGGGTCCGTGCCGGAGGGGGGGGGCGCCCGACGACCCTGCCTCTCCTCTTGAATCCGCCAACCATTGCATTTTTTTTTATTCTTAAAAAGACGGGTCCTATTATTCGCAAAATACTTCGATACTACCTTTAAAGCATCTATCATTTATAAAGCGTAATAAAATCGTATTTGGTACCACCAGGGACGTATATCCCTGCTACCATTAGGGCTGAAAAGGGTGTACGACGATGGCAATGATGTCATTCAAGACTGGATTGAAAAATTAAGTGATTCTCTTGTGAATGGAAGACAGACAGACATCAGGAACTTTTTAAAATCGTATGTACATTTTGCATTTGACCGTTTTTTATTCATCATTTTATGATGACACTTCATACATTTATTTCATGTGCCAACAATTCAAAAGACGACAGATTTTCATTACTAAATGCACGTCAGCAATGATAAAAAAATGAAATGACATTATGCAAGTACTAATGCATGTATCTGTTCAATACAATACATGAAACAGAAAATTCCCGTTCGTATTATGAACAAGTGTAATTTAGCATGGTTATTTAAGAACCTTTATTAAAAGGTCACCTCTGTTAAGAGGTCACTTTCATGGTATCCCTTGGGTGACTGCTTAATACAGGTTAGACTGTATAAGGTTTATTCATATTTAATGGCTTTTGTCATAAAGAGATGCTGGAGTACAAATGTACTTATTTAGGCTACTAATAAAAGAAATGTGCATCATTGCCGAGAGACAATACATGTACATAATTCCAGACCTCTGCAAATATCAAAATATAGTATTTTTCTGACCACATACATGTACTTACGGAAATTCAATAGACAAACAGAATGCAGAAAGCCATTATTTTAACCAAATTTAGTAATGTAAATAAAGTAGCTTAATCTCTAAGAAATCTATTACTGACCTTTTCAAGAAGTGGAAGGACCCTGCTGATGAGTTTTCTCCCTTTCCTTATAGACAATATAGAGAGAAAGTGTTCGTTCCTGTGTGTACATAGTAGGTACTTGTATAGATCACTCAGCATGTTTTTCCTGTCCTCAAACAGTGGTTTTCTGACAACAGAATATAACCAATGAATACACATAAAGCTAATATGAAAAGCACAGATTTTTGCTTTCTTTTCATTTGTCCACCAACATATACATGTATCTTCTAATTACAGTATAATATGAGCTATTTCAGAGACATCATGTACCTATTTCATTTACATGTATGTAATGTATCAATATGATTCAGTGAACCTTCAGAAGTGAAATCAGTACTACATGTAGGTACATCATTCTCTGCATACCGGTATGTGACCTTGGTCTTAAAAGTGGCCTTGATCTAGGATGGCAGACGTCACGTAAGTTCTTACAACTTAACAAGACATTTTTTATCTTTTGTAGAAATTCAAACATGTTTATAAATAAAAAGTTGACATATTTCACCAGACAAATAGCAAATTTCACCAGAGTTTTCTGGTGAGTCTGTTGGCTTTCAGATTGTCTGTGATGGGTGTTGCTAGTTCGATAAAAGTATAATACATGTATAATAAAGTTATTGCTACATGTACATGTATATATCAAAGTGTTACTGCTGTCCGCGCAGCTCAATTCAGAAACTGAATGAACACGATTTTGACTACTTTATGATGCAAAAATTTAAATGAAGTTGATAGCATTCAATAGATCTTGCTTAGTCGTAAATTTTGGTATATGTTATATAATAGTGAGTGCACCCAATCATACTATATACATGAAGACAAAACAAGTTTTAGATGGGCCATTTCCCATGCCAATTTTTCCTGTGACGTCGTGACACTCTCTATATGCTCAATGTTAAACTCGGCGACATCATGCTGAAATTAATCATTGAAAACGCCCTATCTAAAACTTATTTTGTCTGTATAATATGATTGCATAATTCCTCGACCATGTTACATATACCAAAAGTTACGACTAATCGAGATCTATTCAATGATACAGATTTTATTTTAATTGTTGCATGACAAAGTTATCAAATCTCGTTTATCCAGTTTCCGAAGTGAGCCGTGTGGACAGTACCAGATACATGTAGATGAATGGATAGGCAGATGTAGGGCAAAGTGAACCCTACACATGTATAGTGTCCTGCATTGCAAGTGATATACACGTAATAAAGGCAAAAGCAAACTTCTAAATTTCAGTTTATGAGACCAACCTGGCATCATCTGGTAGAGCTAACATTTTCTTGTCAATATCATCAACATCAAGCAGCAAATTGTACCCCTAAAAATAATAAAAAAACATAGGGTAATCACAGATTACGAAGCTCACCTCGTGACAGCAAAATTCAATTCAAACATATTTCTTAGTACATGTATATTGGCTTTTAAATGCAAAACCACTCAAGCAGAAAAAGTAGGTCAAGGTCATTTTATGAAAGTTTGATCAAAGATACATCCAATATGCAAGTTTGGTACATGTAGCAGTTATACTTTGCTCAATATTGGCTTTATAAAGCAAAATCACTCAAGCGGAAAAAGTAGGTCAAGGTCATTTTATGAAAGATTGATCAAAGATACATCCAATATGCAAGTTTGGTACATGTATCACTTATACTTTGCTCAATATTGGCTTTTAAAGGCAAAATCACTCAAGCGGAAAAGGTAGGTCGAGGTCATTTTATGAAAGTTTGATCAAAGATACATCTAATATGCAAGTTTGGAACATCTAGCACTTATACTTTGCTCAATATTGGCTTTATAAAGCAAAATCACTCAAGCAGAAAAAGTAGGTCAAGGTCATTTTATGAAAGATTGATCAAAGATACATCCAATATGCAAGTTTGGTACATGTATCACTTATACTTTGCTCAATATTGGCTTTTAAAGGCAAAATCACTCAAGCAGAAAAAGTAGGTCGAGGTCATTTTATGAAAGTTTGATCAAAGATACATCTAATATGCAAGTTTGGAACATCTAGCACTTATACTTTGCTCAATATTGGCTTTTAAAGGCAAAATCACTCAAGCGGAAAAAGTAGGTCAAGGTCATTTTATGAAAGTTTGATCAAAGATACATCAAATATGCAAGTTTGGTACATGTAGCACTTATACTCTGCTCAATATTGGCTTTTAAAAGCGAAATCACTCAAGTGGAAAAAGTAGGTCAGATGCTGCATCCGATGCATGGGTCCATCTCGGCATCCAAAGATGAATCACCTGTGCAAGTTTGGTTACTGTAGCATTAGTACTTTGTCAGATACTGAGCTACCCCAAACTTCTTATCCAAATCACTCAAGCGGAAAATGTAGGTCAGATGCTGCATCTGATGCATGGGTTCACCTCAGCATCCAAAGATGAATCACTTGTGCAAGTTTGGTTACTGTAGCATCAGTACTTTGTCAGATACTGAGCTACCCCAAACTTCTTAACCAAGTCACTCAAGCGGAAAATGTAGGTCAGATGCTGCATCCGATGCATGGGTTCACCTCAGCATCCAAAGATGAATCGCTTGTGCAAGTTTGGTTACTGTAGCATCAGTACTTTGTCAGATACTGAGCTACCCCAAACTTCTTAACCAAGTCACTCAAGCGGAAAATGTAGGTCAGATGCTGCATCTGATGCATGGGTTCACCTCAGCATCCAAAGATGAATCGCTTGTGCAAGTTTGGTTACTGTAGCATCAGTACTTTGTCAGATACTGAGCTACCCCAAACTTCTTAACCAAGTCACTCAAGCGGAAAATGCAGGTCAGATGCTGCATACGATGCATGGGTTCACCTCAGCATCCAAAGATGAATCACTTGTGCCAGTTTGGTTACTGTAGCATTAGTACTTTGTCAGATACTGAGCTACCCCAAACTTCTTAACCAAGTCACTCAAGCAGAAAATGTAGGTCAGATGCTGCATCCGATGCATGGGTTCACCTCAGCATCCAAAGATGAATCGCTTGTGCAAGTTTGGTTACTGTAGCATCAGTACTTTGTCAGATACTGAGCTACCCCAAACTTCTTAACCAAGTCACTCAAGCGGAAAATGCAGGTCAGATGCTGCATACGATGCATGGGTTCACCTCAGCATCCAAAGATGAATCACTTGTGCCAGTTTGGTTACTGTAGCATTAGTACTTTGTCAGATACTGAGCTACCCCAAACTTCTTAACCAAGTCACTCAAGCAGAAAATGTAGGTCAGATGCTGCATCCGATGCATGGGTTCACCTCAGCATCCAAAGATGAATCACTTGTGCAAGTTTGGTTACTGTAGCATTAGTACTTTGTCAGATACTGAGCTACCCCAAACTTCTTAACCGGACGCGGACGCGGACACGGACGCGGACACGGACACGGACGCGGACGCGGACGCGGACGCGGACGCGTGGGGTTATAGCATAAGCTCACTCAACTTCGTCGAGGTGAGCTAAAAATTATGAATCGCAAAGCGATATGAATCCCCTACGGGCATTAATCCATGTCCTGCAACTCTGCCTTGACCTGTACTTACACTAAAAGATGAATGCCCACATGAAAATTAGTTTAACATGTGTATTAGAAAAGGTTTGGGTAACAGAAAATTTCATGATATTTGCGAAGGGGCCATAACTTTTGTAAAGATAGGTCAATCAAAACCCAACTTTAACTTAATCTGTATCATACTATAATAAAAAAAAACTTTATTTATTTTACAACGTTTAACAAACAAGCTACACAACTTATATTAATGTCTCACGTTGGCTCAGATGTTGGCGTAAGGGGGAAACCGGAGTATCCAGAGAAAAAAACCCATGCAGAGGCCTTGGTGGGGGACCACCTACTCTCCCACATAAGACCCTTCGAATTCGCCGAATCTGGGTTTCGAACCCAGGACCTAAAGAGGTGAGAAGCAAGCGCGCTACCACTGCACTATTCCGGCCTTAGTATATCATACTATAATGTATCCACACACCAAAACTCAATATCTACATGTATGTAACAACAACCAAGATTACTCTGGAAAGCTGAGAATTTCATGAAATTTGCTAAATCCAGGGGCCATAACTCCTGTAAATAAGTCAATCGTAATGAAACTCATTCTTGATCGTACCACATAGACACAGTATATATTCACATACATGTACATGTACCAAAAATAATTTCAATATCTGCAATACCATGGAAGAAATGTACGGAAACTGAATATTTCATGAAATTTGGTTAGTCCAAGGGCCATAACTTTTGTAAAAATAAGTCAATCAAAACCAAACTCGAACTTGATCTGTAAAACACTAAGATGTATTCACACGTTATAAGAAAATTATTTCAATATCTACAACAACAGCCAAGAAAAGTCCACAAAACTGAATATTTCATAAAATTTGCTAAATCCAGGGGCCACAACTCCTGGAAAAATGGGTCAATCGAAACCAAACTTAAACTTGATCTGTATAACGCTAAGCTGATGAGCCGGTAGGGGACTAAATATAATTATGTATATCAAAAATGCAAGTCTAAATGATATTGCAATGAAATCTACTGGTTAGGAACACATGTAAAGTGTTGGGGGGGGGGGGGGGGGGGGGCTGTCAAACACCTGAATGGTGTTACTTACATGTTCAACCCTTAATTCAAACAAGGAGATTGAGGAGGGGACATTTTTGTTTGCTTCCTTTTTTGTGAACAGAATATCACTTATAAATTCATCTAGTCCCCATGTAATGCATTACAATGCCAGAAAGCTTACTGTACCTTTTCTATTTCCATGAGGAGCTGTCGTGACCTCCGTAATTCTTTGCTGACACACTGCGGCTCAGCATCGTCTGTGTGGGGTATATCAGATCCTACATCTATAATCTGCCGGGGATTGTGAACACTAGATGTGGTGAGACGACCCAGGGATCCCTCAAACTGAGCTGTATACAGAATAAATTACAAATGAATGCTTTGGAAAAAGAAATTAAATCTTTCTACAACAATCTGCCATAAATTTTGAAGTAAAGTACTACATGTATCTTATTTAAGATTAAGCATCTTAGAGAACATTTGAAAGACAAATAAAAATCTTATGTTCATCTACATGTTTGAGTTTACTTAGAAAATTCTGTGTATTCCTTGAGAAAAATTCAGCTTAAGACATGTTAACAACAAATTGTCAAATTTAGTTTATCGGTATTTTCGAATAAATTGAAGAAGCAAATTATCAAACAGCAGAATTCTGTGTAAATCTTTGAGAGAATGGTTTATTAATGAACATGTATATGTAATTTAAAAGATATCAAATTACTAATATACGCAGAAGAAATTTATAAAATCAATATGCCTCCTACCATTTGGAGTCAACTCTTTCATAGTTTTGTTTTATATAATTTGTATATGTCCTTTTAGACTCTGAGGCCTAATAATACCTGGTTTGTATGGCCTTGTTTCTAACTTGGCCATTGCTGGGATGATAAGGTTCAACTCAGAGTCTTTTTCATCAAATATACCATTCTCTTGACGACGCTTCCTTTCCTCCGCCTTTTTCTTCAGTGTGAAAGTCTACAAATGGTAAAAATACATTATGTTCTCTCCTCAAAAATTTTTTTTTAAGATACATGGAAGTGAAAAAGTACACTTTAATTGACTGTAAATGAATAAGGTTTGAAACACTTTTGATAAATACTCTAATCATAATTTACTCAAGAACATATTAAACAGATTTTTCCAACTCTTCATAAAACGATAAATTGCAAAAGTGTAAAGAGCTATGAATCTATAAGTTTTAATATTTCCATCAAAATTGATTTTAGCATTGTACGTTGAACTAAATGCAAATGTCGTTCCTTTTTCTTAAGATAAAATCTAAAATGTTGACCTTAGGCCTTTTATTTTTTATTAAATGGTTTACGGGAGCGCCGACTCTAATTTCTTCTGGAAAAAAATAAAAATAAAAGTTGCGATGGCTTCCTTTATCTTTATACTTTCCGCCGACCGTCTTAAACTGTCAGCTCGCAAAATAAAATTTCTATAATTTGCAATCATTGAATCTTTTAAACGCTTCAATTCTCTATCCAGACATGTAAAGTGTTTAAGTGATCAAGACAACTCATGTCATAGGATGTGTCTGTATTTCTGATTGGTTTATGTATCCAAGTTTATCCAATAGAAAGTCGTGTGTTAAATATGACCATTAAATCTACTGTTCCTACTTTTTCCTACTTTCCCTACTTTTTTATTTTGATCCTATTTTTTCCTACTTTTTCTTCAAAACCTCCTACTATTCCTACTTTTTCATCTCAAAAGTAAAAAACTACTTGCTTCACTTGTCATCAAAATCCGATTCAAAGCTTTTAAAAAATTTCTGGCTCGCTTCGCTCGCCCATTCTATATATTTTACATGAAAAATCAATCTGTCCTTAGTTCTCTCTGTGATTTCCTCAAAGATGAACATTACCAGTCTACAATCATTGCTTACTGTGATTTGTGTTTCATACTTATTGAAAATTGTCGCTAAAAGTGATGGAAAATTTCCTACAATCCCCCTATTATTTCCCACTTTTTCCTATTTTTCTCCTACTTTTTTTCATTGACCACATGTACTCCTACTTTTTTCCTACTTTTTCATCAAGGTAGAGTAGAAAGCCTGAACCAGGAATGCAGTAAACTTAGCAACAATTGTTATGGAAGTTTCAAAAAATAAAAAAAAGATGATCCGTTTCCTCTTTTATTTTTATTTTTTTGGTCGACTGTGTTAAATTTCTCATTTTATTTTTATTTTTATTTTTCCCCCTCGACTCAATTTTTTTTCAAAATTTCCCGTAAACCATTTAAAAAAAAATAAAAGGCCTTAATATGGGGAAATATTTTCACACGCATGTACGTGTATAGATTTATCTTACAGTGAACGTGTATAGATTTATCTTACAGTGTAATAGTAATCATCCAAATAAGGATTATCTGACTGGAGCTGAATCAGCTGAATTTTGACAATCCAGTCTTTTTCTTTCTGAGTCATCAGTCCGGCATAGCCATCAATTGATCGTTTTCTGTCCTCCTCCTCATTAAACCTATAATAGCGTCTGTATGGGCGGTGCTGGTGATCTCCTGGGTAGGGTCGATGCTGATGCTCCCCAGGGGGTCGGTAGTCTCGACTCTCACCGTTATGATGGAGACCTCTATTGCCACCCCTGTTAATTGATACACATACATGTACATGTACATGTATATATATACAATGCACCAAAGTATTGTACACAACTACATGTACATGTGTATACTTGTTTCATTATTTATCAGATTCTGTTAAATCTTTTATTTCTAAACAATTTACTGATTCAATGTTGGAAATATTTCAAGAAGCATCTTATCACATCAATATCCTCTACAGAATTTCTAAACAACTCTGATGTACATGTAAGCCTCCATGGCCTTTTAAAATCATAATCTACATATTTTTTACATTTCGAATCTACATTTTACATAAATTATATTCTTCAAAAAGCTACTCTTATCATCACTTTCCCCTTTATAGCACATTTACTAAATGTGTGAAATCTAATTGTTTTACTGCCAAAAATGTGTATGTACAGGTAACTAAACCAAACGACAAGTACAGCAAAAAGAAGATCACATCTTACACATACATTGTATCTAAGGAAGGTGCAGCCTTCAGAGTAACAATCTGAGACACAGAGTTTACTTACATCATTCTACCACGCCCTCCTCGACCTCTGTTGTACCGGGGATCATTCGGATGAGGCGGTCTGAAAATATCATCAAAGTGTATTGTACATGAAAGTGTGTCTTTCTGTCAATATAGCAATTCATAAATCACTCTGCATCTGCTACATATCCAGAGGTCTTACAACTCTGCTTAATGAATAATTTTCATTTCAGGTCAAAGACAAATCATCACAACTTGGCAAACAGATCATTTTCCAGATCCTACTGACCCTTCTTAACCTACATGTATTTTTAAAGTGGATCTTCTAATTCCTATGAGTAACATCAAAGCATGCATACACAAGACAGTATGATAAATTATGGTGTCTCAAAGTGAAGTCAGAAAAGAATATGTACATGTAATGTTTATCTTAATTTGATTTGAGATTTTTCTCCCTATACATGTACATGTACATGTACAGTATATCCAATAGAACTTGCCCGGTATAAAATCTCCAACACAATCCCTCTCAGATAAGTCACATCTACTCATGCCCCTGTTACATGTATGCAATAGAATATCTGAAAACCTGTCATTTTCTGAAAACAACTTAGAAATATTTGTCCTCTGCTATTATCAGAATCATATTTAAATGGAAATAACAACTACCTAGCTGTGGTTTATTGTCCAGTAATTCCCCTTGCAACTAAAGGAATAACAGGACAATAAACCATGGTTAGGTAGTTGTTATTTCTTAATTGTCTGCTTACTGGAAGAATACATAATCAACGTTTATGCACTTGAAGGAAGGTCCATGTATATAGAAAATATTCAATGTCTGCGTTCTAGCTATTTCTCTACTGACTTATCTAAGAGGACCACTCATACATGTTTGACGTCAACGTATGGACTGCCATGACTATGTCCGTCTTCTCGAAAATCACTAGCCCTACATCCGTGGCTTGTAGATATTTGGTGAGGCAAGTAGAATTTCACTATATAAACTATACAAATAAACTTGTAAAAATTGTCTCCAGGCTAGAGGTTTCAAAAAGTTTTTGTGAAGACTGCTTTGTGGGTTCTGATGTGGTCGAGGTGGGGGTCCATCATAAGGACTGAGGGGTGGGGGAGGAGGGTGACTATATGGGCTGTGACTTACCTATGAGGGCCATTCATATGATGTCCATATGGACTGCCATGACTGTGTGGGCTCTGATGATGTGGTCCAGGAGGGGGTCCATCATATGGACCATGGGGTGGGGGAGGGTGGCTATATGGGCTGTGGTTAGGAGGCCTCTGACCCATAGGCCTGGGAATTCCCATAGGAGGTGTTGGCATTCTGTTACCTGAAATATGTGTTAAAATTGTTCATGTACAGTATTCAAGAAGATATCCAACTCGACGAAACTCCCTCAAACTTTGTGATTCACTTTACTATAAAATATGAATACATATCAATGTTCAGATCTGGACAAAATAATAATTTTTTACAGTATTGAAAGTAAGTACATGTGTTTGTTTATTCACAATGACCTACCCATAGCATGGATCATGGCTCTGTTGGCGTAAGGAGACATAAGGCGAGCTGGGGGCACACCCATCGGTGAACCAGATAACATCACAGGGGGAGGAGAGGGTGTGGTCCTACCTGGGTGGGGCATTCCTACAAATGTAAACACAAAATCATACAAAAACAAGAAACATGTATATGTATGTGAGCTTTTAATCAATATTTCACAAGTCTGCCTAAATGCAACATAATTAAACAGCATGCATACATGTTCGCACAGATACATGTACATGATCTTAGATTCAATTATACTGCACATCATATCAAAGTTTGTGTACTTTGGTGGACATTTGAAAATTAAATTTGTATGCATCATGCCATCTTGCTCTTTAAAACTCAAAGGAAAGGAAAAGACCCTTCAAATTGAACAAAAATTTTGAAAAATCAAAGCATTTTTGATATCTACTTTTGATTTAAGTTTTTTGTTCAATGTAAAAACATTTTGATGTCATGAAATCCTCTCTATCCAGTGGAAGGGTCAAATGCTAAAGAAATAGATCTACATGTATATGGGATAAACAGAGCTTTAATCAAAAGGTATCAGCTATCAACTAACCTCCTGCTAATGGTGACTGCCCATGTATCATCATGATGGGGGAGCTTCTGTTATGTGAGGGAGGGGTAGTTCCTGGAATCACACCCACAGGCGATCTCCTACCATCCAAGAGGTGAGGGGGGACAGGTCCAGGGGGAGTTGATCCAGGGACGTAAGCCAGGGGGGACCGCCGCCCATCAGATATAACAGGAGGCTGGTACGGACTGCGCCCAGGAGGTACTCTCTGAAAGATAGTATAATAAAATATGCTTACACAAGATGAAGGCTAATTGAAGATAGGTTTTTTTTTTCATATTCCTACAAGATTACAGTTAAAACATATGTTGCCTCCCCTGTTCAGGCATGGATACTATTGGAGTTGGAACCAAGTTAAAACCTTTGTTGATACATGTATATTCATTCCAACAGTGTACCCTGGTCTACTTAATTTCGATCAAATTCGAACAAAGTTTTTAAAAGTTACATTTGTTCTATAAAAATCCTAAGAAAAAGGGTTGGTATAGCTAGACAGCGACATGAAATAATTTGCTAAGATCAAAAATAAAATTGGTCGATTTCAAAAGTTTTCATGTCATATTTCATATTTTTTATTTCACATGAGCCAGGCATACATGTATGTTTAAACTACCTATACAAGTACATTCTTCCTTACCTGGGCTTGAGAAGCTTGCTGTAGGTATCTTGCTGCAGGGGATCCAGGGGGTGGGAAGTAACCAGGAGGGGGATGGGAAAACCTTGGATCTCTGGGGGCCATCTGGGGTACTCTTTGATCTTCACCTCTCATTTGACGTTCTAATTCCTCTGCTGTGATTGGTCCAGATGTTCCTTTTTGCTTTGGAAGTAATTGTTCTTCGAGCTCCTCTAGAGTTTTCCCTTTGACTACTGGAGACGGTATATTTCTTCCCCCTGATGGCATCTGCATATGTATGTACATGTAAATATAAATGCAACATAAGCATTTAATATTTCAATAGTATTCTATGAATATAAATGTATTTTATAAACATTACTATGAAGGTTCTTTTAAAATTAAATCAAAGGACTGAAGACCCTGAAAGATACTCCGCTCACAATTTGCTGTAACATCTTATTTCACTGTAAGTGTCAATCATCAATGTCGTAATATTTGACTATACTTATTGAAACATCCAGAAATGCAGCTTATCAATAAATATTTACATTGCAAGCTAGTTGAGGCCTATTTAATTATGACATTCATTTCACGATGAAGCTACTCGGTCGATTCGTACAATCCACATTTCTTCCCTACATGAAATGTTAATCATGCCCGATTGTTACATTTGTATCTCTTTCTGCTCAAAACCGAATTTATCATTATTCAATATTAAAAAACATTTAAAACAAAAACTTTTACAACTGAAACTATGTCAATGGTGAAAGTGTGTCAACAACTTTCCAAGAAAAGTATTATTAGTCCATTTTCAAGTTTCTGTTGAAAACCTTGATTTTACACACCAGACATCAAGTATCATGGCAGACTTTTGAATTTTTATGGCTTAATTCATTACAGGGTAATCATTTTTATATTTCCATCATGATTCCTCTGTCATGTTGTGATGGATAACATCACCAATGCACATGATGTCCATAGTCTGGCTATCAAATGACACATATGGAAAATGGTCCATTGAATCAACATTTCTGCTACATGTACAAGTGTTTACCTGTGGATGAGGAGAGCTTGAGGCAGCTTTGGCAAAGTCAAACAGAGTCTGTAGGTTGTTTACTGGGGGCTGTGAGAGATGGGAATCCTTAATGGGTGAACCCCATATGTTCTTACTGGAAGGTGACACCTAAAATATCAGTCATACATATCTATAAAACTAATGTCACTTATATAACACGTTTGTTGTGAAATGAAGTCCACTTTACATGAATCCATGTGCTGTATCAACTTAGGCCATAGTAATCAAATATTTTGTTTTACTTCCCTGTCATTTTCTGAAAGGTTCCCTCCTTTCAAACAAGAGAATACACACACACACATACATTATCCTTAGGAAATTCTGAAAGTTATTTTCGAATTTACAAAATAATTTGAAGTGAGCTGGATAATGCTAAAATTTTTCTAACTTGTAATATACATGTACCGGTATATTGATATGTTAATAAAAAAAATTAAACTTTATTTATTTTACAATGTTTTAACAAACAAGTTACACAACTTATATCAATGTCTCACGTTGGCTCAGATGTTTGCGTGAGGGGGTCCAGGAAGCAGGAGGAAACCGGAGTACCCGGAGAAAAAACCCCTGCAGAGGCCTGGGTGGGAGACCACCTACCCTCCCACATAAGACCCTTCTCTGAATCTATGACTCGAACCCGGGACCCCACTGATATGTTAATAAGGATTTAGAAATTTTATCAATGTGCTTCAGCACATGAAATGAAATTAAGATTTTAAGAGTAAAACTATTATATCCTACTTTACAATGTTGTTTTACGAAATATAATTCCTAGTCTTGCAGATAGATTAAAAGGATTTGATTTGAATTAAAATGATTTTTTTCTGAATAGCAAAATCAATGTTTGTGTGTGCATGATTTTTTTTTCAAAATACTTCTTTATAAAGGTTATCCTCCAGCAGACATAAAACAAAATATATTCTTACTATGGCCTTACCAGATGCTCTGTGTCCAGTAAGGCCGGTGGTGAGGATGGACCAAAGATGTCATCCAAATTCTGAGTTTTCTACAAATACATAATATACACTACAATATGGACTTTGCGTGAAAGTTAAATGTAGGTTAGAAATCTACAAATCATGAGAAGCAATGATCCAATGGCAATTAAAATAAAAAACTTACTACTTTAAGTTAAAATTCAATTAACATTAAAACTTTTCTTCTTTAGAACAATATGAAAGTCAAAACATAGCGCCATCAAAGAAGACAAAGCTTGCCTTGACTGCAACATAAAGTGACCAGCATGCAAACCTTGCTTTGCACTAAGCACCTTCAGATGCATCATCCATAAAGCTGGGAATAGATCCCATTTTACTTTACCTAGTCACTATAAAATATGGATCAGATGCAGCATCTATACCACATTGCAGTAAGCATTTAGTGTGTAGGATTGACAGAAGCTGGGAATGGAGATACCAATTCTCCCTATCCACATTGCTGATGCATATGCAAAAGATGACAGGGTAGCATAAGCCCCTATCTCATTAGTCAAGGTGAGTTTTCACAATCTAAACTTTACATGAGCTGGAAGGGCTTTTTCTGGTCTTTCTTGTCTTTTACCAGATGCATAAAAGGAACGTCTGAGGTGTTTTCTTGACACCCACAATTAGGAATTATATGCACACGACACATACCCTTGGTATATCGCGACTCCTACTGGCATTTACTATGGCTGGATCATCTATCTCATCATCCACTATATGACTGATGTTCTGTTCCATAAAATCCTAAAACAAGACAATGCAAATAATGTCCTTTCATACAGTAGAAACAAAATCTTATTATCTGAATCTCATATCCATTGATCTTGAAATGAGCAATGTTTATCTCCTATAATACATATACATGTAGATCTGTCTTCACGAAATCTTTTTTGAACAACTTGCCCAAAGACAAATTCTACAGGCCAATTGTATAGTTAATTAGACAATTTCTACTAGCCCGGCAAAAGCTCTAGTACATACAGCGTTGGGCTAGTGAGTTTTCGTGGAGACTGATAGAAATCTGCATTTTTGTGTTTTGTACACTGAAGAATGAAGAAGCTGCAAATGTCACCCACCTCCTGGGTCTGGTAGTCACTATGGAAGAATCCAGAATCATGACCTGTCATAACCTCTGACAACTTCTCATGTTGATCTTCCCAGTCAAAATCTCCTGTCAAACCAAGCATCAAAATTCTTAAGCATCTACATATACATGTACAATGTTGAAATTTTGTTTTTACACTTTAACTTTTTGAAATTCTTAAAAAAATTTAATTCTATTATTCTATTCCTTCCCTAAGGTCAAGCAAAAAAAAAAGTCGGTTCTCAGGCCTAAGTTTTTCAAATCATCTGCGGCAGGCAGGTTTTTTATTTCGTTAAACATAATAACATTTTCAGAACATCTACAGACAGCAGTTAGACTAGTTTTTTCTTTATATCTTGTTTTTTTTTTTCTTGAAATACATTTTGTTTTTACTTATACGGGGCGTTTTTGTCAGCTCAGTTCTCTCCATGTCATTGTCATGATGACCTTTCTATTGCAAATCAAAACAAACTAATGCTTAGAAGATGCAGCTTATACACGATAAAGTTTGGAATAAAAACAGACGGAAAATTCCGGAATTTACAATTTTTTTTTATGCGTTTTTTTGTTGAAACAAAAATTGAATGCGGTAGGTAAAGCACATATGCAGTGGGCCTGAGAACCAATCCTTTTTTTTTTCTTAGCCTTACCATCAATATTTTCTCCAAACGTTTCATCATTCATCAAGTCAATGTCGTCTTCCTCCTCAGGAGCTTCCATCAATTCGCTATCCATGAACTTTCCTGCCCCCAGGGCCTGAAAAATATATTTTTAAATACACAAATTGTGGGAAGATTTTACAGGAAAACAAAATATCAATACTGTATCATTACATGTAGTAACAAGTGGCATACTATAATGGCAACAAATTTGAATGAAACACTGATTCCCAAATTGTGTATCAAAAGACTTTGATGTCAGTTAAGTTCACAAAGTCAATAGGGTCTAAATGATTTTGTCATAACATTCCAAAAATAAATGTCATAAAAATACATGTCAATACAAGCATCTACATGTTATGATGTATATGACAAGTATTAACATCCATTGTTCTCCCCAGAAATTCCAGATACATTTGTAGCATGTTGCTATGTCTTCGAGGTGCACCTTGGGTTTTTTTGCGTATTACGCATACCATCATTTTGCGTTGTGTCATATTTTGTTGCTTTATTCATAAACTGTTTAAACTAATTTTGATAATGAAATAGATGTATTAATAATACTTAGATGTGTTTGTAACACTCATTCTTATCTACATGCCAAACATCAAGTGAGATCAATTGCATCATTTTTTGCGTATTACGCATACCATCATTTTGCGTTGTGTCATATTTTGTTGCTTTATTCATAAACTGTTTAAACTAAGGCCATGTAAAATAAATTCTATGTTTCTCAGATAATTGGGTTTAAAAAAGTGGCAAGGTAGGTAGGGTTTTTATTTTTTGTTTTTTTTTTTTCCATCAAGAGTGCTCTTATTATTCATGTAAGGCAAAGAAGTCGTCTGACCTGTCCCCCCATTATTCATGTAAGGCAAAAAATCTTATGCTGCCCCCCCCCCCCCCCTCCCGTTTTTCTTCATAGAAAACTGTGTTTTAATCGTCAGTCAAGATAATGATACATGTACATTAAAATTTATGGCTTTCTCCTGTAAGTAAGTTGATTTTTTTAAAAAGTAAAATAACCTATTCCTTCTGAGAAGGGAGTCGTAGCTCATCTGTCTGAATGGAAGAAGCTAATCGATTCAAAATTTGCTATACGAAGTAAATTGACATGTTTTGATTGCCATGAGTATTTAGTAGAATCGCATAAGAGACTCGACGGCTGTTACAGTACATGTATTTGCTCACATCTTGTTTAAACCCAGTTCAAATTAAATACGATCCCTCACTTCCTCGGATGGATCCGTTCATATGGTAAATAAAAATTTGGCCGATAGCGTATATCTTCGGAAGTCAAGTCTGGATGAAGCAGAATCTTTAGAAATCGAATGAAGTGTTCAGCATTAACCGCCGTCTGATAAAATAATGTACATGGCCCGGGTACAATATACATTCTTTTATTCATAGATTTAAGGATTTAACTACGTTTCTCTTGCGTTCGTCGGCGGTCCTTGCTTATACTTTTTACAACGTGAATGTCATTATTAATAGATTCGGAAGTATTACAATGGACACTTGCTTTTGTTCGGTATAGGTATTTACATATGCTGTGGAGATCAATAAAGAAAACTATACGAATGTTTTACTCGATGTATTAAACACGCGAATAGCCAGTCGTCCAAGTGTCCGCGGCACATTGTTAGTATATCCTATACAATTCCCTTAAAACGACGCGTGGATAAAGTCTTTACCCGTAACGTAAATATGGAACGCGCCATGATTTATATGGGCGTTTAAAAGTATTTATTCATCGGGTACAGTTTTGACGATTTTAAAGGACAATAAACATGTTCAATGAAATAAATTGATATTTCGTTTTTAATCGACGATCGAGGATGAGACACGGCGTATATTTTTTTCTGAAGTTGCAATAAAAACGTCTCGTCGGCGGCAAATTATAGCGCGCGGCGCAATCTCCTACGCATGCGTCCGATTTCAGTTCCGCTTTTCTTCACTTTGAAATCTACCTCTGCCGTCATCGCCTATTGTTTGTCTGCAAGATTCTTGCAGACTGGAACTGGGGCTTCATATTTGTAAATTAAGTATTGCAAGTATATACCAGCAGGTTTGACTACATTTCTGAGGTATACAGTGTACATGCAATGCTTTTCATTCGATGCAATACGATGCAGTATCAGGGATTCTTTCTCCATTCGTACGTTGCCAACACGATCAGCTGAGCGAGAAGTCCCCAGTAAAAATACAAATTCTAGCTATAAATCGAAACCTACCGTCTTTAGACATGAGTCTTGCAGAAATTTTCCTACATCAAGATAAGATTCGTTTCCTTCATTGCCCATTTACTCGCCCCTAAACACTCAAATATGTGTCTCTGCCTTTGAATCTTTCGCAATGTTTACGTCAGAAGTCCGAATGACGTCACTGTGACGACATACCGTACCTGCGATGCCTCTCGGGTTTTATCATTGCGTGAAATGGCGTAGGAAAATAGCGATGACGGCAAGGTCATATTGCAAGCCTGTACCGCCTATGACCTTGTTGCAAGTTGCGCGCGGCGGTGTCTGAGAAACATAGATTTTATTTTACATGGCCTAATTTTGATAATGAAATAGATGTATTAATAATACTTAGATGTGTTTGTAACACTCATTCTTATCTACATGCCAAACATCAAGTGAGATCAATTGCAGGTGCTTTATTTTCAAGGAAAGATTCATGACAGTTTTATAACTCCATAAGTATTGGGCCTTTTCAGAAATTGTGAATTCTTTTAGGCTATTTATGATATTTAAATTCACATGACCAAGACTCATGGTAGCAGATGGCAGACTAAGTGAAATCATGATCTAGTGCAAGTGAGATATCATACTCTTATCTAGTAAAGGCGAAATCGGGTATTATGTTGAATAATGAAGACAGATTAAAAGCAGCATGTTTCAATTTCTGGTTTACCACCAAGCTACATGTATAAACTTATGACACATGCCAGTCTACGCGATAGCATTTACCAGTACATGAATTAAAAAATTACACGTTTACGTATTCATGTATCGCATTAAGAATGGTCGTCTTTTGTTGGTCACTCGATAGGTATATATGTGACAACATGTGCCATCAAACTTGAAAGCATTATTTCAAACGAAACTTAGGGTCTACAGGTTAAAAGTACGACAGATTGACGCACGCTGTCAAAGCCATAAAACCGTTTCGTGTGAAAATACAAGCTTGAGGTGGGGGGAGCTACAAAACATTGTAAGTTGTATACAGCCGGGGTTAAATGATGAGGTACCGTATGTAGTGTTGTCATAGCCCTACAATGTATTCAATAGTCAAGGTCAAAATCCACACATACTATCAAAGGAAAAGGTAAGCAACTGAATACTTAAATTCATATTTGGTCCATCAAGCATTAATGGAAAAATGAAATATTCTACATGCATATAAACATATCATTCATACATGTCAATCCTCCTGCATTTTTGCCAAAAAAGGCAAAATTTTCTCAAACTCCAGCATTGATGAAACTCCCGCACTGGGTAGCCAAAACATTCAAGGGAACGCCTCCAGTCTGGGTCATTGTTTCAATTTATACATGTGCCATTGTCCCATAATGTTTCCTGTTGTACTTATTCATTGTTAGATAATGGGATAAAAGAGGGGTAAACATTTGATTTGCGTGATGTGGCGTAATTAATTGACCTTGAGTCAAGTACAGTAGCCATTCATGCATTCATTTATCGATTAATTAAATAAGACCGAAACTCAGCCAACATTAATATATCTGACCTCTTAAATTTGTGCACATTTGAAAAATCTTAATTCATTTACACCAACTTGATCGCCAAATAAAAGAAAATTAAACATCGCTTGGTAGTCATAAATCTAAATACTTGTAATTCACGTTCTGTTTTCAACATCATGAAAGTTTCCGTCCACTTGACTTTGCAAACTGAATAAAAGCCATGGGATAATTATTTTTTTTTTATAAAAACAAAGACATACTATAGGTATAGACATACTGGTATATTTGCAGGGATCACTTTAGGCCGCGCCCTTGCGCCATTGGCGCACCGAAAATACGTATGGCGCACTCTTGATCCACCGTGGGGACAGGTCGGCGCACTGTTGTTATAAATGGCGCTTCGAATTTGTGCACAATGGGCCATCATGCATCAGAGAGAGAGAGAGACAGAGAGAGAGAGAGAGAGAGAGAGGGAGAGAGAGAGAGAGACGTACGATTCAAATCCAATTACAAGCGACGAGTTAACTGTTGTACGTACGTACCTAAGCGTTCTTCGCACCCTACTTGTGTGTGAAATATAACAGTGAAAACCGATGACGGCTCAAATGTCTTCGATCTTTTATTTTCTGATGAGTAAAAAAATGTTTGTTCACAGGATAATACAAGCAAATGAAGATGACTTATGTGACTTGAAACATACTTATTGTCTGCTTTGATATTAAAACGTGTATGTTTTTCGGTGAAAAAAGGTATTGCGCCAAAGTCGGATCCGTTTCTTGCGTATCGGTTCTCTCTATTTTAAAACACGAGTGATATCCGGTTTAATTTTGAAGGACACGCTGGGCATTTAGCTCACAGAATCTAGTAACTACAAAGCTCAGATGCAGACTGTCGGGGGAGAGGATTGATGAACTAATGCGTGTCATGATTGAGGGGCCACCAGCACCTCTGTTTGACTTTAATGCTGCATTACAAAAATGGAGGGGGGAAAAATCCAGAAAGATATTCAGTTTGTAATATGTAACAGACAATAAAATTTTGAGAATTCTATCACATTTTATGAATTTATTAAAATGAAAAAATGCATAATCCATGTGTCAGGAGAGCCAGATTTTCAGTTAAATATTCCTTAAAAACCATTTTCTCTCGGGGGGCTTCGCCCCCCTGAACCCCCCACCGGGGCGTTGCCCCTGGACCCTAATGGGGGCCTAGGCGGCCCCCATACCCCCGGCCTTTGGCCCACTGAATTTGGAGCTGATGGGCCTTTGGCCCATCACCTCCAAATTCTAGGGAGATCCCTGTATTTGTTACACTGAAAATGGTGCAGAAAGGTAGAAAAATTATATTTACACAAAACCTCCCTCATTTTGGTCAATTCTCCCTCATTTTTGAAGAAAATCTTCCTCATTTGGGTTCTGGGAGTTTGAAAGGGATGCTCCATAAATTTCTAAAATTTTACTTCACACATAATGCCCTTTCCATTATGTTTGAAGGTCTCAATGCATTTTAAAATATTAAGTTTTTCCGTTTTTAGCATATGGCAGAACAAATACAAGATAAATTGAAAATTTGTGAGGCAGGGTATGAACTCTACTGAAAATTTTACTAGCCATGTGGGCTCGTAAAACTTCAATTTTAGGGGCACACACAACTTTCTACGAGCCCACACAGAAAACCAAAGCCTTTGGGAGAAACATTCCCTTTCAAGAAACCCCCCCCCCCCCCCATTAAAAACTGATCCAACTGTGTCTGCTGGGGAGACATTTAATGCACAAAACACGTATATTATAGCCATACATCAAAAGATTAGATGAATTAATAGTTATATCAGCTTTAAAATACACCCCTCTTGCTATATCGCCCCTTGTTATAAAGCCAAACTCGTATACCGCCAGGATTTTTTAAGTAACAAAAATCTGTTATATAAAATCTTTTTATATAAACATGATAAAACCTCCGTTATAACGCCAAACCCCCATACTGCCAAACGCCCCTGATGTAAAGGTACAAAGAAGCGTTATTCATCTAATAGTATGTACCGCCAAACAAAGTAATTATCGGGGTAATTACATGTAGGCATTCTCTTATCATATAAATACAAATAGATTATTTGTTTTTTTATAAACACTGTCCCAGGTAAGATAATTATTCAAAAAAAGTTTGATTGCTACGTATTTATTTGACCGTGCGGCCAAAATTTACACATTAGATATATGCCCTTCACAGCGGGATGATAGGGAAAAAAAAGAATACAAGAGTATCAAATCGTTGTTTCTTCTCTTCATCATCACTTCCTATTTGATTAACATTCTGCGAAACCATCAATTCAATTTGTGTCGACGATTGAATTTTCCGCCATTGATGCTGCACTCTACATTACGTAAAAAGACCACGGCGAATTAGATGAAAGTGGCAATTTAACTGCTAACAAAGTGCAATGGATCTGAAGATTTATAGAAAGTATTTTTAAATTAAGTATGGATATCAAATAGGCGATCAATGAACGTTTGACCATTTCTTTATTAAATTTATAATACCGACAGACATATGTTTATGGCATTATTGAAACTTTAAGTGGAGAAGTATAATTAATTCGCCACGTGGGCGAGTAAGTGGTAATTTTTTATCGCCCACAGGAAAAAATACTCGTCTTGGGCAAGCATTAAGTTCATACCCTGTGAGGTCTACAAGTTTTAAGCACTAGGGGATGACAAATAACTGTAAGTGATAGGAAAATTTTACAATTGCTAGGCCTGTTTTTACACTCAATCCGAGTGGTACTCCAGTCAAGAGGAGAGAATTATTTACAAGAAGTTGGCTGTTTAGATATTGTAGGGAACTCAAGTCATTGACCAACCGACTGTTACAAAGTATTATTGCCAGACCTTTTCTATTACCTTTTTATTTCTAATGCCCACCCTGCAGATGACATGGTGTGTGTAATGCATGCATATTTTACCATCCTAAGCGATTTATCCCAAATTCACCAAGTATTTCATTGTTCAAAATCTATATTTACAACAATTTTCAGTTTCAGATGCATTCTACATGTAAACAGTGCAGTTTTTACATAGCCGAGTGGAAAATGAAAGTAAAAGAAGCTTTCTGAACTGACGAGGAAATTCGAGATGACGTTATGCAAAATGTATTTTATTAGCCTTCTGTGTGATAAAATATCAATGTATCAAGTCCTTCAGCTTTTCTTAAACGATACTGCATTAAATGCAATTGAAAATGAACTTCAACCCACCGGGAAACCCCTGCCCATCGACGTCAAACTATTTGCCATTCTCAAGTCATGATTCTCGCTCCACAATCTGTCATAATCTCTAAATTTTTAAGTTAAAATTTTCTGTCATAAATGCATAAATTCATCATTTCCTTCCTTGAATATTTAATAAAGTAGTATTGATTCATGAGCAATTTACCAAATTTTTATATTCTGCTTTTTCCTACGATTTTCTAAAGATTTGTCATTCGTTTGAGACTATACGGCCTTGACGAACTTTTCCGCCATTATCCGTCAGTAGACGGCTAACTCCGTGATCATTAGATTTTCACTAACTTTTCATTTTTGTTCAGCTTTATTTCAATGTTATTGTGATAGGCAGCATTGCAGTTCATGCAGCGCAAGACATTTGGGGTCGTTGTATTGAAAAACATTGATGTAATGAACTAAAAACTGCAATCGATATTTCCGTATTTTTACGTCATGTCTGAGGTCGACATTTCCGAAGACATTCCGAATGGTGACGATTCGGCATTCACCGACGAAAACCAGCAAAACGTCAGTGGCGATTCATCCCATGGACAAGAAGATGGTCTTCCTGAACACGTCTTTGTTGCAACATCCCAAGGCCTACTGTCGGCAGAACACTTTCAAGAGGCTACCGGACTCAAAACTACCCATATTGTCATCCACGATCAATCTCTCAACGAATCTGGCCTGAAAACGCCAACCACCCCTTTACCCCCACCCACCCCTGCAACACCACTAAGCCGATCAAAGGGATTCCGTTACACTTGGGATTCATCTGTTCACCATTCAAACATTCTTCCTGTTCGATGTAAGAGTACAAATGGAGAGCTCCATAAGTCCAAGTTTGGTTCAGGTAATAGTGGCATTCACTTGCATGCTGGTAAAACCCTTACCCCAAAAAGGCAGGGAGTAAATGCGTAAAGTAAACTTCTGAATAAGGTTTTACAATACCAGTACAGTGAAAGGGAACCAACTTCAATGTATTTAGTTGACAATTCACCTGTCTTGCAATAGAGGCATAGTAAAAAAGTTAGTTATTGAAATTGAATATTGTTTCAATCTAAGGGTCCAACATACGTAAAGTAAAACTAAGTCATTTATGCCCTTTTATCAAGATTTGAACCTTTTCCTGTTTGAAATATATGATTTTTCAATTTTCATAGCTAAACTGATAAAATGTCAACAAACAATTGTTGATTCCCCTTCCATAATACACTCACAAAGCGGATTAAAGGTCAAGGTCAAAGTGGCATAATAGAAAAAGTACTTTCAAAGGATCTCCAAAATTTCCACAAATATTCTTCATGGTAAGATGATGAACCCTATTGACTTTCAAGATCAAGGGTGAGGTCAAGGTCACAACTAGAGCTTTAAAACCATTAAAAATTATATCCTTGTAAATAACATAGAAGACAAAGTAATCATCATTGGATCACCAAACTTTCCAAAGATTGTTCCCATGGGGAGCAGGTGAACCCTATTGATTTTCAGGATCAAAGGTCATTATCAAGGTCACTTTGAATGTAGGCTTAAAATCCTTGTGAACAGCATATACCAAAAGACCTTCCACAAATGTTACCCAAGGGGAGAGGATGAACCTTATCGATTTTCAAGGTCAAAGTCACTGTGGACTTGGGCTTAAATTCCTTGTGAACAGCATACAGGTACCGACAGAAGACAATGCAGTCATCATGCATGTACAAAATTTAGGATCACCAAACCTTCCACAAATGTTGCCTATTTAGAGAGGATGAACCCCATAGATTTTCAAGGTCAAGGGTCAGAGATCAAGGTTAATATAGTCTGTTTGGAAACACCCTTTGTCTAAAATTAGGTACCAATATGGGCTCAGTTTAAAAAAATGTAAGGTGCACAATGAAGCCATACAGAGCATTTTATTTACTTTCTCTGAATTTTTTTGGTTTTTTTTTTGTGTGTCAAAGGAGGAAGGGGCAGATGCATCAAAGCTGATGGTGAATGGTTTACACCAAATGAATTTGAGGCACGTAGTGGTAGAGCCAGTAGCAAGGACTGGAAGAGGAGCATTCGTTATGGAGGACGCACTCTACAATGTCTCATAGAGGATGGTATACTACAGCCTCATGCTACTTCCTGTACATGTGCAGCATGCTGTGATGATGAATCTGTGGTAAGGCTTACTGGTACAATCAAGTACATTTTTGTATAAGTAAAACTGCTCATATGGGTATAATCAGCTAAATTTTTTTTCACCCACACATTAAACTTTGATTAAAGGACATTGGATCTTTAACATGCAGAGAGTTACTTTGTTCTTTTCATGAGAGATGAAGAAGACATTCTTTACCATTCTTATATTTGTCCTTGTTTTACAACAGAAATTCTTTATCATTATTGATATGAAGTTCGATCTCCTTGTCTGAAAGCATTAAAATTTACTTGGTCTTACCAGTACTACACTGAAGAGAGGCAAGAACTTTACACATTCAAATCTGATCAATGACATGTTCATGCTCCTCGTCTTAACAATTACATGTTGATAGGGTTTAACATTGGAAATCAACTTACAATTTATAGATATTTCATTTTGATTTGCAATGTACATGTATATGTAATATTCCATTTTTCATGCTATGAGGATGTGAAAAGGAGAAATGAAACTGAAGATGACATAAGACCTTAATAATGTTAAAATCTTACACATGTGCTTGTCATCTGTAATATTTATACCTTTTCATATTCAATCAGACTGGACCTGTGAGATTGTTCGTCCCATACAAACGTAGGAAGAAGGACAGTGAAACTGGACCTCCTTCACCCACCCAGCCCGCTCCCGTTATAAAGAAACAGAGAATCAACTCTGCCAAGTCTCCGACATCGGCTGTACAAGTACCAGCAGTTACACTGGCATCAGTGGTACCTGCTTCAGTAGCTAAGGAACAAGGTGATTTTATTTTTTATTTATTACATTGATCGCAATGTGTTACCGGTAAATATTCAAGGGATACTCAAGTAGTAGCAATATCATACCAATGTATTTTGTTTCGCTTCTTTACCTTACATACATGTATATACAGTCAAACCTGTGATAGACGGTCAGCTTGGGGAAAAATCAAACATGGCTGCTTAAGACAGGTGGCCTTTCATTCCAGGTTGGAGCAATCGGGATCCTTAACTGATCATAATGTATGAGATACAATTAAACTGTATTTCCGATCTTTTATTGAACAAATACCGTACAACAATATGTTTATGATTATGCATATTCATGTAATAAGTGCATTGAACTTAATGTTGCTACTTAATTGCCGCTGGCGGTGTGCGATCTTAATTAGTAGCACGTGTCAATTAGACAATTTACCTGGACTAATTGATCAAACAGCTGAGTGTATCAAGGAAGGACGAAGAGAAAAGAATATTTGCGTATGTCACACCAACATTGGACATGTTAGCTCTGTCGGCAAATTAGAAGCGTGTTAATTTCGACGAAATTCGTGCGAGTTATCAAAGAGCAAGTGAATGTCATTGCGATGAAAATTACAGAAAAAGAAAAATCAAGATATCCGTCATGCACGTGACATTGTTTCAGGCCTTTGTGAAAAAAAATCAAAGTTACAAAAGTCGAAACGAAGCGTGAACAGGTCACTACGCGCCTCCAGAACGTACTTTTTTTTTTTTTTTTTTACATATGAGGACTTGAGAATGAAAGACGCGATTTAACGTGCAGCGTGTCAACTGAATAACCTTGCCACACGCCCAACCCTCCAGGGCAGGGAAGAGGACTTGATGTGCCGGAATGTGTTTATAGGATACAGACGCAAACGGACACGAACTCTGATATACATTTATTTTTTTATTCTTTCGTAATCAATAAGAACCATGCGTTATTCGGTCTTAATAATTGAAGTTAGCTGAGTTGTACATGCCTTGAAATCCACTGGCCCGATGCCCGAGGCTAGTAGACACTTTGCCGGGCCAGTAGAATTTCACTAATAAACTAAACAATTATCAGGTAAAAATTGTCTTCGGGCCAGTCGTGGAAAAAAGTTTTCGTAAAGACTGGATGCGGTGAATTATAACTGTCAGGGCTCACACTGGCTCAAAATTTTGTGTCGCAAGTTTGCGCGATGACACAAAATTGTGCTGTAGCACAATACTGCGCGACGATAAAGTTGCCGAAAAAAATCATTTTTCTCAATAGAGTTAGTGTATGTGTTGATCTATGTGTTTAATTTTCAAGAACATACACAGTCATATTGTATCAGAATCAACAAAGTCAGAGACTAGCATCAACACTACTTCTCTGATAACTTAGTAAATGCAAAATATTCAGTAAGTTTGAATTCAATGACAGTACTGAGTAAGTAATGAGTCCAATTAGACCAACTCAAAAGGTCACAGAATTCTTCATAGAAGCCCTCCCATCTAATTAAAAAATATCCATAGGAGGGCCTTCTATGCTTATCATAATCAATTTGCAGTTTAGGGATAACTGTACTGACAAGGCAGTTGGTAGCTGCAAACATGGTGTAGGATGAAAGAACTGCAGCTTTGCGTTTAGATCAAGCTTTAGTACTGACCCCCATGACTTGAACTCTTTGATACCATGTAGCAAAGACAGCCAGGAATTGGCTATTGTAGCCAAAGAAAGATGGACAGACCTTGAATTTTTCCTGGGATGGGGAGGGGGTCCAAGTATATGATTATGAAAAACATTAGACATAAAAACGGGAAAAGTAGCATTTTAGGAAATTTCCAAGGTGGCTCCTAACATCCTCTAGATTTGCTCTTCATAATTTATTCAATGTAGCTTGAAAAGGGTCCCCTTAAACAATCTTTGCTTGTTGTGAAAAAAAATGTTGACCTGATTAAATAAATAAGGTCGGTGTAGCGGACCCCCCCCCCCAAAAAAAAAAAAAAATAAAAGGTCTCGACGTACATGTAACTTATTTAGATGAATATTTCTCATATAGATACGTAAGCTATTTGTGGTTTGATTTAGTAATCACAATGGCCTAGAAATAAAATATTTTTTTTCTTGTTCAATTCTTCGTCGCCGAGAGATCGACACCTATGGCTATGACGCAAAATTAAAAGAAAGTAGAGGGGTGCTATTATGGGTCCACGACGTCGAGCTCGTATGCTTTTATCATGAATACAAAGATCTCAAAACCTCGATTTAGATGCTATTGAAGGCTCATTTTTGATAGTTTTATAGTCAGAACTTGCAGATGTTTTAAAAACGAACGGCGTCAACTTTGCTATTTTGTTTTCCGATACGGAATTGGACATTTCAAAGTTACGTTTCCCAATTTTAAAATCTAAATTATATAATACAGTGGTACTTCTTTTGGGGGAGAAACAAAGAATTGAAAAATAAAATAATTACATAGTATGACTTACTCGTGATGATCTAAACTTTTCAGTGATATCGAAAGGTATAAAGTTTGCCGTCCGCCGTAACAAAGTTAAAATATCTTTTCAAAATTAGGAATACTAACGTTAGACAGCTTATCTTCATAATCCAATTATCTAATTAGCAGTGGCTTTTGTGCTGCCTTATTACCTGTATTTCACACCTTTTACGGTCACCCGCTTACCTACGTTACACCTGAACGCTTCACCTGCACTTTGGATTACTTAGAATTGATCTGACAATGCCGAATTCGCGTGTTTGTCGGTACTTGAAAACTCATTTTTAGAAAATTCCCTTTGTCGCAAATCGCGATTTTCTGTCGCAAATTTCAAATTTTTGTCGCAAAATGCGACATTTGCGAAGCCCAGCGCGAGCCCTGACTGTGGAATAATAGCTGGTCCAAGGGGAATGACGGTCTTTATCTGAGACGTAAAAGAGGGAAACAGAGAAAGGGCCCTCCCCTCTTTTTATACGGGAGAATTTTCTCTACTCGATGTTCAACAAAGAAACAGAAATATTCCGCTCTCAAAAAAAAAATAAATAAATAAATAAATGAAATAAAATAAAAATTCAGAGTTCCGTGAGTTGATGTAACTTTCATGTTGTCAAAATGACGTCCGTTGGTGTCCTTTACTTTGGTTCTGCTACTTGTATAGTATAATAATACACCTGTACAGAAAATCAATAACTCTTCATTGTCAAAATGACGTCCGGTGATGTCATTTACTTTAGTTCACCTGGACAGAAAATCAATAACATTAAACTGACCAGGGATTTAAATCCCATTGTTCGGAAAATAATAGACGTGACGGCCAGTACCTGCCTCAGGTTATACACGCTTATAGAGTACATAAAGGGCGGTGCATGAATTACAAACGTCTTTCCTACAATTTTATTATTATTATTTTAATGTAGCAGACTTTTACTTCATTTTTTCTTTTTTTTTGTCATGAAATTTTTTATGATCAAATGCGGCATCGAGACGTATACATGTTTTAAAACACGTGAAAAGAAGTATAACTCTTACTGAAATTCAGCCCTTGAAATTCCCTATCTAACCGTGTACATCGATTTGGTACGTGAATTTGACGACCCGAGTAGTCACGGAAATTGCCGAGTTGCTTATTCGAATATTCGGCTAATCGACTGGAATTGACTTGACAAATGGTCAACCCAAATAAGCGGATTCCACTGTACTAGTAAATATCAAGTATTCAAACAAACAAATTTACTTCTCCTAATACACATGGCCGTTGAAAACAGTATAGGAAGCAATTTCTGTCAGAATTCTGTTAATCGCTGGCCGCGTTACGAGAGTGGCCGTTGATTTAAGTACTTTTATATAGTAACTTGTTTCGGGGGGAGTAAAAAATGACCGGGGAGTGACCGTAGAAAACAAGCGACCACAAAGACAGGTTTGACTGTATGTACTTGTACAAGATCTAACTGAATAGCAGTACATGTACATGTACATTGTTGAAAACCGTCGTAGAAATACATGTATCAAAACCTGCCACAAATGTTCCCGACGAGGAGAGGATGAACCCTATTTATTTTTGAGGTCAAAGGTCAAGGTCACAGTGGACTTAGGTATAAAATCCTTATGAACAGCATATACATGTATGTAGAACACAAGACAATCATCATAGGATCTCCAAACCTTCCACAATTTTTTTCACATGAGGAGAAGATGAACCTTATCAATTTTCAGGGTCAAAGGTCAAGGTCACAGTGGACTTGGGCATAAAATCCTTGTTAACAGCATAGAATACATAGCAATCATCATAGGATAAGCATACATTCCAGAAATGTTTCCCTCAGAGAGAGGATGAATCCTATCGATTCTCAAAGTCACAGGTCATAGGTTAAGATCACTTTGGATGTTATTTTGAAATCCATTTGCTGATAGCATAGAGCACGTGTGATGCCTTTATTTGGAAAGCAAACTCTAAAGCCCCCTTCACACTTTCACGGATCGTACCATGGATAGCTACGGATGGAGAAAATTTTTACATTCGTAGCTGTCCATAGCAATTCGTACCAATCTGTAGCTCGATCCGGTACTAGTCTTGACGAGTCATAGCTATCCTTGGCAATCCGTAGTAGCTATCCGGGATGAGACAGAAAATTTTCTAATATGTTCAAAATTTTCTTCAACTCTGCTATGGATAAATTTGTCGTTTCGGCATCATAGGGGAGTCTTGGTATCCAGTAGCCTTGGATTGTGTCTTTCTTTAATTTCAAATCTATCAGTATTCTGTGCGCTTTTTGGTCAGTATATGAGTTAATACTACAACTATTCAATTTCATTTTATGATATAGAGACATTTATAAAACCCCAATACTATTATAAAACAAGTGAGACCATCTCAACTTGAAAATATTAGATGTTTTAGTAAATAATAACGATTAAAAGTATGAAGGAAATTCAAGCCAGTCCTACTAATCCGTACTGAAGTCGTACCTATCCATGCACGAATCTTGGCTATCCCTACTGGAGTCGTGATAATCTGTAGGTCTTCCTTAGCAATCCTTACCTGTCCATATCTATCCGTAGGCATGTCGTAACAATCCGTAGCAAAGTCAGGACGATATCCATAGTAATCCTTGGCTATTTGTACTTAATTCGTTTCAACCCATACCAATACGTAACAATCCATACTGGAGCCGTAGGTTCATGGTTCATCGAACATTTTGCGTCTCGACGGATAGTTCTTTTTTGGAGTCGTAGCAGAGTTGTGGCTCGATCCATGAAAGTGTGAAGGGGGCTTTAGTTGAAATATCACCCTTTTATTTTGATTAATGTTGTTGTTGTTGTTCAACCTCAAATTACACTACAGTATTGAGAAAAAAACTTAGGGTTTTTCTTGATGTTAAAAGTAGGAATGATAGTAGCTGGACAAGGCACGACAGCTCACCCTATTAGAGTGGCCAGTGCTGAGGGAGAGACGGTGCAAATATTCACAACAGATAGTGCTGGAAATATCATTACTGGAGGTAAGGCCAATTAAAAAATTAATTTGTCTTATCATAGATAAAGTTTTGCCTAATTAGTATAGGCAGGTGTGACATATGATAATCTTTAATTATCTTTCATCAAGTTATTTTGAATTACTGAAAAGACTTCCTGTAGAATACAATATTAATTTTTCTAAAGACGCGTTACTTGTGTATGTTCATACATTGTAGTTTACTCAGTAGTATAAATTCAAGTAAGAAAACTCTCATTATATTTTTAAGTACATTGTATTGCTAACTTAAATTTACAATTATGAAAAATGCAGATGCAGTGGTGATGACTCCGATTCCTATGACTCCTAAGGCCACTAACGGTGGTGCTGCGTCAGCGGTTGTGTCCCTCCCTGATGTTACAGAACAACGAGTGTGGTGGCAGCTAGAAGAGGTGAGGGATCTCATTACGTGGTCATTACTAAGAATGTTTTGTCAGGTTTAGCCACTAACAGTGGTGCTGCATCAGCAGTTGTGTCCCTCCCTGATGTAACAGAATGAGTGTGGTGGCAGCTAGAAGAGGTGAGGGATCTCATTACAAGGTCATTACTAAGAATGTTTTGTTAGGTTTAGCCACTAACAGTGGTGCTGCATCAGCAGTTGTGTCCCTCCCTGATGTTACAGAACAACGAGTGTGGTGGCAGCTAGAAGAGGTGAGGGATCTCATTACGTGGTCATTACTAAGAATGTTTTGTCAGGTTTAGCCACTAACAGTGGTGCTGCATCAGCAGTTGTGTCCCTCCCTGATGTAACAGAATGAGTGTGGTGGCAGCTAGAAGAGGTGAGGGATCTCATTACAAGGTCATTACTAAGAATGTTTTGTTAGGTTTAGCCACTAACAGTGGTGCTGCATCAGCAGTTGTGTCCCTCCCTGATGTTACAGAACAACGAGTGTGGTGGCAGCTAGAAGAGGTGAGGGATCTCATTACGTGGTCATTACTAAGAATGTTTTGTCAGGTTTAGCCACTAACAGTGGTGCTGCATCAGCAGTTGTGTCCCTCCCTGATGTAACAGAATGAGTGTGGTGGCAGCTAGAAGAGGTGAGGGATCTCATTACAAGGTCATTACTAAGAATGTTTTGTTAGGTTTAGCCACTAACAGTGGTGCTGCATCAGCAGTTGTGTCCCTCCCTGATGTTACAGAACAACGAGTGTGGTGGCAGCTAGAAGAGGTGAGGGATCTCATTACGTGGTCATTACTAAGAATGTTTTGTCAGGTTTAGCCACTAACAGTGGTGCTGCATCAGCAGTTGTGTCCCTCCCTGATGTAACAGAATGAGTGTGGTGGCAGCTAGAAGAGGTGAGGGATCTCATTACAAGGTCATTACTAAGAATGTTGTGTTAGGTTTAGCCACTAACAGTGGTGCTGCATCAGCAGTTGTGTCCCTCCCTGATGTTACAGAACAACGAGTGTGGTGGCAGCTAGAAGAGGTGAGGGATCTCATTACAAGGTCATTACTAAGAATGTTTTGTTAGGTTTAGCCACTAAAGCCCCTGTCACACCTTCATGTTCTGGCATGGCGTTCGCACTACGACTGCCAAAATTGTATGAAACGTGGCGTGAACGTAGTAAGGACGCGGGGAACGTTGTAAGAACTCGCTGATTCGTATTGAGGTCGTAGTAAGGACGCTAACGAACGTGCCCGTACGCCGAGCCACCACGACCGTTTTGAACGTTCAAAACAGTCATAGTGAGGACGCGGTGATGACAGAACGTGGTAAGGACTACTTGCGAACGTATTGAGAACTTCATGGACGTATTAAAAACGTAACGCAAACGTAGTTGGGTCATATTACGGACAGCTAAAACTTTTACATATAATCATATGGAGATCGTCACGTCTCTGCCGTCCTTACCACGTTCTTGGTTTTAGAGGTCGAAAAAATCAAAATAGACCTCGTACAAACAATTTATCCTTTGAACGTGTCATGATCGTAGCAGGAACGCAGTAAGGACTTCGAGAACGTAGTAAGCACGCCGTACTATCGTAACACAGACGCCTTTGTCGTAGTGTGAACTTGGGGCCGATGGTAGTGCGAACTTGACTTACATATTAAAGACGGGAAGGACGCGTTACTAACGTATTACGGATGCTAAAGGTCATGTTGCGCACGTATTGGATTCGTCAATTATTGTTTCGGAGAGCACTTTCAGGTGAAAAATGCCACGTTCTCACTACGTTCATGAAAAATTTCAAGGACTTCAAGGACGCAGTAAGAACGTCTCGAGAGAACGTGTAGGTGTGACAGGGGCTTAACAGTGGTACTGCATCGGTAGTGGTGTCCCTCCCTGATGTTACAGAACAACAAGTATGTTGGCAGCTAGAAGAGGTGAGTGATCTGTATAGGTCAAGGTCACTACAAGGTCATTACAAAGAGTGTGTTGTTAGGTTTAGCCACTTACAGAGGTGCTGCATTGGCAGTGGTGTCCCTCCCAGATGTTTCAGAACAACGAGTATGGTGTCAGCTAGAAGAGGTGAGTTAACTGTTTAGATCGAGGTCATTACCAACTATGTGATTTACTGCATGTATGTGATTTAGTTACTAACGGTGCTATTGCATCAGCAGTGGTTTCCTTCCCTGATGTTACAAAACGAGTTTGGTGGCTGCTAGTAGAGGTGAGGGCTCAGTTAGAGTCAGTACAGGTCAAGGTCATTACAAAGTATGTGTTGTTAGGTTTTAGTCACTAAGGATGGTACTGCGTCTGCACTGGTTTCCCTCCCTGATGTTACAGAACAACGAGTTTGATGGCAGCTAGAAGAGGTGAGGGATCTGTATAGATCAAGGTCATTACAAGCTATGTGTTGTTAGATTTAGTTAGTAACGTAGGTGCTGCATCAGCAGTGGTATGACTCCCTGGTGTTACAGAACAAAGAGTATGGTTTGTAGCTAGAAGAGTTGAGGGATCTATGAGTCAAGGTCATCACAAACTATGTTTTGTTATGTTTAATCTACATGTACCTCTAAGATAAAGAATTCAAATTTTGTGATTAAAGGTTGCAATACTACAAATTTTCAATTTAAATTTGGTAGATGTATTTCAATTTTAGTTGGAAAAGAAATCCTTCCAAAGGTCCCAAGTAACACTTGCAAAATATATTTCCCAAACAATTGTGATAAGATACTATCAATATAGGGATGTTCGAGTGACGAAAAAGTGACGTCACACTGCGCATGCGCATGAAAATTGGTTGGCAAAAAGTGGTTCTCTTATATAATATGTATAGCAATGTCCACTGCTATTTACGTTAAAAATCTTTATCGGTACGTTTTATCGACGGATATAATTAAGTTAAGATTACTTCAAAGTTGTAATAATATTAATCGATCGTTTTAATTGATTGTGATATTCTTTTTAATTTAATTTTTCTCTGTTAATCACCGGTATGTATTAATAGCATTTAGTCTCTCTGTGGGTTGATTTAAATTTTTAAGTCGTGAATGTGAACATCTTATATCGTTCATCAATTTATCAAGTCCAACCTATACGGCGTATCTCGTATACACAAGACAATGATCTGACACCTGTCATTTACCTTGATTTTTGTCGGCTGTCCAGGTAGATTTTTCACCCAGGCGACGCGGCGGAACCAATGATCCGCAAAGGAGAGAAAGCCACTGCATGTGATCTATCCATTTCATATTTCAGTTTTTGATATTTTGACATGGATGAAACATCTAAACCATCTTTTTTTTTTTTTTGGTAAATACTATACATTACATTTGTCTTTTCGTTGAAAGAAGCAAAAAGGAAATACAATCCATTTATATATATATATGATCATAATCATATAAAAGTTGGAACAGTGGATCATTATTCAATATTTCTCATTTATATCTCAAGATTTATTTATTTATTTATTTATTTATTTATTTATTTGTTTATTTATTTATTTATTTATTTCAACGGGATAATTGTTTAAATAATTCCGAAAATTAGATGGAAGTACTAACATCTATTCTTGAAATTCTTTTCAAAATACTGGATGTTTTAACCGTCGAGGTGCAAAAGATGCAAATAGAATACTAGGATTTTATATAGTCCGAGATCCCTCTCTTTAATCCATATTAACATTTATCATTTATTTTTAGCTCTACTGGTCTCAGACCAGTCGAGCTTATGCGATCACCCTTTGTCCGGCGTCCGTCCGTCTGTCCGTCTGTCCGTCTGTCTGTCTGTCCGTCTGTCCGTAAACAATTCTTGTCCGGACAACTCCTCTGAAACTGTAAGAGATAGAAAGTTAATTCTTTTTGCATTTTACTTGGACCATGGTCTAGTTGTGCACCTGACATTTAGTTTCACTCCCTGACCCCCAGGGTCTTAGAAAATGGGCGTGGTCATTAAATTCTATGTAATCTTGTCCAGACAACTCCTCTGAAACTGTTAGAGATAGAATGTTAATTCTTTTTGCATTTTACTTTGTCCATGGTCTAGTTGTGCACCTGACATTTAGTTTCAGTCCCTGGCCCCCAGGGTCTTATAAAATGGGCATGGTCATTAAATTCTATGTAATCTTGTCCGGACAACTCCTCTGACACTATAAATGATGGAGACTTAATTTTTTTTGCAATATGATGGGTCTGTGGTCTAGTTGTGCACCTGATATTTTGTTTGAGCCCCTGACCCCCAGGGTCTTAGAAATGGGTGTGGTCATTTTCTCCTATATAACTCTATGTAATCTTATGCTCGCAACTCCTCTGACACTATAAATGATGGAGACTTAATTTTTTTTGCAATATGATGGGTCTGTGGTCTTGTTGGCACCTGATATTTTGTTTGAGCCCCCTGACCCCCAGGGTCTTAGAAATGGGTGTGGTCATTTTCTCCTATATAACTCTATATAATCTGTGCTCGCAACTCCTCTGACAATATAAATGATGAAGACTTCATTCTTTTTGCAGTATGATGGGTCTGTGATCTTGTTGTGCACCTGATATTTTGTTTGAGCCCCTGACCCCCAGGGTCTTAGAAATGGGTGTGGTCATTTTCTCCTATACAACTCTATGTAATCTTGTGCTCGCAACTCCTCTGACACTATAAATGATGGAGACTTAATTCTTTCTGCAATGTGATGGGTCTGTGGTCTGGTTGTGCTGATATTTTGTTTGAGCCCCTGACCCCCAGGGTCATAGAAATGGGTGTGGTCATTTTCTTCTATATAACTCTATGTAATCTTGTGCTCACAACTCCTCTGACTAAATTCTTATTGCAATATTATGGGTCTCTGGTCTAGTTGTGCACCTGTTTTTATGTTTTAGCCCCTGACCCTTAGGGTCTCAGAAATGGGTGTGGTCATTTTTCCTATATAAGTAAATGTAATCTTGTGCTTGCAACTCCTCTGACACTATAAATGATGTAGAATTAATTCTTTTTGCAATGATTGGTCTGTGGCATACATGTGCACCTGATATTTTGTTTTAGCCTTATACCCCTAGGGTCTTTGAAAATGGGTGTGGTAATTTTTATACCCCCAGAATCAAAGATTCGGGGGCATATAGTTTTTGGCCTGTCCGTCTGTTTGTCTGTTTATCTGTTTGTCTGTCTGTTTGTCCGAAAAACTTTAACATTGGACATAACTTTTGAATGGGAAGTGATAGGGCTTTCATATTTCACATGTGTATTCCTTGTGACAAGACCTTTCCATTGATACCAAAATTTTTGACCTCGTGACCTTGACCTTGACCTTTGACCTACTTTTCAAAAACTTTAACATTGGGCATAACTTTTGAATGGGAAGTGATAGGGCTTTCATATTTCACATGTGTATTCCTTGTGACAAGACCTTTCCATTGATACCAAAATTTTTGACCTCGTGACCTTGACCTTGACCTTTGACCTACTTTTCAAAAACTTTAACATTGGGCATAACTTTTAAATGGGAAGTTATAGGGCTTTCATATTTCACATGTGTATTCCTTGTGACAAGACCTTTCCATTGATACCAAAATTTTTGACCTCGTGACCTTGACTTTGACCTTTGACCTACTTTTCAAAAACTTTAACATTGGGCATAACTTTTGAATGGGAAGTGATAGGGCTTTCATATTTCACATGTGTAATCGATGTGACAAGACCTTTCCATTGATACCAAAATTTTTGACCCGTGACCTTGACCTTGACCTTTGACCTACTTTTCAAAAACTTTAACATTGGGCATAACTTTTGAATGGGAAGTGATAGGGCTTTCATATTTCACATGTGTATTCCTTGTGACAAGACCTTTCCATTGATACCAAAATTTTTGACCTCGTGACCTTGACCTTTGACCTTTTAACATACATGTACTTAACAGAAAATAGTGTTCATACTAACAAAGATGCCACCGGGGGCATTCGTGTTTCACAAACACAGGCTTTATTCCTATATAGTTGTGCTCTCTTCTTGTTTAAAGCTATTTATGATGGGGAGTTAATTCTTTATCCAAGTCTTGATGTGTCATTGGTAGTTCATTTGAGCTAGCAGTCCTTGGCCCCTAGGATCTTGGAAAATGGGTGTGACATTCTTTTTAGAAATACTTTATCTCGGATATTATGAATTATATGAGTGCTATTATAGTTGCAGTATAATGGATATGTAGTTTTGTCATGCTACTTATAATTTGTTAGAGCGCCTGCTCCTTATGGTCTTGGTTTAAAAAAAAAGAGAAAGGAAATTGATGTTTAAGAAAAAACAACCAGGAGAGCTACAGTCTCGTCAGAGACTTCTGGTTATTGTGTATTTTAATCTTATCTTTCATTTTAAACTCATTAATGTCTCTTTTTATCCCAACGATTTTCAATCTTAAGGGGTGAGGCTGCCCAAACTTACCGTATGGAAGTTGAGAAATAAATGCTTCTTTAGGTATTCTAAAATTATAATCTTGAGCCCCCCCCCCCCTTTCTCTAGTAAGCAAAAAGTTAGATAAGGCATGTCAATTTAAAAGAAAATCCATATCCAAAGTAAGAAAATTACTGAAGTAATAATAAAAGAGAAAAAGATAATTTGTGCGTGTATTCATTATTATTACTATGACCGGCTTTATCTATAAATTGGAGACAGTCGTGAGAAAAACAAAAACAAAAACAACTGTGAACCCCCCCCCCCCCCCCCAAAAAAAAAAAACAGCTAAGAATATTAGTACTCTTTATTTCATTAATGTTGTCTGTGAGTTAAATCAATTTTTTTCTCCGGTTTGCGTTTTCAAGCAGTTCGACATTAATTTTGGTCAAACTATTTCCCTCTTTCCATCCCGTTCAAATGCTCCGCCTTAATTAAATCACAACTAATATGCATGTTTGAGGGATAGGTGTGTACTTGTCAAAACAACTGGTAATTAGTCGGGTATGTCACACCTAATACAGGAGCATAAAAATGGGACACTATGAATTACACCGGCTTCTTCGAAAAGCAAAATTTGAAGAAAAATAAAATCGGCAGTTTATTGATTCTTGTCCCCCCCCCCCCCACCCCACCCCCATCGAACGGCAGTCTGATATACTAACAAACTCAGCGGGATTTCTTTATTGTTGTGATTAGAATGGTCAGTATCACAGCAGGACTTATCAATAAAATAATAATAGGAAAGTAGCGTATATTAGAGCATCAAGTGTCGATTTATCCCAGGTATCCCGTATATTTCCCTTCACTGCCAACCGTTTTTGCCAACCAGCCTCGTTTTCGCGAGACCCGTGACGTCACGGCGAACATCCCTATACATTGCAGTATAAATATCATCAGGCAATAATCTGCAATTAGTGCTAAGGTTAACAGTTTTCATTGAGATAAGACATTTTGAATACTGACCCTCAAAGATGGAAGTTGACTATTTTAGATCTTTGTGTACATTTTGTACTTATGTATGTGTACTGCAACCATTAGTCTTGTTAAAGATCTCCTCCTTTCTATGATTTTAGTTGGATCCCTGTAACAACTACATGTATAAGAGGAAACAGGCAAAAGAATTCATGTAATCATGAATTATTTTTTCGGCCTTGTTTTGCATTATTGCTAATTAAAATCATGGATGTTAGCAGAGTATCCAATAAGCACTCTTGTGTCAGCACTTTACTTGGCGTACTTGAAATCTACTTGAAAACGTTCTCCCGGGTCGAAGTTCCCGAGGGTACAACCCTGAAACTCTATACTCAAATCAATGAGTTTGACTTGACGTCACAATGGAAGTGACGTCACAATTACGTCACTACCTGTACAGAGTCGGCAAACTCCACATAGTGCGTACCAACTGCCTGCCTGTAGGCTACTAAAACCTCCGTTTGTACAAGTTGAAATGCTCAGAAAGATTGAGTGTGACTTGAAATTCATCGAAATATGATGGACAGACTTTAGGCTCTACAAAACTTGAATACTTTACTGTTCATAATGGGCACATTTCATGAAAGTAAATGTTTGCACAAGTTTAGGGAATCAGCTCTTACCCTGACCATATGAAGCATGTTTGGCATTCACGTATCCATGATGAAAAAAAATGAGAAAGATGAAATATACCGCACATTACATCTTTCTCGTTTTGTCAGTCCTAACAACTCCTCAGTGGAAGGGGGGAGGGGGTGCTTAGGTTGTAAGATGTTTCACGTTGTATGGCTCTACTAGAAATTGGAATGAGAGAAAAAGAGAGAAATAAATCCCCTCCTTTTCAAAAAAAAATTCATATCTTCCGATTATGTAATCGGCGCAAGCATAAAATTTCATTTGAAATATAAATTACGCTAAAATAAGTACATGTACATCAGCATGAAGTAGAATAAGATGTCTTAAAAAAGGTCATACATGAGCCCTTATACATTTGTAAATGTACCTTAAATAATATTTCTAATCTTAATTTTCCCTAGCTGGCAAACAATCTTCTCCTACAAGCACAGCAGCTGAAAGCCATGATTGAGCAGGCTAAGCAACAAAGCCAGATGTCCAGGGATGCCGCTGTACAACAAGTCAGAGCTCACATGGAGAAAGAAAAACATGAGGTAAACGTTACATCATTTATGCCTATGGTACAAGGGCTGATTGATAATGTTGTGAGCCTCGGTTTTCTGGGATGCAGAAGTTATTCTGCTGATAGATTATTTTCAAAAAGGACAAACAATCTATGGCACATACTATGCTTCACTTCTGACACAGTTACGGGAAAAGATTAAACTTAAGCACTGTGAAAAGCTCGCTAGTTAAAGGTGTGTTGCTTCATCAGGACAATGCTCTTGTTCACAAGTCTGTCACTGCCATTCATGATTGTGGCTTTAATTTGATTGAGCATCCGCCTTATTCACCTGATCTTGCTCCATCAGACTTTCATCTATTCCCAAAACTGAAAGCAGCTTTTTCTGGCACCCACTTTCAGTCCGATGATGACGTCATACTTGCAGTGTATGGCTATCTGATCAGTAAAAAAAAGGAGTTTTCATACCTGTCAACTTTAAATTTTTAAAAAGAGGGGGATCTCCCTCCTTGGCACTTGAAAAAGAGGGAGATTTTGTGTGAATCCATATTGCTACATTTTTCGCTCACCTCGATGAAGTTGAGTGAGCTTATGCTATACCCCCGCACGTCTGGTTAAGAAGTTTGGGTTAGCTCAGTATTTGGCAAAGTACTGATGCTACAGTAACCAAACTTGCACAAGTGATTCATCTTTGGATGCTGAGGGAACCCATGCATTGGATGCTGCATCTGACCTACATTTTCCGCTTGTGATTGACTTGGTTAAGAAGTTTGGGGTAGCTCAGAGTGGCTTGGTTAAGAAGTTTGGGGTAGCTCAGTATCTGACATTGTGCCAACGTACTGATGCTACAGTAACCAAACTTGCACAAGTGATTCATTTTGGGATGCCGAGAGGAACCCATGCGTCGAATGCTGCATCTGACCTACATTTTCTGCTTGATTGACTTGGTTAAGAAGTTTGGGGTAGCTCAGAGTAGCTTGGTTAAGAAGTTTGGGGTAGCTCAGTATCTGACAAAGTACTGATGCTACAGTAACCAAACTTGCACAAGTGATTCATCTTGGGATGCTGAGAGGAACCCATGCATCGGATGCAGCATCTGACCTACAATGTTCTTTTTCCACTTGAGTGATTTTGCTTTTAAAGCCAATATGGAACAAAGTATAAGTGCTACATGTACCAAACTTACATATTGGATGTATCTTTGATCAAACTTTCATAAAATGACCTTGACATACTTTTTCTGCTTGAGTGATTTTGCATTTAAAAGCCAATATTGAGCAAAGTATAAATGCTACATGTACCAAACTTGCTTATTGGATGTATCTTTGATCAAACTGTCATAAAATAACCTTTACCTACTTTTTCCGCTTGAGTGATTTTGCCTTTAAAGCCAATATTGAGCAAAGTATAAGTTCTACATGTACCAAACTTGATTATTGGATGTATCTTTGATCAAACTGTCATAAAATGACCTTGACCCTACTTATCCTGCTTGAGTGATTTTGCGTTTTAAAGGCAATATTGAGCAAAGTATAAGTGCTACATGTACCAAACTTGCATATTGGATGTATCTTTGATCAAACTTTCATAAAATGACCGTGACCTACCTTTTCCGCTTGAATGATTTTGCCTTTAAAAGCCAATATACATGTACTTAGGAATATGTTTGAATTGAATTTTGCTGCCATGAGGTGAGCTTCGTAATCTGTGATTACCTATGTTTAATGGATTGCGACATTTTGCGCAAAACAAATTTTCAAATAATTTCAGCTGACATTTCAATGCAAAAACATTTATAAACAATGAAACATGTATCAGTTATTTATTGCATTCTATACATCTTCTTGCATTTTGTCATGCACTTTCTCATGAAATGCCCTGAATGCCACTATCTAGAATTATTCTTATTTCGTAAATATGCCAAAAGAGGGAGAAAGAGGGTGATTGGGCCAAAAAGAGGGATGTTTTGGTCTCCCTCGAGGGCGAAATGCCAAGGAGGGAGATGAGGTCAAAAAGAGGGAGTCTCCCTCCAAAAGAAGGAGAGGTAACAGGTATGATTTCTTTAAAAGTGGTATTGAGACCCTTAAACACCAATGGCAAAAGTGTATAGATACTGAAGAGGATTATGTAGAATAAATTTATGAATCACAAAGCCATATAAGTCCCCTACCGGCATTAATCCATGTCCTGCAACTCTGCCTTGACATGTGCTCACACCAAAAGATGAATGCCCACAAGAAAATAAGTACAATATGTGTACAATGTATTAGAAAAGGTCTGGAAAACAGAAAATTTCATGAAATTTGCTAAGGGGCCATAACTTGTGTAAAAACAGGTCAATCAAAACAACTTTCAACTTAATCTGTATCATACCATTACTATAATGTAGCCACATACCAAAAATCATTTCAATATCCACAACAACAGCCATTAGAAAAATCCAGAAAACTGAGAATTTCATGAAATTTGCTAAGTCCAGGTGCCATAATTCCTGTAAAAATGGGTCGGTCGAAACCAAACTTGAACTTGATCTGTTTAACACTAAAAATGTTTTCTCATATTACTTTTTTTTCCATATCTGTAATAAGATGGAAGGAAAGTCCGGAAAACTGAGAATTTCATGACATTTGCTAAATCCAAGGGCCATAATTCTTTAAAAATGGGTCAATCCAACTTGATTTGTATCACACTGAGATGTATTCACATACCAAAAATTATTTCAATATCTGCGATTCCATGGAAGAAAAGTCTAGAAAACTGAGAATTTCATGGAATTTGTTAAGTCCAAGGGCCATAACTATTTTAAAAATAGGTCAATCGAAACCAAACTCAAATATCTACAACAACAGCCAATAGAAGTCTTGAAAACTGAGAATTTCATGAAATTTGCAAAGTCCAAGGGCCATAACTCTTGTACAAATAGGTGACTCGGAACCAAACTCAAACTTGATCTGTATCACATTTAGATACACTCACATACCAAAAATGAGTTCAATATATGCAACAACAGCAAAAAAAAGTCTGGTAAATTAAAGTGTGAGAGATGGGTGGACAGACAAACAAACAGGATGGAAACTATAAGTCCACTCTGGTGAGACAGTAGAGAACTTAAAATAATGCAAAATATCTGATAAAATTCAAATCCGAGGCTCACAATATATCAATCAGCCCTCGTACATCCGGTGTATGGTACTTTGAAATTAAGATGTGGTGCAACCAATGTTTTACAAGAATAGGTTATGGTCTCCGTACTCTCTCAAATGTTTGGTACACTTTCATTCTCAGTCTTTTCTTGCCATTTGTAGAGGTATTAGACTGAACTTTGGTATCTGATGGACATATTTATAAGCTACATACATGTATCAAGTTTTAGTTTGTTCTGATTGGATCATTCAAAGCAGACTTGTGGGACATACGTTAGAGTTTTCCTGACAGGATATTTATATTGCTTTGTTGTCAAACACCTGTTTTAGTTTCCAGCTTGTACAAAGACACTATAGCAATGTAACGGTCACATGACATTAGAAACCTTGATCTGATAGCACTACACACTTAGCTCTGGTACATCACTGTTATGATCATATCAGATACGTCACAGACACATGATGTCATTAACCTTGAAACCTGTACATGTATGATCGCACCATAGCTTTAGCTCTAACAACGTCATACTCTACTTGGTATGATGATGTCAGTAACATTGATGTACCATTACATGTATATCAATTTGTAAAGTCTGTGATTACCGGCAGTCATGACTACCAGTATACTGTAATCAATCGTGACTTACTTGCAAGGATAAAATAACTCTTTGAAATATGATTGGTGGACAATTACAAAATATGCAAATATTCGTCAAGGTTATTCAGAACCTGTGCATAAGATACTTTCATCAGGTCGGCTGAAGAGTCTAGATGACTTGACAAATGAAAGTTATATCGTATCAGTGCATTTTCTTCCGAAAGATGCATCAAAAGGTCTTTTTACCGATACCGGTACTTCTTACAACAATCACAGATCCTGGGAAATTTTCAAAGCTCGAATCAGAAATAAAAACTGAAAAGCCTGGAAATGTAGGATTGGTCTAACAAGAATAAAAATCGTTTATTCCATTTTTTTTTTTCTTACTAGAATTTTACAACATTTAATGTCAGCTAAATGCCGGCAAGCTTTTTGTAAAAGCTAATACTTGTAACTCATCACTTTTTGACGTCTCAAATTTTTCTTATGTTTACATCCATTTACGTATAATAAATTTCATTACTTACTCTGCAGGCCTTAAACACAATGCGGTTAGAGAGTCAGATGACATTATCCAGAGCTCTTATAGAGGAACGAGCCCAGAAAGACCTCGCCATCCAGCAAGCCGTGGCTTCAGCACGGGCCGATCTTCAAGTCCAGGAGAAAGGAGACATTGTAACAGTGGTGCAGTGTGATAAGGTCACGTATAGTGAGAGTTGGGGAGAAAATCACACCGAGAGTCAGACAATTGAGATGTTAGAAGTGGACGCAGACTCGGACAAAGAAAAAGACTGAAAGAACAGTTTGCCATTTCTCTTGTTATCTCATCAGCAGCAGCTTTATATATTATCGTTTATCAGAGAAGATTTTAAATATGATATTTATTATGTTCAGATACATTTGTATTTTAATATGACTGTGAAATGTATGGTAGCACCATTTTATTCAGAACTGAAAGTGAAATTGAATAGTTTATGGACATCCGGCTGAATTAGATAATGGATGACAAATCTGAGAAAAAATTCCTGAAAACAAAAAAGATCTCACCTTGGAAATTTTTTGTTCCACACCTGGATATGATTTACTCCAGAGTACTAGAATGTACAAATTTCAAAACATGCGAGAATAAAGCTTTATGTAGGACCGGAGGTCTTGTGAATAAATGCAAACTGTTTATGCACTGAGGTTTTTTATGTACAGAAGATTTTTTTAACTAAGATAAAACGCTCCATTTTATCTTCATACCTTCCTTCAATATTTGCAAGTCTTCACCATTGCATTATTATATTTAAATAGAAGTTAAGCTGTGTGTGTGAATGAATTATTAATTGTTTCACTGGTCACAAGAAGTGTCATCTTCAGAAACTGTGGATCCAATACGTTCTAATCATCTACAGTGGACTTTATTTTTAAATTTCTTGCATTTGAAGTACCATTATAGCCAGTAAAGCCTATTTGTAACAGTCACTGCCCTTGGTTCTTATCCAATAACTAGAGAGAGAAATAAATCTGTTGATCCGCTAGATGGCAGTACGTCAATTTCGAAGCACTTATATCATGGAGAGGAGTAGGATTATTAGAACATATTTGATTTGCTATTTTTGAAGATGAAGAAGTGTAAAAATTCAAAATTGATGAGACTTTGAAGTTTAGGCATCATCATCATCATCATCATTATTATCATCATAACCATCATCATTATTATCATCATAAACTTTCATCCAGAGTTGAATACTTGTATGTTGCTTCTTTTTTCCAATCAATCATTTGTAAACAATGTTGTTTTGTTAAATCTTTCTATATTTAAATTATAAAATAAAACTTAGCAATATGTAAACTTCAATATTTCATTTTATATGGATGATGACAACACTTTTAGTATCATATTTATTCTACGTTGCAATGTAGTTTAAAAATATACAATGTATGTCATTGGTCTTGACCTTTGCAAAGAAAGAGATATGGCTCATTTTTGTGTCTATATTCCCTGTCTTAGATACCCAAAGCAATCCGACTCCATTTTTTGACCTCATTGCCAACATTGCCCCAGAATACAGACTACAAGGAGTAATCATGGACATTTCTACTTTTTATTTTAAGCAGCTAGATCAGATAAACAGAAGAGAAAACAAATCGCCCTTTTATTAAAGTAAGATTTGCAAACAAAGGTATTGATAAATTGAATCTTGGTCAAATTTTGAATCACAAAACTGTCACGGAAAAGATCCCACCATATTTCAAAAGAAAAGTAACTCCTTGTATTTCCTATAGCTACACACCAACAGTTGCATCTAAAATTAACAATTACAAACAATTCCTGCAGTGTACTGATTTAAATAATCCCTCGCTACATCCACTTCCTTGCAAATGTTTTTCATCAGATTTCAACTACTCTCCTCATGGACACGTTATTACTGGTGACCTTAGTATAGTCAAGAACGACAAGTTGTTAGAATTGTTAAAAAAGGGTCCCAAATGCAGAGAAAGTAACTCCTTTACTTGGAACCAAAATTTCAAAATTATCATGGACTCTTGTGAGAAATATGCAAGACGTTGGGCAAAGGAAGAGGATGAACAGCTCGACACCCTTTCAGAATGGATAAAATTCATCAGTGGGTTACAGTTATCTAGAATTCACCGCTTAAAATCAACTGTAAACACCAGATTCAAGTCTATCTTTAAAGACCCTGATGTTATCACAGAGCTTACCTACCTCCAAGAACATTATGTCATCACACCAGCGGATAAAGCCTCAAATAATTATGTCTTCTGAACCGTTTGCCCGATCACTTTCATATTTTAGTATGTTGTTGCTTATGACCCGAAGGTTTCATATCACCTTGACCCAAGGTCAAGGTCACTTAGTGCATTTTTAATGAAGTTATGCATACATTCCTGTCCGGGCTATATCTCTTGAACCGTTTGCCGGATCACTTTCATATTTTAGTATGTTGTTGCTTATGACCTGAAGGTTTCACATCACCTTGACCAAAGGTCATGTAACCAAGGTCAATGTCACTAAGTGCATTTTTAAAGAAATTATTAATACATTCCTGTCCGGGCTATATCTCTTGAACTGTTTGCACGATCGCTTTCATATTTTAGTATGTTGTTGCTTATGACCCAAAGATTTCACATCACCTTGACCTAAGGTCATGTGACCAAGGTCAAGGTCACTTAGTGCATTTTTTTATGAAATTATGCATACATTCCTGTCCAGGCTAGATCTCTTGAACTGTTTGCCAGATCACTTTCATATTTTAGTATGTTGTTGCTTATGACCCAAAGGTTTCACATCACTTTGACCCAAGGTCATGTGACCAAGGCCAAGGTCACTTAGTGCATTGTTAAAGAAATTATGAATACATTCCTGTCTGGGCTATATCTCTTGAACCGTTTGCCGGATCACTTTCGTTTTTTAGTATGTTGTTGCTTATGACTCGATGATTTCACATTACCTTGACCAAAGGTTATGTGACCAAGGTCAAGGTCATGTAGTACATTTTTAATAAAATTGTACATGCATTCCTGTCCGAGCTGTATCTCTTGAACGGTTTGCCGAATCACTTTCATATTTTAGTATGTTGTTGCCTATGACCCGAAGGTTTCACATCACCTTAACCCAAGGTCATGTGATCAAGGTCAAGGTCACTTAGTGCATTTTTATTGAAATTATGCATACATTCCTGTCCAGGCTAGATCTCATAAACCGTTTGCCAGATCACTTTCATATTTTAGTATGTTGTTGCTTATGACCCAAAGGTTTCACATCACCTTCACCCAAGGTCATGTGACCAAGGTCAAGGTCACTTAGTTCATTTTTAATGAAATTATGCATACATTCCTGTCTGGGCTATATCTCTTGAACCGTTTGCCGGATCACTTTCATATTTTAGTATGTTGTTGCTTATGACCCGAAGGTTTCACATCACATTGACCCAAGGTCATGTGACCAAGGTCAAGGTCATATAGTATAATTTTAATGAAATTGTACATGCATTCCTGTCCGGGCTATATCTATTGAACTGTTTGCACGATCGCTTTCATATTTTAGTATGTTGTTCCTTATGACCCGAAGGTTTCACATCACGTTGACTCAAGATCATGTGACCAAGGTCAAGGTCAATTAGTATACTTTAAATGAAATTGTATTTGTTATGTGTATTATGCCCAGGCTTAATCTTTTGATCCGTGATAGGATCACTTTATATTTCAGTATGATGGTGCTGATGACCCAAAGGTTTCACACCACCTTGATCCAAGGTCATATGACTAAGGTCAAGGCCAAGTTTTACATTTTTTAATGAAATTGTAAATGCTATCGAGTCTGGGCTACATCTGTGGAATCGTATACTGGATCACTCTGATACTTAAGTATGCTGTTGCTCAGGATTGGAGGGTTTCTTATCATCTTGACCCAAGGTCATGTGCCCAAGGTCAAAATCATTTAGTTCTTTTTAATGAAATTGTACGTCCTAATCTTGTCTGGGCTATATCTCCTGAACCCTTCTTACAATTGTTTTCATATTTTAGTTTGTTGTTTCTCATGACTAATTGTTTCTTATCACATTGTCCCAAGGTCACATGATTAAGGTCACTTGTATATGCTAATCATGTCCAGGCTGAAATTGTCTAAGCTTATCATGTTTAGGCTTTACATTTTGAACCGTGTATCCAATCACTAATTCAGTTTTTTGTTGCTCATGATCCATACAATGAAGGTTTCAGATCACCTATATATCCAAGGTCATGTTACCAAAGTCAATTTCACTAAATATGCTTATAATGAAATGGTTTATGCTAATCATGTTTGGACTTTACCTCAAACAATATAATGAATCACTTTCATGTTTTAGTATGGTAATGCCCATGACTCAAAGGTTTCACATCATCTTGGCCTAAGGTCAAAGTAACTTAGAGGGAGGGGGGAGACATCTGGGTTTTTTTTCTGAAAAACAATTTTTTAATTACACATTGATACGCTATGCCAGAGCAAGTACTAAATATACGGATTTTGTTCTGAGAGCTAGGCGTCTTTCAGATAAGCTTCTCAGTCAGGGATATTTTTGTGACCGACTAACATCGTCACTGAGGACTTTCTACGGTCGATATTGGGAACTCGTCATACACTATGATGTCCCACTCTCCAGAATGGTGGATGATATTCTGTCATAGACCATCTGAATCATCCAACCAAAGATTGTACTCTGTCTTCCGAAATGGAAGTAACCGGATGTAACAGTTCTACCGAATTGAAGCGGCGGGTGTTGCATGCAAGCAGGAGAAGCTTACTCTTCCTGGGCACCTTGTCTCACTCCCATATCGGGAGTTCGCTTCTTTTCATATGATGGAGGTTTTTGTTTGTTTGCTTTGGTTCCTGTTTTGTCCTGATTTTGTATGCCTTCCGTTTTTGATTTTCTGTATTATCGATTTTGTGCTGTATACAGGGATATGGTCATTATCCATATTTGTCATTACTTGCAAAAAGTACTATTTCGACAGTCTTGTTAAAGAGTTGGGTTTAAATTCGACACCTGGAAATCCCACTTACACCCCAATTGACCCTTCCGAACGCGGGAAAAAATTGTGAAATTCCATGACGTCACAATGTAATTTCGATGTTTGACCGAGGTTCGAAGCTTGTTTGTCCGAGGTAAAAGCATTGTGACGTCATGAAATTTTGCATTTTTTTCCTGCAATCGGAAGGGTCAATTAAACTTTCTGCCTCTGAAATAATAGATAACTACAAATCAGCTCTCGCTTTAGATTTACCATACTATTATTGCGTACCTAAAATGCATAAGAATCCGTACAAACAACGTTTCATCGCTGGTTCCTCAAAATGTTCAACCAAATCTGTATCGATCTTACCAAAGTTTTATCTGAAATCAAATCTGGACTTCAAAAAATATTGTTCGACAGTATATTCCCGTTGTGGTATCAACCAGATATGGATTTTAAAGAATTCGAAGGAACTTTTAGAACATCTGAAATCCACTCATTTTAGAAGAGCTCATTAGATCAAAGCCTTTGATTTTTCGACACTTTACACTACCATCCCACATTCTAAATTGAAAGAAAGACTCGCAAAAATTATAGTAATGCGTTTACAAGCAAGAACGGCAATCGCAAATACAAAATTATTGTTGTTAACTATGACAAAACCTACTGTGTAAAAGAAAATCCTATTCTTAAAATAAGTACACTGAATCAGATGTTAAACTTCCTGATCAACAACATTTTTGTGGTGTTTGGAGGAAAGGTCCATCAGCAAATTGTCGGACTTCCAATGGGGACCAATTGTGTCCCACTCCTTGCCGACATTCGAAGCTGAATTCATTCAATCTTAGGTCTCTGAAGGGAAAAGATACTTAGCTTCTGACGTCAACTTCACTTAAAGATACATAGACGATGTGTTGTCCATCAATATTTAATAATTCACGGATTACCTCAGCAGAATCTATCCTTCGGAGCTTGAAGTCAAACAAACTATAGAGACAAATAAATCAGCATCCTATTTGGACATAATGTTGTCCTACTACACTGATGGTCACATGAATACCTCACTCCATGAAAACGTGACGACTTCAATTTCAGCATCACCTTTTCTGAGCAGCAACATCCCTTCATCGCCTGCTTATGGTGTGTTTATATCTCAGTTGATACGCTATACCAGAGCAAGCTCCAAATATACATACTAGTATTTCATTCTGAGAGCTAGGCGTCTTTCAGATAAGCCTCTCAGTCAGGGATACGTTTGTGACCGACTAACATCGTCACTGAGAAAGTTCTACGGTCGATATGGGGAATTCGTCATCCACTATGATGCCCCACTCTCCAAAATGGTGGATGATATTCTGTCATAGACCATTTGTACCATACAACCAAAGATTATACTTTATATTCCAAAATGGAAGTAACCGAATGTGACAGTTCTACCGAATTGAAGCAAGCAAAGAGATGCTGACTCTCTCAAAGCCCAGCGTAAAATGAACAAGGTATGTCGTCATACCTTGTTCATTTTACGCTTGGCTTTGTTTACCAACAATAATGGATATTACGTAGAATTCTTTTATATTCGTTTTTTTCCTCTGATAAAGGCCGAGTGGCCGAAAATTTGTGGATATTGAGTGCTTATTGTTATTTATTATACTTCCCTACGGAGGACTTAACTTCATTCTTTGAAAATTTCATGAAATTTGCAATTGCTAAGTCCAAGGGCCATTACTCTTGTAAAATTAGGTCAATCGAAACCAAACTCAAACTTGATCTGTATTACACTAAGATATATAAATATACAAAAAATCAGTTTGAAATCTGCTATAGAACCGAAGAAAAGTCCGGAAAACTGAACATTTCATGAAATTTGCTAAGTGCAAGGGCCATAACTCTCGTAAAATTAGGTCAATCGAAATTAAACTCGAACTTGATCTGTATTTGCATTTGTAAGATGTATTTGCATACAAAAAATAAGTTCAATATCTACACACTTCGTTTTCACGGCGTTTTACCTCTTTGTTAAACTTTCCTTTTTTCTCGAAATAAAAAATGGATCCTTTTCAACCAAAAGAACATATATCATTAATAAAAAATATCATTATGTTTAGAGATGAATTAGATCGAATCTTTCCCCCTACCCAACCATTTTTAGACCAGTCGAGCTTATGCGATCGCCATGTGTCTAGTGTCCGTCCGTCTGTCCGTTAAACATTTCTTGTGGTTTCAAGTCCTCTGAAACTGTTGTTGATGGATATTTAATTCCTTTTGCAACATGATGGGTCTATGGTCTAGTTGTGCACCTGATATTTTGTTTGAGGCCCTTACCCAAGGGTCTTAGGTATTTGAAATAGAACCTTTGATGCAGTTAAGTATGAGGCGCCGTTTTACTATTTATTCCCTATTTTTTGATACAACAACAGCCAAGAAAAGTAAGGAAAATTCAAAATTTCATGAAATTTGCTGAGTCCAAGGAACATAACTCTTGGAATAAAACACCGCTTAAGACGGTATGGCCTGATTGCAAAGTAAGTTTTTGTCGCTAACTGGGTCAAGGTCAATAGGTCAAATAATACGGCATAAATTGAAAGGTTTTGTCAGAGGCAACCTACATGTATAATATAAAGTTTCTACTGCATACAGTTCCATAGATTTCGCTTAAACCAGAAACTTTAACCAAAATATTTAACTAGGTCAAAGTCCAAGGTCAAGGTCACTAGGTCAAATGTTACGGCATTAATTGAAAGGTCTTGTCATGGGCATCCTACATGTATAATATAAAGTTTCTACTGCATACAGTTCCATAGATTTTGCTTAAACAAGTAACTTTAACCACAATTTTTAACATTGTCAAAGTCCAAGGTCAAGGTCACTAGGTCAAATGTTACGGCATAAATTGAAAGGTCTTGTGATGGGCAAGCTTCATATATAATATAAAGTTTCAACTGCATATAGAAATTCAACCAGAAACTTTAACCAAAATGTTGACGACAGACGGACGGACAGACAGATAAACGGACATCATCAATCTATAGACCGGAATTGCTTTGCAATCCGGCCAAAATTAGTCAATCAAAATCAAACTTGAAGTTGATCTTTATCGCATTGAGATATATCCACATACCAAAAAAATCCGTTCATAAACTACAATAATAGCCAAGAAAAGTCCGGAAAACTGAAAATTTCATGAAATTTTATTTTTGAAGTGCAAGGACCATAACTCTTGTAAAATCAGGTCAATCAAATCCAAACTCAAACTTGATCTGTATCACAATGAGATATAACCACATACCAAAAATGAGTTCATTATATGCAACAACAGCGAAAAAAAGTTCGGAAAACTAAAGAGTGACAGACAGACAGACAGAAAGAAAGAGACAGACAGACAGACAAACGGGATGGGAACTATAAGTCCCCTAGGGCGAGCCGGTAGGGGACTAAAAATAGAGAGTTTTGGTTTCAAGGTTCAAAATTAGGGATACTTTTTACTATTCAAAAACAATTTGGATTTTGCACGTGTCAAACCTGAATTATACACTCATGAACACCAAATGTAAGACAGTCATTACTTATATTTACATTTATTCTAATTATCAGTCATTTTTATTTGCATGCACATCGCACATTTTGCCTGTAACAGCGTCAAACGTAAATTCTCCCTACATCCAAAACTTGAACGTGACGACACAATGGCAACCCAAGTTATTGGAGCATGATTCTAGTTGCCTAATGAGAAAACTAATTTTACTATTCGGTTGTTAAATTCAAGTTGTTTTTATCGAACACTTGTTTATTCTGATCGAACGCTTCTTGATGTCATCCGAACATTTCTTGATTCTATTCATGTGCTTTATTCGTGCTTAATCGAACACTATATCTTGTATTCCACGGGGTATTTGAAGTGAGTATGGTTATATTTGACCGAAAAGGCCAACTTGGGGGATGGGGGGGGGGGGGTTCAATGCCCATGCTTCAGGCCAACACCCAGAAAAAAACAAGTTGGCCTATTTCGGTCCAGGTTATATATAACGGTACTAAGTCGTGAGTGGACATATAGTTTAGGACGGCGATGCCTGCAGAACGAAGTTGAGCCGGTTGTACTGGATCAATCATCTTTAAAACACTCTTATGTGCAAACCATTTCCTTACATTGTTAATAGACTTTTACCTCAAACAGTTAAATGTGAAGGTGTAGATAAATTTTATTTAAGAAATGACTGCCTTACTTTTGGTGTTCATGGGTGTATAATTCTGGTTGGTCACTTGCAAATTCCGTGAGTCGCGAAGCTATTGCACGTGTTCAACAAGAATTACACACCCATGAACACCAAAAGTAAGATAGCCATTACTTATATTTACATTTATTCTATTTATCAGTCTTTTATATTTGCATGCACATCGCACATTTTGCCTGTAGCAGCGTTAATTGTTTTCTAAGGTTGGTAAATTCACCCTACATGCAAAACTTGAACGTAACGTCACTATAGCAACCCAACTTATTGGAATAATTCTAGTTAGCTGTTAGCTGCCTAATGGGCGTTTAACATGGAGAATCTACTAGTAATGTAAATATTTTTTATGCTTACGTTGTTTAAAATTGTTTTAAAGTGTTGCGTCACTGACTAACGACAATTTTAAAAGTGTTATTAATCTTGGAATGGTATTAGAGAGGATGTGTCACACTAGATGTCCGCCGTCCACTGTCTATTATTCAAGTTGGGAAAAGTGGTGTCTCAAGTATCTACTTGTATATATTGGGTGTTACTGTTGAGCGAGGAGAGTGGCAAGGAAGTGATAATGATTAGAAATAGGACATGTATATTCTTTGGACTAAATAGAATTACTATTGCATTAAAATTATATTCACAAAAAGACAGGTAAGACTGACTTCTTATTTCATACGTGGATCTAAAAGTTTACTAAGGAAAACAACATGCAACTTTCACGTGACACTGTCTAGAATCGTCATAGTCCGCATTTTAAAAGTTAGTTTCTTTCGCCATATTTGTGTTGATTAACACTACTAGGATCATGTGATCGTTAACCTTTCCTCTTGGTGTTTGACTCTAGGAGGGGATGCTTGACCCAGGGAAGTTAACGGACAGTGTCGAACTCATGACTTTCTATATAGACATAACCTCAGACAGTGCACGTTTTTAGATATTGTTTTCATTTTCGTGCATGGATATCGACGGTGGGTGCGGCTAGCCAAACAGGGGATGCTTACTCCTCCCGGGCACATGGTACACCTCTAGTTTGCTAGGGGTCCGTCGATGCTCAATTTGGTGCTCTATTGTGAGTGCTGTTCAGATTGTTGTCAGGATCTTCTTTAACTCATTTATGGTATCTGACAAGATTTTATTTTCCATCCATACCAAAACTATAGGTGGAAAGTTTCCAGGAAAATAGTTAATTTTCAGACTAATTGTCTTGTAACTGAGATCAGAAAGAAGAGGATCTCCAAGGTCTACTAAATGCTGGTAAATCTTTTCGGGTCATAATGTTCCACTGCTTGCATGGACCCAAGAAGTGACATAATCTGAGACTGTCTGTAAAGGTCAGGGTTTACGTGAAGATTTAGACTGAGACCATGTCAAATTCATAACTTCTTACATGGATTTCAATATTATTTCACGAAATTATAGTTAAGTATCTCCAAGGCTGTCATGGCTTTGAATAAGAAAAAACTGGCACTTTACACAACAATCCCTCATTCAAAATTGAAAGACAGACTCGCAAAAATTATAAGCAATGCCTTTACAAGCGATATGTCGATCGAAAATTTATATTTATACATGTATATTGTTGTTAACTATGACAAGAGAAAGGAGGGGATCTCCAACAACACTCGGCTGCAGCACCCACAACAAACCCCCCAAAACACCCAATGCAAAAACACAGAGCAGACACGCACAGGAAGAGACACAAAAGGGACACGAAACACCAACTCACATCAAAGAAACATGAAACACAAAAGACCGCACATAAACTAACGATACCAATGGGCAACCGGTGCCGACTTAGAACGGCCATCTGCCACGCAAGTAGCAGACGGTGTGGTTATTCGGATGATGTGCGTACAACCCTCCCACTTTTCCGATTACCCAGAGGTTTCGAAGAACGCACAATTGCGTTGTAAAATAACCTCCTCATTGTAAGATGAACATAGAAACAGCATGACACAGGAACCCAAGAAATACACGAATGGATATGAAAAATAGAAGGCGTATGAAATACAGTCTGCGCTCTGCCTGCTGTTGCGAGCTCATGTTATCACCCGAGGAGTCCGACTGACATTCAGAGAGGACATGGAGTCCTGTCGTCACAGTCAGTCAGAGTGCAATTCTTTAAAATGCGCTGGTACAAGGCTGTAGATGGTCCAGTACCAAGCCAAATGTCCGTCTGGTGACGGGAGAATCATATCCACGGTATAAAAGGCGTTTGATGATTCTAACACAATTTCGATGGTAATTCTGTCCACCTTTTATCCATCTTATTTTGTTAATTATATCACCATAACATGAAGGTTGTGAAATGTCCAAAGTAATATACTCCGTGGCTTGTATGGGCCCGAATTTCAAAAGAAGTTGACAATATTTTTTGTAAAATTTCTAGAAAGTCTTTACTACGTTGTGAAAGCGAAAACCTTGACCTAAAGGTTCCTTCGTAATTTGCAAATTTCTACTATGAAAATCCAAAACGTCAGTACATGCCGTGTAGATACCGTAAAACGGTAATCTAGGAACATCACCGTCAAGCCAGGGAAAATTTACTGTGATAAATCCAAAATCATCTCTTTTATTATACACACATGTACGAATCTCTCCATTAATAATTTTATATTTAGGTCCAAAACCTACTTTGTCAAAGAAAGGCCTGATTCTAAAAATAAATACACTGAAACAGATATCATTCAGATGTTAAACTTCCTGATCGATGTGCTGTCCATCAATAACCAAAAATTAACGGATTACCTCAGCAGAATCTATCCTTCGGATCTTAAAGTCGGGAAACTACAGCGACAGATAATTCAGCATCCTATTTGGACATAACTTGCTGTCCAACGACACTGATGGCCTCACTAACACCTCACTCTATGACAATCATGACGACTTCAATTTTAGCATCACAAAATTCCTTTTCTTAGTAGCATCATTCATCGCCTGCATATTGCGTGTTTATATCTCTATTTGATACGTTATATAGAGCAAGTACCAAATACACAGATTTTGTTCTGAAGCCCAGGCGTTTCTCGGATAAGCTTCTCAGTCAGGGATACGTTTTTGACCGACTAACATCGTCACTGGGATAGTTCTTCGGTCGATACGGGGAACTCGTCATACACTATGATGTCCCATTGTGCAGAATGGTAAATGATATTCTGTCCTAGACCATTCTAACCATCCAACCACAGATCATGCTTTTATCTTCCTTATTGGAAGTGACCAGATGTGACATGTCTGCCGAATTGAAGCGATTGGTGTTGCATGCAAACAGGGGATGCTGATTCTTCCTGGGCACCTGGAGCCTATTTTACAAAAATGCTTACAAAATTTTGAGGAATTTTCGTAACTTTTCATCGATCAGTACTTCCCTATATATGTTGTGGGGGAATATATTTCCCTGACATGGTCGCCATAGCACTTTCTATATGGGCATAACGTCAGACAGTGCATGCATTTTATATACTGTGTTTTTCATCGTGCATAAACATCGACGGCGGGTGCGGCTAGCCAACAGGGGATGCTTACTCCTCCCGGGCACCTGATCCCACCTCTAGCTTGCTAGGGGTCCGTCGATGCTCAACATAGTGCTCTATTGTGAGTGCTGTTGAGATTATCGTCAGGATCTTCTTTAACTCATTTGTGTCACACTTATGCCCTTTGCCGTGTGGAGCTCGTAAAAAAGTTCCCCGCGAGGGGTTTGACAGGAAGTGTTTTGAATATATTTCCCTGACGTGGTCGCCATAGCACTTTCTATATGGCATAACATCAGACAGTGCATGCATTTTATATACTGTGTTTTTCATCGTGCATTAACATCGACGGCGGGTGCGGCTAGCCAACAGGGGATGCTTACTCCTCCCGGGCACCTGATCCCACCTCTAGCTTGCTAGGGGTCCGTCGATGCTCAACATAGTGCTCTATTGTGAGTGCTATTGAGATTATCGTCAGGATCTTCTTTAACTCATTCCTATAAACTAAAACTTGCGATGTCTTTTTTCTGAATTTGTATATAGTATGTAGAAATGCTTTAAGAAAGGACAGCATAATCTAATGTGAAAAGGATTTTAAGCTTTTATTTGATGATGAAATGACAAATGTGGATAATGACCATATCCCTGTATACAGCACAAAATTGATAATTCAGAAAACAGAAACCGAAGGCATACAAAAGCAGGATAAAACAGGAACCAAAGCAAACAAACAAAAGCATCCACCATATGAAAAGAAGCGAACTCCCGATATGGGAGTGAGACCAGGTGCCCAGGAAGAGTAAGCATCTCCTGCTTGCATGCAACACCCGCCGCTTCAATTCGGTAGAACTGTCACATCCGGTTACTTCCATTTCAGAAGACAAAGAGTACAATCTTTGGTTGGACGGTTTAAATGAACAGAATATCATCCACCATTCTGGAGAGTGGGACATCATAGTATATGACGAGTTCCCCATATCAGGTCGAGGAAAGTGCCAAATATGGAGATAAACAAGAATATCACATGACATCTGATGTGTACTCGTCATAGTAGAAAAGTGACCATTCCAGTCAATTAACAACGGTAACGTTGTCCATTTTCTACGAATTACAAACAATGAGCCACGTGCGTTAAGGGGGTATCTGTATTAAAATTGCTGGGGGTCAAAGAGAAGGTCGTTTAAGGAAAAATTAGTATCATTTGTTGGTTTAAAACCTATCAAACAAGCTTTTTACCGTAGGGTTTTAAATTGCATGACAAATTACGCCCGCTATAACTTATTGAAATAACGTAATCGAACAACACTAATATAATTCTGTACATAATAATGATAATAATGGACAGCATGAAGACAATTATATATTGGCTATTTCATTTTACTGAATCTTTTCACTAATTGGATCTGGTAGCAGAGAATGACCATTGAAAGGAGATATTTTATAAAATTGTTATGTTTACATAAACTTTGCTACAAAATCAAGAAACACAGATAATCGGATGCCATGCCTTTCTTTTTAGTTTACGTATAAAAATCACATAAATATTAGATATACATGTGCATGTATTTTTCAATTTGAATTGAACTACCAACAAAACTACTTAGGCTGGATCACCCTTTTTCAAGGATAAAAGTTTTCTAGATCTGTAAACGAGACGTCAAACGACTCAGTGACGTAGCCAGAGCATATAATTGGAAGTATAGATGCCAAGTTAATGAAGCATATCCAATGCAATGCCATTGTGTAGGCACTGATGGCAATCACCACCCTTTAAGGATTGCAAGTTATTTGACAGAGGTTCATACCATATCAGAAGAAAGAAGCTTTCTTTTCTGAATGTAGAACACTAATAATCACATACATGCATTGGGGGGGGGGGGGGGTTGGCAGTCGATTCATTTAAGTGAAAAAAAAATATCCCTGAGCATTTTCCCTTCCTCCATTTTTGATACAATATTATTTCAAAGTGTCCTCCCAAGCCCTTTTTTGTACATTATTTCTCTACAGCGTAATGGAAAAATAAACTCATGACATATTAAATATACAATTGTGTGAAATAATGTTTTTTCTCATATTGACTTTAGGAAATATGAGCTACGAACAGACAGACGGACGGATGTATGGATTAAAAAATTTTCGTGGAGTATAAAAATGTACTTTCAATGTAAATGTTTACATCTGTAATACTAGTACATGTAGTTTGTAAAAGTCCGACAGGTCATTGTGAAGAAACCTAATAATTTCGAGGTACATGTATAGTGGTCATGAAATCTTGAACCTATGTGTTTGATAGTTTGATAATCGAAATACCGACGTATATTCTATTTTTAAATCGATATCAATTGTAGGTGGCGCACAAATAAATAAGTTTTAAGCTTGCGATATTCTAACGTAGATAGGTTATGTTTGTTTGAAAATTTCATTAGGCCTTTTTTATATATATGTTGCAATATTAGGATGAAATGTTAAACGTCTTTAAATTCAATAGCATCATTTAAAACCTGATAAATTTACAGCATGGACCAGACATGCACGTTTCGGGTACTAAACCCTCGTCAGTGATCAAAACAGACTTTAAAAAATCAAAAATTAAGATGCCAAATATCTGTATTCTTGCATTCAACCATTTTGTTCAGCTCACCATGAGTGTGTGTGGAACTAAGAATTGTTATAACTGTATCGTCGAACAACATAATAGTGTCGCTGTAAAGAAATATATACTATAGCTTCCTCCTCATAAATTGCTAATTACTTATATTGGATGGCCGTGTTATAGAATTCTGTTAGGACACCATCGTGTCATCGTTTTGTATGTACATGAAATACCGACTTTTAGGATGTACACGTATAACCATGAATTTTCAGCTGTACTAATGCTGTTGATCTCTGTCGAGTGAGTGATTAAGGCTACTTTTTACAATGATAAACCTATTACAATAATGCAGCATGTACTTGTACTTTGAATATTACTCCGAGAACAAGTGAAGATTATAGTAAACAAATCTAGTTTGAAGTCACAATATTGGGAGTTATGCTTCAATTTTTTGAAAAGCCATCGGTGAAAAGTTAGATTTTTATGTCCACTCTGATGTGATATTGTTATTTTTGTCCCAAACATCTTCATATTTTACCCCCAGCAATTTTAATACAGATACCTCCTAAATGTACGTGGCTCATTGTAGTAATTCGTAGTAGATGGACCACGTGACTGTAGTTAATTGACGGGAATGGTCAGTTTTCTACCATGACGAATACTCGTCAGATATCATATGATATTTTGTCTATATCGATATTTGGCACTTTCCTCGACCTGCATATCCCTGACTGAGAAACTTATCTGAAAGACGCCTAGCTCTCAGAACAAAATCCGTATATTTGGTACTTGTTCTGGCATAGCGTATCAACTGAGATATGAACACGCCATACGCAGGCGATGAAGGGATGTTGCTACTCAGAAAAGGAAAGTTTGTAATGCTGAAACTGAAGTCGTCACGTTTGTCATAGAGTGAGGTGTTCATGAGACCATCAGTGTCGTAGGACAACATTATGTCCAAATAGGATGCTGAATTATATTATTTGTCTCTGTAGTTTCTTTGACTTCAAGCTCCGAGGGATAGATACTGCTCAGGTAATCCGCGAATTTTGAATTATTGATGGACAACACATCGTCTATGAATCTGTAAGTGAAATTGAAGTCAGAAGCGAGGTATCTTTTCCCTTCAGAGACCAAAGATTGAATGAATTCAGCTTCGTACGAGTAAAGGAAAATGTCGGCAAAGAGTAGGGCACAATTGGTCCCCATTGGAATTCCGACAATTTGCTGGAAGACCTTTCCTCCAATCACCACAAAAATGTTGTCGATCAGAAAGTTTAACATCAGAATAATATCTGTTTCAGGTACTTATTTTCAGAATCGGACTTTCCTTTTACAAAGTAGGTTTAGTCATAGTTAACAAAAATAAATTTGTATTTGCGATTACCGTTCTTACTTGTAAACACATTACTTATAATTTTTGCGAGTCTCTCTTTCAATTTAGAATGTGGAATTGTAGTGTAAAGTGTCGAAAAATCAAAGGCTTTGATCGATTGAACTCTACTAAAATGAGTGGATTTCAGATGTTCTAAAAGTTCCTTCGAATTCTTTAAAATCCACATCTGGTTGATACCACTGCGAGAATTTACCGTCGAACAATATTTTTGAAGCCCAGATTTGAAGTTACGAAAATTCCTTAAATTTTTCGTAAGTCCATTTTTAAAACAGGCTTCAGGTTTAACTCCCTTATTGGGAGTTCGCCTCTGTTCATATGGATTTTTTGTTTGTTCGCTTTGGTTCCTGTTTTATCACGATTTTGTATGCCCTTCGTACAATGATTTTCTATTTTCCATTTGTTTTCTATATTGGGATATGGTTCTTGTCCATATTTGTGATTCACACATGTTTAGAACTCCTTTCTTTCTGGACCTGGGATCAACCTGGGAGCAGGAAACCTCGATTATGTACGAAGAAAGTGTTCACCCTCGGGTTTTAAAATATACTGACAGAAAGGATCTTGAATTTAGTATGCAGCAAGACCTGCAGCCTGTTTCACAAAAATACTTACGATAAATTTTAGGAATTTTCGTAACTTTTGTTTGCTTAGTACTTTGTATAAACTAAAAACCCCAATGTTTTGTCTCTGAATTTATATTCAGTGTGTAGAAATTATACTAGACGGCACGATAAAATCTAAATTGAAAAGCATTTTTAAGTTCTAATTTGATGATTAAAGTTACGAAAATTCCTTAAATTTTTCGTAAGAATTTTTGTGAAACGGGGCACTGGTCACACTGTGAATGTTTGCCAATTATTGGTCAAAGTATTCGAGTGATCTTTAAAAAAGTCAATGTGAACCTATTTTAATGTTGTTGTTTTTTCTAATTTACAGGGCAGTCTTGAACACATTAGCCTCAATTTCCCTACACGAGACTCGCGAATCACCATAAATGGCAGAAAAAGAAGTTTTGGTACTTGTTATGTGCTTTAGCTTTTGGTTACCGTCTACATCTAGATCATCCAAATGTCTTTTCGGCTGCACTTGCTTCTTCCATATGAATCGCACTGTGTCTGCAAATTGCAATAATTTGAACCTTACTGCAGTTCCAAATAATCTACCAAACTCTCTGGTGTCACTTTCCTTGAGCTATAACTCAATAGCGATCATCGAAAACGAGGACTTTTACAACCTGACGTTTATTTTGCACTTGGATCTTTCTTACAATAAACTCGGATTTCTTCAACCCAACAGCTTCATCCGCTGTCAAGAACTGCGTACTCTCGATCTAAGTCACAATGACCTGTTTCTGAACTCTACGTCACTTCCGCTAGATATTTTCCAACCTCTTAAACGTCTCCAGTCATTGTCGTTACATGGCAATGCTTATCCATTCTTCGACTATCCAGATTATTTTCTCGGAAAACTCCATCTTTTAGAAATCTTACGTATGGATGGAATCCCTGTAAACTTTGGAGCCGAATTTTCCAACATAGAAAACCTCAGAGAACTTCATTTGAATGGAAATGATGGAATCTGCATTCTGGGCAATGTAACACAAGATACATTTCGGTCTTTAAACACCACTAAACTAGCCGTGTTAGACGTAACTCACTGTCATATTGAAACCATATCAAAATATGCATTTTCAATGCTAAATCACCTTTCGAAACTAGTACTTAATGAATTTAAGAGCGGTCTATCAAATTTACAAAATGCTTTAACAGGGCTAGATATGACGAAAATAGCTGAACTTTACACATCAAAAATATACAAAAAGCCTATACCCGTAACATTAAATGACGAGTTTCGACCCGTGATGAACACATCCATACAGAAATTATACATAACGGACAGTCATTTGTACGACGTACGACCGGAATTCATAGAATTGCTACCCAGAACAATTCAAGAATTGTCCCTTCGCGACAACATACTATCTAAAGCTAAGTTTCTGCAGAAAATGTCTATGTTAAACAGCCTAATTAAAGTAGATGTAAGCTTCCAACGGCAATACACCATGACCGACCAAATAACTGCTCCTTCTGAATTTGGCATATTACAAAGCCACGACGACGATGTGCAACTGCCACCCAATTTACAGATTGTTGTTGCTAGTCATTTAAAGCTTGGATATGGCTTTGTACAGGGGACGGGCTTTAAACCAAACATACTACGCTTCCTAGATCTATCTTGTAATGAGTTGGAAGTATTGGGCGGAGAGTGGGTTGGACTTCACAACCTCCAGGCCCTCAATTTATCTCATAACCAATTCGAGGTCATTGACCATCGTTTCTTCAGAGATATGTACAACCTAACACATTTATTCCTTGGAGGAAACAAACTTAAGGACTCTTTGATGTTCAGACTAGGAAATCGAACACTCGAATCTCAGGTTAGATTACAACACCTTGACATGTCAGATAATGGGATACGTGGTCTACCATCGGGAATATTCAGTAATCTTCATAAGCTTACGGTGCTTCATCTGAATAACAATTCACTCACAGATCTGGCCTTTCTGGCAGGATCACTGGACAGATTGATCTATTTAGATCTCTCATTTAATCAATTATCTGATATAAACGATAAAGCTAAACATGCACTTGACGCAATAGGCCATGTTACCGTTAATTTACAAGGAAATCCTCTGAAGTGTACTTGTGGTCAGTTGGCAACATTAAATTGGTTCGTAAGAACTAATGTTTCTTTCAAAGGTTTACCATCATTGACTTGTCAATCACAGAATGGCTCGACAGTAAGACTACTAACTTTACTTCATGAAATGCAACAAGTAGAGATTGAATGTTGGTCAATTGTTATTATGATTTCATGCATTATGACATTCCTTGTTTTGAGCTTTGTTTTAACAATTATAGCTCTAATGTATTACAAGAGATGGCAAATCATTTATATGTACTACTCAGGAAAGAAGCATATCAATCCATACGGCTACGAACAACTTGACCAAACGTACGACGCGTATCTTTCCTACAGCGACATTGCAAGGCCAGTCGTGTCCGCACTTGTAGACGATCTTGAAAGAGAAGGATATAACTTGTTCGTGCCACATGTCGACATAAAACCAGGGGAGCGTGAATATGCAGTCATATCTACTGCAATTCAAAACAGTTCCTGTCTGATTGCCTTCTTGACAAAGGAGTACATTCAGACAGCTGCAAATTTGTTCGAGTTCAATCTTGCTGTGTATGAGGGGATTCGCAGACGACAGCAGATGATAATCCCGATTCTCCTGGGAAACATCCCCTACACATCGCTAGATAAAGAACTGGTGACTTTCTTCAAGGAAAATCCTTGGTACAGCTTCCAAAATCAGCAAGATATGTATGAATTCATCAAGACAAGGATAAAACAGTTAACCCGTAATAGTTAAGTTTGGACATGTCTGTGACATCAAGGCTAGAATTTCTCGGTGAAACTCAACGATTCATGAGGGTAGTTTTGAATCTTTTGGGGAGTTTTGCAATGTAGAAGATGCTGGACCTGTTGTCTGTTGTGCCGAGGTTGTATCTCTTTCCCGTGAGTTACGTTTTGATGATATTTCTTGTGAATGTTTTTGCACCAAATGATCTAATGTCTGTCTGTAAATAAGAAATACAAAAGAACATAAGTAATCTGTTACTGGAAATAAAAAAGATATATAGACTTAGATTTGTGTTGATTGTGTAACGACTTTGATTTGAATTGATTATGTAACGACTTTGATTTGTATTGATTATATCAAAGATATTGTTTTTATAACTAATGTGATTGCAAGAAGTTCCAAAAGCTTAATTATTTCTTTCTGCATAATTCATGTGTATATAGACACGATTGGTCCCAAATACTTACTGAATTTTGCTGAGAGAAGATTCTTGTCTTGCCAGTCTGTTTTGTACCGTCTGTAGATTTAGCTTATGAGAGTCCATACTGTCCCAAATGTCCTGTATATATAGGATCTCAAATGAATTTTCATTTCATACGATGTATTATGAAACGAGTTGTGTGTTTTATACCCCCGAGCCTTGGCGAGGGGATATAAAACGCACAACGAGTTTCATAATACATCGTATGAAATGAAAATTCATTTGAGATTCTTTTTATCACATGATATTGCATAAAAATGTGTATTTCTAATGTGAAATCAACGTTTCCGAGAACTATAGAGGCGAACCACGCCGTGATTTAGAAGTCGTCTGCTACGCCATGAGAAGTAGTGTCCCCATCGTATTCGATATTCTGTGCGTAAGAGAAAAGTATTTCAAATTTGAATAGTATTTTAATGCAAGAATTATTTAACAACAACAAATTTTTATCATTGATATTGACTCTGGGTCTGAATTTAACAGTTGACCGATATTTGAAAGGTCACATTTGTCAAGGTTTATGTGATTAGGTTCCAACCTTGACCAATCGCATTCAAGCAGAGCGATATGTAACGTGTTATCATATCATATATTTATGAAATGGCTTTATGAAACTGCATAACGGGTGTATCATGTGATAAATACTTATTCATCTCATTCAGCGGCGGATTCTCCCAAGTCTCCAGCACGTCACGTATGTCATATATGTCCTCACTCTCCTTATAGTATATTGTTCTATGACCCTGTGTAGAAAAATCCATTCCATATTCGAAATATAACCAATAATCTTTTTAAACTGAATTAGAAATAAAGGTTATAGAATAAAAATTACAGAGATTCTCTGCAGTCTCAAAGCTCAACCAACTCCTTTACATGCTTACATATACTAGTAAACAGTGCTTAAACTGGGTACAACTTTATTTTACTAAATTAACATATCTAAACAAGGCTAATATAGTTAATCTCCGTCAATTGACAGTATTTTTAATTTCTAAATTGTTCAAATAAAAATGGCATATACCAGCACCACGTTCATTATTTGAGCATTCGCATCCTAAAGCATACCCGAAAATCATCAACATAATTAGGCAAACAAAACAATCATGCAAAAGCAAACAAAATAACTGAAACATCCAGCAAAGAAAAAAGCGTAAATACCAATGGATACCAGTATGAGATCAGGTGCCTTGCAAGAGTAAGCATCTTCTGCCGGCAAGCAACACCTGTATGCTATAATCCAAGATGAAAAGGTAAAAACAAGTGAGTGTATCAATGTACTGATTGAGCAATCCTACCTTTCCAACGTAAAGACTATTGAGCTCAACACGAGCCACGATCCAGGCTCGATTTACCTCCAGTCCTCTCTGGGCGTCTTGTTGGACGTTCTGGTAAGTGTCACTGAGCTGGGCAATCAAGATGTTCAGTAGCAGAACCAGAATGATGAACAGGAACATGACCATCAGGATACAACTCATTAGTCTGTAAAGTATCAGAGGAGACCATGTATACTGAAATACTGTATAATTAAAGTTTTCCTGCTGAAAGACGACTAGAAGTTAGGCAATAAAGATCATACCTGAATGAAGTGTATTCAATGATGCTCTCTCCCTCAATGAGTACTCGAACACCAACGAATAGGATCCTCCAAAAGGAGCTGTAGATGTAAAACGTACACAAATTATATAACGTTGTTTCACTTTCTCCAAATTAATTTATCTACACTTCAAATCTCAATACCATTACAACGAAAAGTGAAACATACAGACACCCATAAGGCATGAAAACACACACAGAATGAAAACAGTTCACTGGATTACTAGAATGAAAGGTAACAAACTGCCAGATTGAAAGGTAACAATTTACCTAGCCACAACAATGACTGACTGAATTGTTAATTTCCTGAATTGTAAAAGAAGATATGACTTTCGCTTAGACACCTCATGGTTAAAATCTAATTGAGCCTGAATCAAATTATTTTTTTTTTAAATAAATTACCTTGTTTCCTCGAACATTTCCACAGAACCTTCTCCTCTCAGAGCCAGAAATAAGGCACCACTGAACGCCAGAAGGATGACCATGAACACGATGGTGAACTGGATGAAATCATGAGCCAGAATCCGCCAAAGTATCTGGGCATAGGCACCAGTCTGTCTGTATATGGTATAAAATAATGTCAATAAAATGAACAAACATGAAACTCATTTCGATATTTTGCCAATTTTAGTACAAACTTCACTGAATATTGAAGGAAACTCCTTAATGCAATAGAAAAAAATTAAACTTCTGAAAGTCTGAAAATATACCATACGGCCATTATCTCATTGTAAACAAGTGCAACTGATTATGTATTACCTGAACACTGCTGCATATTTGAATATCCGTAGTGTCCAAAGCAAATAAGCAATAGAAAACACGTGCCATTGTTCGTTCCGGTGTGTCATGCGCAGTGGAAGAATGGCAATCACCATCATGGCGGACGTGATATCTATCCAGTTAAAAGCGTCAGAGAAGTACTCCAATTTATGTCTAAAAATTCATAAAATTATTGTCATAATTATAATAATAACGTTATTGCCTATGAAAATCACTTTAATTTTAATATCCGACTTGAAAGATACGCAGAGATTATGATGAGGTTTTTTCAGTATAGATTATTAGTCTAGTGAATAGGATAATAGAAAGACGATGAAGAGATCCCCAACATGACGACGACGTAAAGATCACAGCGGAATACACATAAAACAAGAGACAGACAGACGGAGACGACGAGAGCAATCACACCACATCATATCGTTGAGACATGGAGGACCAAATTAAAATTGCCATGAAAACTACATGTACATACTTGAAGAGCTGATTAATTTCGGTCAGCAATGTAATCGTCGCCATTCCAAACGACCATATTTCGAACACTCCTCTAGCTATCTGAAGCGGTGAGTTGTACTGCATAGGATCGGAAATAGTCGCCGCAGTAATTCCCGCAAAGGTAAGCGAGAATAGCGTCAAAATGTAGAAGAAAGAATTTACTCTGTGAACAAAAAATCAATGACAATTAAAGATGCTATATTCAATATTTTAGTTCGTGTAATTCAATGTGGTCGGAAAAGGTTATTAAATTTTATATCAACAATATTTTAGAATATTTACTGGAACCGAACACGAGCGTACTGCTTCCACTTCCTCCGAATTAAGAGTCTCACTGCATCGTGATACACTATGGTCTGAAACGAATAGAAACTTTTTGTTCACATTAAGGAGAACAGAGACGGACACACAATAGAATAAGGACAACAATTACTGAAAGCTCAAAATTAGTACATGTACATTTAGCCCAAACAATATTACTTAATTTTAGTCCCGTATAACAGATATTTCAGCTTGTTGCTGAACTTTCGGGGGACGATCAAAAAGTCTTTAAGAGGTTTTTTGATACCTGATTCCTATACCTTATTCCCAGATTTTGCGATGATTTGAAGTGGTGATTTTGAATGTCTGTTAAATTCTGGGTCCGAAGGAACTCGTCCGTTGTCGTCTGCTTCCAGGATGCTGTAATACACCTTCATCTCTCCACTAGGTGTTCTCTGTTCTATCATACAGTCTAATACTGCCAAAACGGTTCTCTGTACCGATAAATGTAATATAGCAATTATTCTGAACTTCTCATATGATACGTCAGTTACTGTGAGAAGACAACCGCCTTCTATATCGGGGATATAATCCTGAAAACATCAAGGGAGATAATGCATGACACTAGAGTCAGCAACACCTGTATATTAGCAACTTTCCCAAAATTACATACTGACCAACCATGACGATGGGACTCTATGGCAAGTGATGTTCAAATCTCGTCAGAGAAGACTAGACCCTGATTCTTTGTTAAATCTGAAAGTTGATTGCTCTTCTCGGGTAACTCAGTAAAAATAAGATTGCATCAGTCGACAATGTACGGGCTGTTTGTTGTACGCCCCATAACTTTTTTCACATCAATTGACATATTTTTACGTTAATATATGGTCCCCTGTGTTTCATGGTTCTGTTAAAGTGTCTGTGGCATAATCTGAAAGTTTTTGTCTATATAACAACGGTTCGTATAGGGAAACGTCTCTATTTATAGAATAAGTATCGCAATTTGTGTGTTGTTACGGATATGCAGCACAAAACACTTGCTGTGGGTTGCATACCCGTAACAAAACAAACTATGACATATGCAATACAATGACTGTTTCATTCTTGTTTTCTGAAATCGAGTTTTACTAGGTAAAAAGGTGACGTTAGAATTCATGTCACCGCGGGTTCAGTTTGCAGGTTCGGACCAGGAATGTTTCCCTCGCGACCTCAGCTATAGATAGCAATGACGGTTTCCATGACCTACGTGAATTGTTCAGTTGTGTTGTGTTCGGGTTTCTCTCATTTCTAAAAATACGGATGAGGTGGGTAATATCAAAATTTATAAACATTTCTTCAAAAATTAAATGAGCACCAGCAACACTCATAGTGATTTATAATACTAGAAACGGATCCGCGCAAGAGCAGTAAAGATTGTCATAGATACGTTGACTTTTGGATACGTTATGCATGACTCTAGTCTGGAATTGTCAATATATAGACGTTATCACATATTGTTTGACACTGATATTAATCTTACCACATGAATTTGAAATAATATAATTTTCATTGTCACCGGTAAGCGGATGAATGTAACCAAATGAACGTCATCTCAATACGTCATTAACAAAAACCAACGGATTCCTCTGTGTCAATGTCATTGTCTGTGTTACAAACTAAATATGTTTTCAAAAGAAATTAATCTGTTCAAAGCGAAAAGTTGACCAAGAATAAGCGAGAAAAATTTCAAAGAATGGCCGTAACTACTGCTTGAAGTTACAGCCTTCCAGCTTTTCAGTTACGGACGTCTTGTGGAGATGTTTGTCGAATTAACAATACATTTTGTATTTTTTCCAAAGAACAGATCACTTTGAACAGATGTATTTCTTATATGTGTATTTCATCATAAAGCACAATATCAAGGACAATTCTTGCAAGACGTTTCTCATACCGGTATTAGCAAGAGGCTAATTTTGCAACATTTTTTTCGAAACAAATTCAAGATTCCATTTTTTTCGTTTTCTGAAATATACGACGTACAATCTTACATCTTTATTTTCCATAGAACATTCGAGAAACTACTCCATCGAAGTCTATGGAGCACGCTCCCATGCCTCCTCCATGTTCAATTGCAAGAATTGTCCCACTATTTATGATACATAAAAAGTCGGGGATTAGAAATGGAGTATGGAACTTTGTTTTAGGTAAACGGTGAGACATGCTTAATTATTAAACGTTAATTAGAAATAATTCTTTCCAAACAATTATCAAATTCACAATGTCATATCATATGCTATGTCTTCGTATCACACCATTTCCTTTCGACGGAGAATAGGCTACTTCGTTCCTTTAGTAGTATAGATTTTCGAACGGAACTAGGTAATGACGTAGTGGGCTAATAAACAACTATGCAAATGAGAAAGTTCAAAGAACAAGACCTCTAATCGGCCGTTGTAAGATCTCTATGCAGTTTACGAAATAAAGAGAGCTGAATGTTAATCATATTGAGTTGTGACTGCATGTTTTTCTTTAGACCTTATGCAATGAAGATTACGTCACGAGCGTTTTCATGCGAAATGTAAACACGTTCCTTTAATGGTTTCATCTCAGGGAATCACATTGGTAGTGCAGATATACCGGTATTATGTAGATAAACGGGCGAGTTGTGCGCACTTATTCCGGATAATCAACCATTTGCTTTATATATGTAACAGATAACAATCCCAATTCGGCAGCGGATACATTAGTCTCCCTTCTTTTATTTGAACTGTCAATTGAATTCACGTGGTCTTGACATTATTCGTTTCTTCGTTTGTCCTCTTGGAGCAAATGATCTCTTTGTCAACGGATGTCTGTAGGTGGAATAGTTCACATACTTTTTGTATTTGTCTCAATTTTGTGTTTGTGATTTTATGCAACGTTATCATGCATGTTGGAGATCTTTTCCAGGAGAAAAGGACATGTTTTGTCAGTCAAACTGGAAGAGGGATTGACAGAATTGTCTTGACATTCGCAATCAAATTCGGGCATTTTCGTGAAGTATTGGTATTAAGGGATATTGGATAACCGCATTGTTTAACCTCTCTTCAGAATTTTGATCAAAGACAGAGAATCTCAAACTGAAAATCGCTTTACCTGCATACCTGCCAATAGCAGTCTGTGGAAACTAAATTCTGCAGGTTTGTCACCATCACTGATATGTAGACTCCGTACTCTCCAAGAGAAAAGAAAATATGTTCGATAAGTAAATGAGTTCCTCTTTCAAAAAGATAAGTTTGCATATTCGCTGAAAGACTCTTCCCGAAATCATATGAAAATTATAAATCGGATCTTCGAAAATAAGCTTCATGACTCAGAATAACATTACCACAAGCTTGGATATCTTACTCGCTCGACCCAGAATATCAAAGAAGCCCACAGCTTAGATTTGATTATCTTCTTATAATTATTTCGAACACTTAAGTTTAGAGAATGAGGTTCATCGATATTTAAATTCTTACACGTGATTGTCCATATAGGCCAATAACATAGCACATATGTCGTCATTTCCGGATTCATACGCCAGTGTATAAGGCATCACGCCCTTCTTATCACGTGCTTCCGGCCACGCATCACTCTCTAGCAGTTTACTGCAGACACCCTTAAATCGTTTGTTGACAGCATAGTGAAGGGATGTCCAGGAGTCTGCATTAGTGGCGGAGGGATTAGCTCCCCTGTGTAAGATGGTATTCACTAACAACTGTACCTGTATAAAGTCCATGAAAATACAAAAGGTGAAACCTTAATTTTTCATATGGAAATCTTAAATTAGGATTTTTCCCGTTTACGACATCTTGCCATTGATGTCCCTATTAAGCGTAAATATTGATTGTGTATGTTATATATTTAATTAGTGTTTTAAAGCCTTTGTATTTTTATTCATCTTCATACCTTTGCCTCGTTATCGATCTCTGACACAATATAGAGCAATGCCTTGTCCTTGTTTCCCTCTTTTTCAATTATCCTATCCAGTAGCACTTCTGTCTCTGCTTCTTGCTTTCCAACAAAATACATCTGGGTTTTCTCGGCAACCTTTGTAAATAAAACAAAATAGATCTAAGACCTGTCATTTATCCAATGTCCACTATAAAAGAGTGGAAGTGACGTGTACACTAGTAATTGCAATTCAATACATTCGCAGCACAAGAAACATATCCACAGTGACTATAGTTGGTGCATATGTACATTAGATGGCTTTGGGTGGTAATGATGGTAAAGATGGTTATCCAGATTACGCGCACGAAACCTTACCAAATAGCAAAGAATCAAGTGCATAGACGAGCGTTCTTTGTATACACGTACTTTCAAGTTCTCTTTAGCCTTCCGATATACATATGACATCCAAACAATCTTGTACCACCACACAATGGGATGAGGATTATCATAGCATTTACCTAAGGCACGGTCCATTTGATATTCTGGGGGGGGGGACTTGGGTTTTTTTCGAAAAAAATAATTTTGATGAAAAAAATAAATTTGCTTATGGTGTGACAGAAAAAAATAGTCTTGCTCTTACAAATAATCTGAATTTAAAGAATTACCATAAAATTTTGCTAAAAATCTTGAAAATTTTCCGGCTCGCTTCGCTCGCCGCAGTTTTCAGTCTATCAAAAAAAATTTGGCTCGCTTCGCTCGCCATAGTTTTCTATCAAACATTATTTAATAATGTCAAAGTTCATATATTTGAAGATATCAAAAGTGTTAGCAATATTTATGTATTACTATTAATACATGTTGCATGTATCCCATACAGTCTGATTTTATGTTCTTGTAAGCTTGGAAGGAGAACTTCAATTATTCACCAATTTACAAATTCAACATTTAAAGATTTGTCTAGAAGACCTTCTCCACAGACCCTCTTATATGCATGTACCTTATATAAATTTTGTTAATTAGAATTGTATAATAATTGTAAAAATCTAGTTTTATCTCTCTATTTAGAATTGAATTAATTGAATACTTGCATAAAAATAAAGTATATATCAATATTTAGAGTTTTGAGTAAATAAATATAAATCATATCTATTGACAAAACACAAACATTCTTAATTTATTTGCACATCACTTTGTTAAAAAAAATTTCCTTGCTCCGACTTTGCAAGAAAAAAATAATTTTGCCCCGGTCCGAGGCGAAAAAATTAATCTTGCTCCGACAAAAAACCCAAGCGCCCCCCCCCCCCCCCCCCCCCCCCAGAATATCAAATGGACCGTGCCTAAGGATTATGTTTATCATACAGTTTTCAAGAAAAAGGTCGCAATGAACACGATCGCGAAGCGTGTACCACATACTAGTATGCTTTTATACTATGAGTGAAATGATTGATGATTTTAAAGGAATTACCTCTTTCTGAAAGGAGTCCTCCGTGAAAGCATCGATGAGTTCTGACGCCAAAGACTGCAGAGAGCTGCTGTGACGCATCCCAGCGTCTTCATTGACGCCTAGCATTTTCCCGTCAACATCATCTGAGTACATGTAAATAATATCGTGTATAGTTCTTTGTTCACATTGTATTTTTCCCTTTTTTGTATCATTTGTCTATAAATGATATGTTTTCATATACACGTACTAGTGCATAAATCATGTCTTGATCTTTGCTTTTTGAGTCTTTAGAATTGATGGACAATACGGATTATTTCTGCAAGATTACACAATACAAAATGGCATCTGAAGGTGTAACCATAGTGACAGATTAACTGGTGAAGATTCTTAGGCAACATTTTATGCAAGTTTATGCATATATATTATCCGATTTCTAGGAAATGTGCCGAATGCTAAATACTGAATGATATTTAAATCTGATCCTGGGACCTCGTCTTTTCCTGCCTTATAATTTGAAACATATTGATTCGTTGTAAAAAGACACTAAATTGCTAATGATATTACACTGTTAAGATTGGCTATAATTGATGTTAATGCACGTTTCTTAGGAAATAATTTGCAGGTTGTATTGAACACAAAAAATGAGACATACTAAGGTATAAATCTTCTTGGTGATTTCCTGTATTTATACTGAAGTTATTACTGCAATGTTTTAATGATGCAATTTTTACTTAATTATGCAATATTTTTTACTACCAATATACCAGCATCATAGACATTTTTGCGCATAGGAAGGATTAGACAACATGCTGCTCGTTATTTGAAAAGAAAACATAAATTTGTACTGCTTTCATTGAGAGAGATTACAAGCATGGATAAATTCATAAAATGGAAATATATATTAAATCATCAACCATATTAACACAGGCAAAATTCGAAATGAAACAAACAAAACGAAAGAGCATAAGTAAACTTCCCCTGGCATCTAGGAGTGGGACCATGTGCCCTGGAAGAGTATGCCACATTTCGGTCAGTTCGGTTGAAAATGATAAAATCAAGATTTTTTTTTTTCTTTTTTTTTTTTTGTACAGATGAATTCTATACATTTATATGAAACGAGAGTAGCCAGGCGACTACAAATATAACCCTGACGCAAAAGCTTCTCTAACAGACCAGACGCCTTGCATCAAAGATTGTACCAAACAAAGAAAGTTAATTAAAATAATACATCAGTTTGCAGCTGTAAAATTAGCATTGAAAGGCCGCAAACTAGCTATTCCAAATATTATCAATGGTAATCAAAACGGAATAAAATTACCTTTTGGTTGGTTTTCACGTGACGGCACATTATCCAATGATATTCCGTAAATTTGAGATCTAGAACTACTTCCCTCGCTTACAGCACGTCGATGTTGGGTCCTCATCGTCCTATTTAAATGGAAACGTACACAATCAAATTCTTTAAAATCGACCAAAAATCGTAAATACTTCATTGAAACATTCACTACCTGTCATAATTCGTTATCACCACTTCACATCTGCCTTCTCTGCTTGGTCTTTTTCTCGGCATTTTCGCACGTCTTGCAGTATTGGGCGTCCTTGTCGGATACAAACAGTGATATTCAATTCTGACTACAAAGCAGGTAATCTGAACATTTGTGCCACACCCTCACCTGATCATTTAAGTTGTTGTTTCCCACCTTGTTATAGAATCCATCACGGAGGTATTAGGGACAAATCCTTGTTAATCAGATTCCATTTACCAATAAGGCAATTCCAACTTTAATTTCCGTTTATCGTCCGCGTGCACCTAGTTTTGAGCACGTGTATAACCATAAAAAAACACAGCATCAACTACTTCGGATTTTTTTGTATAATTTCAAATCAATAAAAATGGGTATACTTGTAAATTGTTACATACGAGGGATGATTGATATGTTGTGAGTCTCTGGTTTTCTTGGATGAAGAAGGTATGCTGCTGATAGATTATCTCCAAAAAAGACAAACAATCAATGTCACATATTATGCTTCACTTCTGACACAATTACGTGAAAATATTAAACTTAAGCGCCGCGGAAAACTCACTAGTTAAAGGTGTGTTGTTCCATCAGGACAATGCTCCTGTTCACACGTCTGTCGCTGCCATTCATGATTGTGGCTTTTATTTGATTGAACATCCGCCTTATTCACCTGATCTTGCTCCGTCAGTCTTTCATCTATTCCCAAAACTGAAAACAGCTATTTCTGGCATCCACTTTCAGTCCGATAAAGGCGTCATACTTGCAGTGGATGGCTTTCTGACCAGTCAAGATAAGGAGCTCTTTAGTAATGGTATTGATGCCCTTAAACACAGGTGGCAAAAGGGCATACATGTAGATACTGAAGGGGATTATGTAGAAAAATAATGCAAAATGTCTGATAAAATTCAAATCCATCAATACGAGGTTCACAACATATCAATCAGCCCTCGTAAATACAAAACTCTCAATTCTTGTGCAATTTTTTCTCTTGAAATTTGTTCTGATTTTGAGCGTGCAAGTAGGTTTAAGGGTTCAGAGCAGAAGCTAAAGAGAAATAGAAATTGAATTGGCCTTATGACGAATTCTGACTGGCGTGAAATACTAGTATATTACAATATGATATATAGCCGATCATGCCGTGTATATCGTGTTGCTGGTGTTTTATTTATTACCAGGCATCCCTTTTTTTATTATGATCTGTGAAAAACTCATCGCATCTGTGAAAAATAATGCACATACCTTTTGTCTTCACAAATTTTAGCGACTGCAAACAGTTACTAGTGGATTGAACAGCAGTGCATTTTTGGATTTCAGGGGAATGTACTCCCTTCTTCCAAGGACAAAAAAAGGGGTGGGGGTGTTTCCAGCCTATGGTGTAAAAAGATAAATATACATGTACGTTGAAACGGATTGTTTTCTGATAAACTCAAGGGGGTAGGGGTCCTGAGCCCCATCCCTCTGGATCTGCTCTTGCAAATGAAGGTTAATTTGGTCATTGTACGAGATGGACCATCGTCAATACAGCTCCTTTTATTCAAAAGTAAAGATTATAGGTTGGAATACCCTTTTACCATAAATGTTGGATCCCCCAATGTCATGTTATATTAGGATAATTTTTTACACTATAATTATCTCGGAGAACAATAAAAATCAATAGGATGAACTTTCGGTATGTCGGCACGGCATGTCATCGACTTCAAAGATGTTTGGTATGGAAGGTATATATATAAGGTACTGAGAAAAAAATCAGACATTTTTCGTAAGGATCGTGTCCATGTAAACGGGTATGAGAAAACTGCAGTTTCTTGGCGGGGTAAATTGCCACTAAACCTATTTTGAGTAAATTCTGGTTGCTTTCGTTATTCTTTAGATCTTACGGGTTTCTTTTTTTTTTCTTATGTAAAGAGTAGGGCTTCTCTTTCACGAAAGCGCGGGGATATGAACTCTCGGTTGTCTGTCTGTCAATCTGTCTGTCACAAAAACTTCAACTGCTAGAAATATTTCTTTCTTATTTTAAACTTGGGCATAACTTTTGAGTGGTAAACAAAAGCTATCATATTTCAAATACTTGATTTTCTTGTTGATTCTAAAATGCCTGAGCTTGTGACCTTGGCCTTGGAGTTACTTTTGAAAATTTGAACCTTTGACAGAACTTTTGAATGATAAGTGACTGGCGCTCTCTTGAAAATTCCACATGAATATTTATTTCCTTGTGAGTGAGACGTTTCTTTTGGTACCGTAAATTTTACCTTGATGCTCTTGATAGACGCCCAAAGGCGGGGGACCACAATTATCTGAATTACCTTGTTTTCAAATATTTTCGGCTTTCAAGAGTGACTGAACATAATTTTTGTGCAAAACTTCTAAGGTATAAAGTACAAATGGAGTTGTTCGGATCTGTCAATAGGGTAAAGTATGTCACGGGGTACCCTTACTTGACAAACTCCTTCTTCAGAACCGAAGCACATGTATACTTAGCTTCCATATTTCGCCCGTCTCACACGTTATTTCTATTCGGTTATTTTTGTGTGCCTCATACACAGAAATAACCGAATAGGAATAACGTGCGAGACGGGCGAAATATAACCGAATAGGAATATAACGTGTGAGACACTGTATATTGACAAAGCGAAAGCATACCAGAAACTAGTATCTTTGAAATGTATTAATATTGTTTTGTGTGAAATTTTTACTTTTTATTTATTTAGCTTTTTTTTATGATTTTTTTTTTTTATGATTTAAAAAATGTGTGTGTTTTGTTAATACATTTTCATTATTCCCCGGAACCTCTTGAAGGATTTTGTTGAATCTCTGTGTACATGATAAACTCAATGTCCAGATCTCTTCAAGGGAGGATCCAGGGCGAGGCCAATAGAGTATTCCTCTTCAAAATCTGCTCCCCCGAAACCGTTCCACATGGATCAGGAGTTGAGAACGCAAAATATCACAACCGTATTCAAAGTGTCCTTTTCTAACTTTCCTTTTAAAAAAGTGAAGGTGAGTACATTACTATATTAACTTTAATTTTTTTAAAGGAAAGTTAGAAAAAGACAAAAGCATAATTTGTCTTAACATGTTTATTAATATGTGCAGTACTCATAATTTTCATATTATCTTAACACTAAATTCCCCGTGATCATTTCACTTGATTAAAACATATCTAGTAAATATGTGTATATATATTTAACTGAAAATGACCTACCTCTGTCGCTGATGGTAAGCTAGCGTAACAGAGCCAGGAAAAGTGACTGTTATGCCAATGAGACATGTTGTTGCGCGTACCCACAGCATGCTTGTCACCTCTGATTTATTGTAGGGTATACAGATCTGTGTTACCAGTGTAACGTTAGTGTTAGGTTTATACATCTTTCTTGATATGAATGAAGGTATTTGAAACCAATAAATGTCCACAATTACTAGCAAACAGCAACAAAATGTTTCAGTTTGACAACTGATTGATAAGAAATATGACAATATATATAAAAGATTATTTATATCTCATATGTAGCAATTAGTGAAAACAGACACAATAAGTGAAATATCTATACGTTTTTGTAATACATATCGCAATTAATACATATCTCCATATGACCGTATGAATTGTGCACCCGATATAATTTGGTGCGGGCAATGAGATTTTGCTTGTCCGTGACTTGTCTGTCCGAAACCCTATTGGTTTCTAGACGGTAAGAAACTTTAAGGTATTCAAAAACACTTGGAATACTTTCCTTTTTGCTCTCAAATTACTTTATGTCTTGTCTGTCTTTGATTTTAAGAAATTGTTTTTTTTTTTATCTACGGGAAAAGATTAAAGCAAATTTCGAAAATGCCTTTTTTACAAATCATGTTACTGAAAATGTTGTCATGTGCCAATTTATTTTTGGGTTTATAGATCAAGGTCACTTCTAGGGGTTCTAATATAACTTGAAATTTTCTCTCTATATGTACCATAAAACTCGCCTGGTGTAAAATCGCCAACAAACTTCCATTGCGCTAAGCTCCGCCCATTCACGTGCTATATTAGAATAGAAATAACAACTAGCTAGCCGTGATTCATTGTCCAGTAATTCCACTCGTCACATGAACCAATCAAATTATTACCTCGCCGCTTCGCGGCTCGGTGATAATTTGATTGGTTCATGCGACTCGTGGAATTACCGGACAATAAACCACGGCTAGCTAGTTGTTATTTCTTAAATAAAGTTCATGTATTACATAAATAAACAACTGTTACAGCGGGGACCTATGTTTTACAAACATTTTGTCTGTACTTTTCATTTTCTATCCATATGATTATTCGTTTTTGCTTGAATCTATTAATCTGATTATATTTTTGTTATTGTTCTCTGTATTTTGAACCAAATAGAACATTGTTGATGTACATTGAGCACTGTCTCCTGCGATACATGAAAGAGTCAAGCACTAGACTTTCCTCTACAGAAATCCCTACACTTCCGGTTAAAGTTTGTATTCAAAAGTCCGTAAATAACCGGATTTACACAGCAATTCAGGTAACCAATCAGTAAAGTCAGACAGTGAAAGATAGTCATGTTCTTCTCCGAGTACACTGACGTCAGGACGCTCAAACAAAATGGCGTCCAGAATATGGTGTACATGATTGGGGCAACGAATAACATCCGTCGAAGACGAAGCTCATGAAGTTTCTGTAGCCCTGAATTTGTAACGTTACTGCCATGATGAACGGACCTTGGCATAGCTACCGTGGTAGATTCTTTGCTGGACTTTCTCATTCCGGCAGCGTCGCTCCTTTTCTCTGTCCGTTCATGGTGCTCCTCGTTTTGTCCTACTGTTCCATCAGTGTCCTTCCCGTTTTGTGTTCCTTCGCCCTGGTCATCCCTGTGTGTAATATCGCTTATGCTCTCTAATGTTTCGATAGATTGTACGTTGACCGTCACTGACAGATTGACATTGAGGTCGCTTGTATCCTCCAATGGAATCTCATCTTGCCGTCTTGCTCCTCCCCTGGCGTTGATAATTGCTAGGTGTGGTCGTACCGTGAGTCCAGATATTGACTGTACCAGTGTGCTCAGTCGAATTCTGCTTCTTCTGTCTACTCGGGTGTTGTTTCTCCGAATCTGACGAAGGATCAATGTATTGCAGACCAGCATGACAACCAAGGGGGTACCAAAGCACCCAACGATGAAGAACTTAGAGAAGGACTTGCTGTTGGCCCAGTCATTAATACAGATGTACTGATTTGGGTTATACCATATCTGTGACCATCCACAAACTGGCGTCAAAGACACCACTAAGGCCAAACAACTGGCGACTGAAACAGAAATTTTATTATCGTTATAAGCAATATTATATATACATGAACATTTTCGACGTTATAAGGATTGAAAGCATTACCTTTCGTACCTTAAAACAAGAGAATCATTCTGTTGGATTCAAGTTATCAATTTTACAAATTGTTATTCAACACACTTTCATTCATTGATATATGTACTTTAATGCAATAGTTTTAATATATCTTGGCTATAATTCGCCAAAACAGAACCAATCAAAATATTGTATACATATATTTGAAATTACCAAGGACAAATACGGCTGCATTTCCTGGTGTGTACATCCGTCTGTAGGTGTGCGGGCGACATACCATGACATACCGACTGATGGCGATATTACACAGTGACATCACACTTGCTGATATTGTCACCAGGTTTATAAGTCCCCATACATGGCAGACGACATCGGAGTACAACCATCTTCCCATGATTAGAGTTTGAGCCGTCATGGGCATGCTCAGTGACGTCACCAGTAGATCCGCTACGGCGAGCACGTAGGTGAAAGAATGCGTCGTGGTCCGCATATTCTTTGACAGACACATGGACAGGACACTGAAGTTACCAATTAAAGCAAGTAAGCATATGATGATGAGGGATACACCTGCAACAATCTGTCTGTCCGACTGTCCATTTTTATCGTCTGTGTGAATGGCTGAATGGTTTGGACTGTAGTCAGCGTCAGGAATACCCAAGCCCAAAGAAAGATTCAACGTCTGATAGGTCAAAATCCCTTTGTACCTCTGATATTCCATTTTAGCTTCTATTCACGTCCGTACCTACAGCCGTCACAGGAATCACTGGTCATCATCGATGAATTACCAGAGTCCAGGCATTCCCTATAGAACGTCATATTTTTGTTAATAATTCATATCAAATACCATTAACGTGATTTCATACCAAAGGTATAGCACCAGGTGATTTTATATTGAGATAAGTGTATTCGAAATGTAGAAATGTTTCCCAAGTGTAACAAAGACTACTTGCTGCAAGCTTACATAGTCAGTGAGTATTGCCTATCGATATTTATTGTAACGATGAAATCTTGAAAGCTATCATCATTAATAAAACAAAAGGCCCAATAGGGCGTACATGCGCTTGAAGACACCATACACAAACAGGTGACATAGCCTCGAGGATTTGAACTTTCCTTTTAAAATAAGTTTATTATAGTTCATATTCTTCTGGTAAAGGGGCACAAATATTTAGAGTCTAATCATATAGAGGGGTTAAAGTCCTTTTACCGAAAGGTTTCTTTGAGTTTCTTCATATTACCCCCCCCCCCCCTCCTCCCATCTTTCTACTTCTTTAGCCAAATTATAATGCGATCGTCCAGCAATGTCCAGCAATCAGAGAGCTGAATTGAAACAAGAGGTCTCGATTTTTTTTCAAATATCTACTCATCATATTTGTAAAAATTATCAGTGTGAATTTTCATTGAATAAATACAGTTTAACACTGATTCTCATGAATAATGTGCAATTCGATAAATAACATGTCGCCGTGTGATTTATAGAGAAATAAAAGAAAGAAGTACAAAATTACTATCATTGTTTCAAAAGCCTACCTAGATGTATCAAAATCTGTTATCATCATTTGCGAAAGACATATAACTTAATGAGATACTAAGCTCCAAAATAGCAAAAACGATACATACGTTACTGTCGCCGGCAATTACCAATGTGAAGTACATAAATTATCTTTACGTATATTACAAATACACAAATTATCGACGACACTATAGCGCTCAAGTTGGTTTTTGTTCTTTTTTATTCATAAGATAGCATGTCGCCGATGTATTGATACCTACGTAACAACAATACAATAACCGTTTTATATAGCACATAGTTGGACATAAACATGACGTTTATACATTTAAAATAAGGGGAAAGGGTACAATTACATATAATTCTGAAGCTTTTTATATTTTTTCATGTTTTGTAAAGAAAAGTCGCATTTACATTCATAACATTGGTTGGTTGCTTTTTAGGCGATACTTACGTTACGCTTACTTAAATCATTCAGTGCAGACATCATGAAGTAGTGCCTTTAACATATCGTTGCTTTACAATAGAAGACTTGATATTACCGAATATCTAATGGTTTTGTTTCTTTACAAGTATATACTGCTTGATCAAATACTTGAATAATACCTACGTAACGGATACATACATAACGCGAATGTCATAGATTTAATGATTTTATGTTCGTCATACCCAATTATGGGTATCATTTGTTAGTACACATTTGATTATGACCTTAGAAGCTGATTGCAGGGAAGATTCACAGACTACAGCTGTTGTACTGATTCAATGGTTGTTTTGTAGATTGTGCTTTAAAAGGGAGCTGGCTTATGTTTATTTCTATACAATATTTCATCGAATAGTATGTCATCCTATAATACATATACATACCTGTAAAGGTAAACATAATGTATACATACTCACATTAGTAAGTAAACACAAAATACGATAAAACAGCATGATACCTACGTAACATGCCGTTACGTATGTATCTAACTTGGCTCAGCTCAAGTTTCAGTCGAGTTGCATTCAATAGAACAACAGTTTGTCTCTTTTTTCGAAGGTATATATAATTTTACAGACTGCATAATTGATACCGCACCATTTCTTTTTTAATTTCCCTAATTCATTTGAAATATAGATATATCTATAACTGAATTACAACTAATGTTTTTTTTAAACATGATTTTTTTTGAAAATCGAAATATGTAGCTAACAGAGTTTACAAATGTCATCATCATCATGAAAATAAAGTAGAATTTGACAGACAAATCCGTAGATGCATGATTTTAAACGTGGTTGAAGATAGCTTTCAAATATCTTACCAAATCCTGGGTAGTTGATTGTAACGCACGTTACGTATGTATCGATCAGTTCTTATGCTCTTTCTTTAATTTTAGATGCTTTTTACAGTAGTCAAAAGACAGAGAATAATTTAGAAATGCCATAAAGAGAGATAGAGAGAACGATTCTAAGATTTTGGTTCATTTAATGAGTTAAAGATTTTGTAATATCTAGCTTATACATACGGCATCAGACGTAAATTTCACACTATTTCGACTTCTCTTGCTTAAAATTGATCAGGCTTGAAATGTGTAAAGTACCAATGATCCTCTAGAAATGCCATATAGGAGAATAAAAGACAATTTTTGCATTTAAGAATCATGTACGAAATTAAGTAGAGATGTTTTCGACCAGCAAATATGATAATAGCGAATAAAATGATACATACGTAACAGTTTTCACCATTGAGTAAAATATTGATTATGAGCATAATATGCTATTTTTTGTGTTTCACCGTCACCGGCACTGTCAAGTGCAGTCAGAGTTGACAAACAAACTCAAAAGTTGCAAGTATTTCTAAAATTAAGAAGCTGTTGTAATAATTGATACTTACGTGACGTTTTCCTATGTACCAACTGTACACTTCATTTTGCGAATTGTAATACTAGGATACTTTATTAACTTTTTCATATATTTTCATTGATATGCTTGCTAAACAAAAAAGTCATAAAGAAAGCTTTTGTCCTTAAAATATTTATTTAGGGGAAAAGAGAAGATAACGCTGTTTCAGGCCATAAAATTTGTTCCAAAGTAATGATTGCTTATCAAGTGGTAAAATCAAACAAACAACAGAGTAGACGATGAGCCAAGTTTACAAAATAAATATATGACCTATATCTGAAAATATAAATTGAATTTATTCGGATCTAGTCAACGCTAATGGAAAAAAATGAGCGTAAACAAAACTGTTACGTAGATATCATGTTGAAAATTAGATGAATAATACCCTATATTATAAAGCAATGTTCTCATATAAATTCTAGAGTGGTGTTACTGATTTTTTCGATATAGTACCAGTTATATTGTATCAATTGTATGAGCACAACAGATATGCTTAACTCCAAAAATAATTTTTCGTCTTGTTCTATCTTCCATTTGCACCTTATTCCTGAGAATCAGTGTTAAACTAAGTTTCTTCATATCCCAACTAATTTTCACAAAGGGGTAAGAAAAACTAGAACAACACCCTAATGTCCCATATAATTTAGCAATAAAAAAAATTCAATCTATGATAATACCGATGATAAAACTGACTTTCGATTTCAGGATCACGACGAAACATGCCCATGGACATTACAAGTTTTCATCATTTTGAGAAGTTTAATCAATTTCCTCATGGTTTTTGTTTCTATTGAATTGGTTAGAATTTATATATTGTAAGAATTAAGAACTGAGGGTCAATGGACATATATTGGTATGGAGTTCGATTTCTTAGGATTTTTGTTCTAGTCTAAGTCAGTCTCACTTTTCGCAATAATCGGGGAGTGGGGCCTTAGAATCAGTCGACGCATTGCGACATCATACATACTGCACTATTAATTAGAACATTGTAATTACATACATGTCATTTTGACAAACTGTCCGGCAGATGACCAGGAGTTTCTGGGTCGATATCCGTGTACGTCTATCCCTCGGGCATCGTCTTCACACCTGCACATGTAACACGTGACATGGGGCACCACCCGGGTACCTGTCGTTGTTTCAAGCCTAATTTTTACAAAATAATCTATTATACAAACTACAAATTATCTTTTTTCCTAACATTGATCATGTTGATAAAGCAAAAAATTGACGTACAGCAAACACGACAAAGGTTTCTATGACAACTGAGGTAAAGATTAGTGATAACCTATAGGGGACCTTCGCCTAAGACTTTTCGCCATCATGGAGTAGGCCCGAGATGAACACGGTGGACGGAAAAAATCATGGCTAGTAACTTGCTATCCTAAAAATTACTTGCCAAAATATCTGTAAAGGTAAGAATAAATGATTTGTACTTTTTAGAAAAATAAAATTGGTACCACAAGATACATTTCTGTATAAGAACTTGTGTTTTCGTCAATGCAAAAAATCAAATTATTTTTCCTTGATTTTACATGACGTTGTTTCCGTTTCATGTATAGTTAATCCATCCAAAATCCTTCAAGTGCTTGCCTTTCAGTTATTTACAACCATGCAGTTGCGCTTTGTTCTCTGTCTATGTCTGATCATATAAATAGATTTTTACGCAAAATACAGCAGTTTTCCGAGTTTCTCCGCAAATGAACATCATAGTCCTGCGTGCTTTAGTGGTCCCAATTTGTTTGATTGGACCGTGTCACAAGTGTACCTAGTTCGGTTGCATAGGGACAAGGGTACAATTTATATAATTTTATTCAAGTTTTGTTTTTCTTGAGTCCAAAACATATTTCAGTAGAAGGAAGAGTTTGGGAACAGACTCATGGACAGCTTATCATCATATTTCTTTTTCATGAATATTCTTGTTCTATGTTATAAACTAGCTGTTTATAAGACTTATGTGTTTGAATAAGAAGAACATGTTTAACCATCCATACTCAACATGCTCATTTGATGAGTGAAAATGCATATCCATATCGACAGTCAACGATTTCTGCAGTCTTTTAAAAACATCTTGGTCAAAAATGGCACAAATAAAGGATTTTAGGCTGGTCTCGATGTCGGTGTAAATGCTATTTGGTTCAAATAAAAAATAATCTTTTGATATGTTTGTCTTTAGTGTAACGATTTTGAAAATCCGTTTATTCATGTATACCTTTTGACATTCTATATTATCATCAAAATAGAATTCCTCACCTTTGCACCGTCCTCACAATGATTTTGGCGACATTTTCATGACTTACGCACCGAATAGACTGTAGAGGAAGTTCTTTACAAAAATAGATATCTGAAGTTCGAATTAACTAGGGTACCGCATTATTTTTTTTCCAAATTTGAATATTAAGTTTGGCTGGAATAACCACTGATAAGGATTTATTATCAGAGATATACACGTCTGGTGCTCCACATTTAGACATGTCTGTTTACAAGGCTGGAATAACCACTGATGAGGATTTATTATCAGAAACATACACGTCTGGTGCTCCACATTTAGACATGTATGTTTACAAGGCTGCTCTCTGGTAGCAGAGTAAGACACCTTGTTTCTTTTTTCTTGAATCACGATGGGTACTCTCGCAAAGCAGAACAATCGGTTTTTCCATATGTTTGTGCAATATAGATCATTTATAACAAAAAGTAGAATGTGATACAGTGCGAGAATGTCTTAGCTATAAGTTGCATCCGAAATAAGGTGGATATTGGCTTTTAATAAACTCATAAACACGATCGGCGTTTTACTTTCACTTTCATCTACATGAATCCCGCTTTTTTCAGCTTTACAAAAAGATAATATGGTCTTATTTTGAATAAAACTTGTAGTAATGGCACCCTTACACTACATCACATTCCCCTTTTTGTGATGAATAATCTTTATCAGACGAAAATATAGAAAAACTTAAATGTTCTGCGTTGCGAGATTTAACCCACCGTGTGAATGAGAACAAAAATATCCAACAGTTTCTCGCAAGTAACCCCATACATTCACTATTACAGCCATGGTGTTATGCATCATTGCCTTGGCGCTCCTGATCAACAACATCAACAGAAATTACTTCGAATATGACGGGTTTTATGGAACAATAAACAACGACAATACTGCGGAATCAACATTTCTATTAGGTGAGTAAATAGTCCGAAAGAAGACAAAACCAAAGCCAAGGTCAAAAGCTATCGATTTTACCTGTAGACCAGTCCGATCAAAAACAATCCCCTTCTCCCACACCTGACGACGTAGGGGAAGGGGGAGAGGTTGATAAGAAAGAAAGCAACGAGTGTCATACTTGTTGTTTTCTTATTTGACCACCATAGATAACATTTCATAAGTTGTTTTCTTATTTGACCAACAACAATTTCAAAATTTCACTTATCACTTTTCTTTCTAGTGATACTGTCGATATTTGGGTGTATGGACGATGGAGGAGGAGGTTTATTCGGCGGATCAGGTGGTGGCGGCGGAGGAATATCTAGATGATGTCATGATCACGTGATATTTATCATTGGCAATGTTAAACACAAAATAATCTGTTTGTTATCATTAAAATTATTGTTAGGATTTGCCACACTGGATTCAAAACAAATGTTAGTCAATGGTAGCATCCGGTATTTAAATAATTCTAAATACAACGTTCCAACAAAAACAAGAGGCCCAAGGGGGCCATATCGCTCACCTGAGTTGCAGAAAAATGAATATAGTTTTGGTAGAGGCTCTTGAGTACTTGTTTTCTATAAGGTTACATGAAATTATAATGTGCATCAGTTTTGGCGATGTCAAAAATGCCTCAGCCTTGGAGGACATATTAAGTTAACCGATTATTTGCTTTCTGTAAGGTTTCATGAAATTCTGAGCAGTAGTTGCAGAGAAGTGAAAATTTGTCAGCCAGTCAGAGCCATGGAAGGCCATATTTGTTGACCGATCGGAACTAAAAACAATCTTAGTGGAGGATCTTGAGTACTTGGTTCCTGTATGTCTTGTGAATTGGTGCAGCAGTCTCAGAAGAGAAGTAAAAAAAAAGCCTTTGCAAACGAAGCAAGGTAGCTGAAGATACACCTGTCCGCAAATTATTTTCACAATACCAAACCAGAAGTCCCTGATGAGACGTTTTTTAAAATAAATCAAGAAATTTTTACATTTGATAAAGAGTTTGTCCTTGTAATGTGAAAAAAATAAACATCTTTTACAAATTAAGATTGTGAAACAGGATAAGTCAAAATTCTGAAAGCAAACATGCAGTCAATCACAACCTTCAGCAGCTTTTTCTTTTAGAGGCCCTTGAGTACTTGCTTCCTGTAAAGTGTTGAAAAATTCTGTTCAACGGTTGCAGAGGAGATGTCGGAAATGAGTCAACCAATCAGAACCCTCGGTGGCCATATTTGATTACCTATCGGCACAAAAAACACAAACTTGGTAGAGGACCTTGAGTACTTACTTCTTTTAATTTTATTGTGAAATTCTGTGCGGCCCTTGCAGAGGAGATGTTCATAATACCTCAGACAATCAGAGCCCTAGGCCGCTAATTTGTTGACCGTTTGGCACAATAAACACAAACTTGGTAAATGACCTTAAGTACTTGCTTCCTGCAATGTTTCGTAAATTCTGTGCAGCGCTTGAAGAGGAGACATCGAAAATGCGTCAGCCAATCAAAGCCCTCAGCGACTATGTTTGTCGACCATTTGGCACGAAAAACACAAACTAGGTAGAGAACCTTGAGTAGCTGCTTCCTGTAATGTTTCGTAAAATTCTGTGCAGCGCTTGCAGATGAGACGTCGAAAAATGTGTCAGCCAATCAGAGCCCTAGGCAGCCATATTTGTTGACCATTCGGCACAAAAAAACACACACTTTGTAGAGGACCTCGAGTACCTGCTTCCTGTAAGGTTTTGTGAAATTCTGTGCTGCACTTCCAGAGGAGATGTCGAAAATGTGTCGGCCAATCAGAGCCCTTGGCGGCCATATTTGTTGACCGTTTGGCAAACTTTGTAGAGGACCTTGAGTTCTTGCTTCCTGTAATGTTTCTTAAAATTCTGTGCAGCACTTGCAGAGGAGATGTCGAAAATGCACCAGCCAATCCGAGCCCTCAGCGGCCATATTTGTTGACCGTTCGGCATGAAAAACACAAACTTTGTAGAGGACCTTGAGTACTTGCTTCCTGTAAGGTTTGGTGAAATTCCATGCAGCGGTTGCAGAGGAGATGTCAAAAATGTTAAAAGTTTACGCCGGACGGACGACGACGGACGGCGTGCTATGACAATAGCTCACTTGAGCTTCGCTCAGGTGAGCTAAAAAGTATATGATGAGTATGATAGTTTAGAGCCCCGAAACACTTCTGTACTCTTCTACAGTTTCAATTTCACGTTCGACAACAGAAATAACCTTGTTAACCATTTGCTGATCTTGCAAACAAAATGTCTGAAATATCAAGTATACTAGTATATACTTCGTAAGAAAGACAAACGGACATACACAACTCAGCTAAATTAAGTTCGTCCACATTTACAATGATACTGAATATGTAGAAAAGGGAATGATCTCCAGCATGACCATCCTGCACTCACCCAGCGAAACAACCCAATAAGAAAGTGACACATTAATGACATCATACAAACTGCAAATCGCATAATGATACAACAATATTCACTAGAACATCATACAAAACAATCGTAACAGACGTACAGAAACATTAAACATTGATGAAAACACATAAAAGGAAGAAGACCAATGTGCACCCGGCGCCGACTCTGGACGGCCATCTGCTTTTAGCAAATGGTGTAGTAAGTTATCCGGATTACATGCGCACAACCCTCCCACTTATCCGGATACACAGAAGTCTCCATAGACACACAATTGTTGTATAAACATAAAACTTCTCACTGTAAGGTGACATCACAAACAAGATAGTTAAACGCAACGGCCTATTGTAACACAGATTCTATGAAGAAGAGTATTCAATCAAAGGGAAATAATACATTTTATTATTAAAATACACATTTTAAAACTCAAATACAATAAATTCTCATTGATTAAAAGTCCAAAGTTTAAGAGGATCGAGAATGAAATAATTGTATCAAACTAAGCACTAACGCACAGAGAACGCAAATGTCGCCTGTCCCAGCATTGGATGCCTAAAGTATCATCTAGCAGCGAAGCGGTGCGAGGTACGTCACCAGCATGAAAAATAGTACCGGGACAATGGGTGCCTTTGAAACGTGTGAACTTATCATTGACTCTCTCAAATTTTCATTTAAACATCCTGCAAATCTGACATTAGATAAGCATACAGACGGAAGGAAACACGAATTTAGATATTTATGATCCCTTTCTACCACTTTGCTCTGAATTCGACATTTCATTGTACGACTAGAAAATGTTTGCAAAACAATCAATTTGGCTTCCCTATGTATCGATGGAAGGAAGTGTAACCTTGATCTTTGATCGACTGAACCACAAATCCAGGGAGGTATTATCAGTCAATTCGTAATCCAAATTTAGTTTGAATAGATAAAGGGAAGATAATCAAGTTATCATCTTGTATTTAAAATTTTTGTTTATTATCAATGACCTCCACCAATTGACCCCAAACATCAATGCTTAAATCTTCTCCTATTTTAATAATATAGATAATCTCCTTGTTCATGATATATCCAATTTGGTTTAGATAGGTGAGGTTTCAGAAGTAACATCTTGATATGTTCATCCATATTTTGTTGTCTTCGTACTTTCATCACCAGTGAATTGACCTTTGCCCCTAAATTCATTTGCCAGGGACCCAAAGTTGGAGAAAACTCATGATAGATCAGAGTACCCAAGTCGGTCTAAAAACTGAAAGAGTGACGGAAGGACGGACAAAAGCAGACTATTGTATTCTCGTGCCATTTATTGACGGTCCATTAAAACATGTAATACATTCATTAAAATTCATTTACATAAGCAAAGATTAAAAAAAAAAAGAATCAGTAAAACTGACGGATGCGGACCTAAGTATTTGAAGAATAAGAGCGAAAGTTCTTCCTATCCTGGAATCATGTAAGTAAAAAGGAACATACAACTAAGCAACATGTACAAGGACTTGATTCTTATCATTCCGTAACATATTTCCTTATAAAAAGATTTTCATAAAGGAATATGATAAACTAAAACGGGATGCATGTCCCTTTGGTTTCGGACGGACGAATGCAAGGCAAATTATTTCAAAACTTACTTTTAGTCTCATAAATATACAATCACAACAAACAAATTAACAGCTCCTTCCATAGATCCTTTCAATTATACATCTCTTCCTCTGTAATATAGCCTTTCAAATTCAACAGAACGAAACATTTATATGTTTCATCAAATTCAATGTACAAGAATACGTTACGTCGTATGGCAAGAAATATAAAGAGTGTCTTCATAATTGCAAATGGTAATAAAATATTTTGAGAAATGTTGCTTTCTAAATAATCAAAAATACACAGCCGAACAAACAAAACAAATCAAATCGTAAATGTCTCCAACATACACAGGGGGAATGTACGAAGATTTATCACTAATGAATATATTATGCATGTACGTTTTAAAAAGAAATACATGTATATCTCCGTATGTAATCAGCTCCCAGCTCATCTGTACATCAACGGGATGTGATTGCCGTATGCCCACGCGTGCATCTGTACCCGAGAAGACCGTAACATTGCCGATATCCGCCGAATGTTTTCCGAGACATCAGTTTTAGATCCTATACTCAAACTGTAGATTGACCAAAGAACAAAACCAGCATCTATCACTGCCGCCAAGGGACCCAAGATGGCGGCCGCAATGGTCAACCCGCGAATGGATACTCTCAGAACACCCAGTGGAATCATTGCAAACCCCTTTATTGCACGGAGGACATTAGGTATGGCCCTCAAGGCTCCCATGTCAAAGGCTTCTAGATTCTGATTTACATGGAATGCACTTATCGTCTGGTCCAAATTTTGAAGAGCAAGAAGCAGATCAGCGAGTCCCTCTTGTAAACGATCGGATCTGGTTCTCATCAGTGTTTGATACCTCTCCAATCTCTCGATTGTCCCCTTATTCATTACAAACTCAGCGATGCCTGCCCCTGCGGCACCTAGACCACCCAGCCCGCCAACGAGGCCCCCTATAACCACAAGAGCCGTGGATGCACCACCGGTCGCCGGCAACAGTAAGGCTCCCACGGCAACCAATGCACCCCCTACACCTGCGCCTGATCCTAGTAGAGTGGCTATGCTTACATTCCTTCTCCTACTTTCTAATTCTATGATAATGGCATCACATAGGCTCTGCATACTCCTGTTACACCGTAACCACTCGTCTATCGCCACTCTTACCATTGCCAGGGCATTTTCCACCTTTCTTGCAGACACAAGCACTACTCTTTCTGGAAAAAGAAAATAATCAAGCGGCTTTTAGCGACTCTCGCCTTCGATCAGCGCTCACTTTAGCTATTATTATGCACATATTCTTTCTAATATCGTAAATGACCTTGAGTACCTCCTCCTCATAAGATTTGGTGAAATATAAGAGAATTCAAAATTACAGCCAAAGAGAGTCAATGCCTCAACGAACGAACGAGCTATTTCAGCTGCCACAAGAGATTACCTAAATGCTGACCATCTTAAGGTATACATCAGGAGTTTGACAAAAAAAAACATCCGATATAAGGAAGTCTACTCATTTGACAATGTGAACCGAAGGTCCGAAGAACAGTCTAAAGCGAAAGCAGAAATATTCTAGAATATGAAAACAAGAAGGATCGTGTCTTATGAAAAAAGATTATACGTACCGTTTACAGGGAGATCATCAAGTTTTTCTCTGTAGCGATCAGGGATGGTTGGTGGAATCAAGCAGCAATTACAGACGTCAGTATCGGGGACTATTCTGTGATACTGACCTGCCGCGGACCTAAACAAAGCAATGTAGAACTTCCCTGGTGGGCATTTACTCCTGTGTCGCCTCTGGGCTAAACCCGGGGGTTTACGTTTGTTTCTCAGCTGGGTGTATTCGGTCCACACACTACTTGGTCTTGAATCGAGGTCTTCATCGTAGTCCACAGACAGTACATAGACAGCGGTCTGGAAATGTGTTGCCAAAGCCAACAATTGGGGGTCACCAGGAGCAATACCATTCTCAATGTCAAGGACAAGCTGTTTTACCATCTCCCTGTTTCTTGACTGTTGAATAGTTTCAGTACTTTTGAAGAAGTCGGAAAATTGGCTTTGCTGTTGCATGGTGTCCGGATTCAGTAGAACATGGTACGTTCCCACGTTTTCCATTATTTCTTTACAAACTTCCTTCAGGATAAAGTCAAAGTTTTCCTCTGTACCAAATATTTCTTTACTGACACATCTGAAGAGGGAGAAAGAATGATCCATGGTAGCGTCTATTGTTCTCTGCCTCATGTCAGGTCGTGTGAGAATTCCTCGTATTTCTGAATATGGAGCACAGGAAGGGAATTCTCTCTCTTCTACTTCAAACAGAGAATCAGCCGGGTCCTCTGTTAGGAATGTTACTAAAGGCGAATGTCTTTCTCCTTTGGAAATGGCTACAAGGGAGGCGTTGAATCTCGGATCTGTCACAAAATAGAAAAAAAGAATGGTAACTTTCTTAATTCTGAATGTTTTTGTATTGTAAAATATTCTGCATATCTTGGAAATTCATAAAATATGAATTACAAATTCACTTACTGTCTGCGCGACTCACTTTGGAAACTGGATAAACACGATTTGACAGCTTTAACATGCAAAACTTTAGGTGAAATTGATACAATTCAATACTAGTAATTCTCAGTAGTTGTAAATTTTGGTATAAGCTATACGATCGTCAAGGCATGCAATCAAACTTTACAGGAAACGTATTAGGTGGGCCTTTTCCCATTTTCCATAGGCTCAATGTTAAAAAAACACGACGACGTCACGTATAAATAAATATAGAAAACGCCCTATCTAAAAGTAGTTTGTCTGCATAATTTATTTGCATAAACCCACGATCTATATAACCTATACCAAATTTACACTTAGCTAGATCTATAAAATTGTATCAATCTTATTTCAAAGAAGTCAAAATCGCGTTTATCCAGTTTCTGAAGTGAGCCGCGCGGACAGTACCTTGTTCACTTCTGAGAATGGAGATAGGAGGCAATAACTGGCAGTTACAACCCTCTCTGGGAACAATTCGATCGAAGTTGTTTCCTTCAAAAAACAGAGTGACGTAATACCGACATGCCTCGTTTTGACGTTGCGTGCTGTCGTCTGTTGGTTGGTAACACTTCCACAGGAACCTCTGGGACTGCGACTGGACAGATCTATAGACGTATACGGGAACCCCCAGCCAGTTTGTCGCAGCATGGATTTTGTGTTCAAGGTTATCTCCACTCCTTGAGAGTATATCGCGTAACTGTCTGGAAAACGAAAAGCTTATATAATCATTTTCAAGAGAATTCAAAAGAATTTGATGTAAAACAAGAACATAAAGATTCTACGATACCTATGGTCAAATATTTCCTCTCCAAACACTTCTCTCGCAATAGCCTCATACAAAGTTCCTGTCACTTGGTCTAGAGTCCGTTCTTCGGCTTGGAGTCGGTGCAGAACAAGCTGTACATCGTTCCCAGGACTGTGGTATTCGTTTCTTTCTTCGTACTCTATTTTGGAACCGCCAATGTGTTTCAGGTGACGATGACAACCATGTCTTGTCTGTGGCGGACAACAGGGTCTCTTTGCTTTAAAATACCCAAGAAATTTCACTGACAATGTAGCTTTGAAAATACGGAAGTATTTCATTTCAAAAAGTTTACTATGTCTGATGACATACGGAATATGGGCAATATTGAGCAGTTACCATATTCATTTGGACTCTTGTCGAAAGTTATGATCCGTATTACCTAATATGATACTGAGAACTCTTCAACTTAGTTGTTTGCTTTTTCTTTTTTCTTATTTTTTTTTTTTCGGTAGAGGATGTTCTTTTTTGGTAAATTCTGGGTATAGTAGACTCTTTCAATTAAAATGCATACTTTTCTCAAAACATTTTAGTAATAAAAGATCGTAAAGCTTACCCAGTGCTCTGTATATGTCCTCTTTGACGACCACTACTTTGCCCTTTACATTAATCTTTCCCTGTTCACAAGCGCATTTTCGGCTGTTGGTAACAAAAGGCATATAACGATCTACTGTCTGACGTTTAAAGGCAATAGGAGAATCAAACGTGATGGCGTAAGTGTCCCCAAGTGGACAGAACAGTTCCCATAGGTCGGCACAACCCTTGTCAACAAATATAGAAACGTTGAAGATGCTAGCTGCTGCAAAGAGTTCGCCGTCTCCAAGCATCTTAGTTCCTGCGCGTAGCTTCTCCACGTGCTCTCTCATTTCTCTCTTTCTTTCGTCCAAAGCTGAATCTTCTTGGTGGCCCTCTATGAATTTTGTGAATACGTCAAGGTTATCGTCTTCCATTTCTAAATCACAGATGAGCTTTTTCACCATGTTGCTGTACTGGTCTGTACCATAGACCTCAATACTAAGTCTACGAAAGAAATCTTTCTTGTCAGCTTCCTGTCCCATGGAATAGAATGTATGCATATCAAGAAAGGTGTTGCGAAACCTGGCCTGAATACAGTTCTTGTGGTCGGCATTATACACTGGTGCCGGATACGGGATTATGGTATCACCGTCATTTCTAGGAATTATTCTGGCAAAGTATGGGATCATCTGATTCCTGTCATCTAACGCCATAATTAGCATGGTCATCTTGTTAGCGGCTGTAGGAAGCTCAAACCGAATGACAGGGGCATAAACCACCCCTGTCATGGCGTCGATATCACGGTCCGTGGTCCCGGAAAACTCGAAAATGTATATACTGCGCTGGAGTAACTCTGCAGCAGCAAAGACCTCACGGGGAGTGGGAGCAGTGCCCTTCCTTCTTGTGATATTAAGGTCATCGCGGAAGTTCTCCGACGGTTCCGATTGCGTTAAGGGCCTACTGAGATTTCTTGCCAAAAACAGCTGAAAGTATTGGCGATGTTTCTCTTCAAACTCACATATCTCTTTCCGCATGGACGAAGCTGATTTTGATTTACCAGGAAAATCCTCGCCGACGATCTGGAAGAACTCATTCCGGTCATTCTGATACGTTTTTATGTCATATCCGCTTCTTCGTAATATTCTACACGCTATTTCTAGTTTGCTGAACATTATTTACATCTGAAAAGAAAAGGATTCATTTGAACACGACAAGAATTTAAATGAGCTCAAAGCTCTTTTTTCTAACCCCAAACATATACTTGTTTGTTCGATGTGTAAATCAATTCGCTTTCCAAATGTTTAAAATAAACAGAGAAAATGAAAATATTCCCTGGAAATACAATGTATGTACATAACCATGAAAAACAACACATAAAAGGAAGATAACTTATTATAGGAGTTGGTAAGACAATATGAGACGTTTATTTTAAAAGTCGTATATACTTTAAGTCTGTGTGTGACGTGTCGCCAACAAAAATCAAAGAAAACTTTAAACAAATTTTCTCTTTTTAATTTTATTTTTTCTTCTCTTCCCTTTTCTCTTTCTTCTCAAACTTTTCTTTTTCTAATTCTTATCCTTCGATTATTTTGCAGCAATAGTAAACTGGCTTCAATGACAGTACAGTGACTAAGTTTGCTTGAAATCCATCGAGTGGTTTGTCAGAATTCTTTTTCGGATAATTGAACGGACGAACAGGCAAATGGACGGACACACTATCTATTTTAAAATTCAAAATGGTTGAATGTCAAGCAGTTGTGTATACTGGTAAAATAGAGTAAATCGCCGGCTGCCAGCTCTTAGTCTTTATCATATCAATTAGAAACACAGAGTGTCACTGGGCAGCTGTAAGGAGTCCAGTAATGTGCAATTTGGATTCAAGCGACTTTAAACATATTTGATACAGGTAGTTGTGGCAAAAAAAAAAAAAAAAAAAAGGTACCCGCCTGCCGGGTCACTTGGAAAAAACAGACCCGGGGGGAGGGGAAACAAACAATTTTTTAATTGTGGCCCAATCTTATTCCAACTCGTACCATAACATACTCGAACCATAACCAACTCGTACCACACATAATCTCGTACCCATTGACATTAACTCGTACCATAACCAACTCGTACCCAATTTTATTCAACTCGAACCATTACATACATGTACTAGTACATGTACAATAACCAACTTGTACCAAACATAATCTCGTACCCATTGACATTAATATCATAACCAACTCGAATCACCCAGAATCTCGTACCCATTCACATTTACTCGAATCTTAACTAACTCGCCACATCGATGTAGCGTATAAATACAACATCTTTTGAGTAAACTATGAATTATTAGTTGAACTCTTTACAGTGTATGATAAGTTTCCACTGATGCGGATAAGATATCCGAAACATGCTTGTCTGGTGACGCTTAATCAATCAACATTAATGCAAAAATTTGTCAAGTTATTTCAGGTACGAGTTAACAGAGTACAATTTACCGAGTACCATGGTACGAGTTGGTAGGGGTGGGAATTTATGCATGGTACGAGTTTATGGTACGAGTATTGGTACCATGGTACGAGTTGGTAATGGTACGAGTTTATGTATGGTACGAGTTTGTAGAATTTATGGTACGAGTTGGTCATGGTACGAAATGGTTTTGGTACGAGTTGGTCGCAAGGTATGGTACGAAGTGGCAGGTACGAGTTGGTTATGGTACGAATTGACCATACCCCTTCTCTCCCCTCCCTTTGTCCCTGTCCATCCCCTCATTATTGCCTTCAACCGTTAATTCTTGTGGCTGGAGGGTTTTTTAAAGAATCAATGTTGACGATTAAAACATAATATATACGGTATATAGCACACTTGCATTTTAAAGGAGAGTGAATAGGATGAATAACCCTGTCATAGACGGGAAAATATTATTTAGCAGGGAGGAGTCTAGCGCAGAGGAAACGGAACTGTTCCGTTATGTGTATTTGAAAATTTTATCAGAACAATTAAAAACTGGGGGGGGGGGCACATTTCGTTTGAAAAAGGATAAGATTTTTTTTCCTGAAATGTGCCCCCACCCCGTTTTATGATCTCATTACGGTGTCATAGCGTGGTTTTCTATCCCCTCCCTTTTATTCCTCTTAAGTACATGAATGGCATTTGACATTTACTTTTTTTAATTGTCAACTTTGACTCTTTCAAGAAACCCTCTCGGCACTAGTTACAAATGTAGAACTCTTGGATTAAGGCAATATTACATGCTGATCTTGTCTTAGAATATTCGTTTTCGGCGATTTTCCCTCTTTTTCTCATTTTCTTTAAGTTTTATGTTTTGTTTCGTTTCGTTTCGATCTGTTTCGTTTCGTTTTGTTTAGATTTGTTTCGTTTCGTTTCGATCTGTTTCGTTTCGTTTCGTTTCGATTTGTTTCGTTTCGTTTCGAGTTGTTTCGTTTCGTTTCGATTTGTTTCGTTTCGTTTCGTTTTTGTTTCGTTTCGCATTTTACAGGGACCCATTATATAATACTTCTGAGTGAAATGATTGAGATAACCAGACTTGTCAGAATGACAACATAGCTCGCCGGTGGCAACCATATGTAAATTGCAACAACCATTCAAAAAATATGGCCCAAGTTAAAGTTTTTGAAAAGTAGGTAAAATTTCAAGGTCAAGGTCACTAGGTCAAAATTTATGGTACGGCATGAAAGGTCTTATCACAAGGAATGCACATGTGAAATATCAAAGCCCTATCACTTACCATTCAAAAAATATGGCCAAGGTTAAAGTTTTTCAAAAGTAGGTCAATCATTTCCAAGGTCAAGGTCACAAGGTCAAAAATTTTGGTATCCATGGAAACGTCTTGTCACAAGGAATACACATGTGAAATATCAAAGCCCTATCACTTACCCTTCAAAAAATATGGCCAAGGTTAAAGTTTTTCAAAAGTAGGTCAATCATCTCCAAGGTCAAGGTCACAAGGTCAAAAATTTTGGTATCCATGGAAACGTCTTGTCACAAGGAATACACATGTGAAATATCAAAGCCCTATCACTTACCATTCAAAAAATATGGCCAAGGTTAAAGTTTTTCAAAAGTAGGTCAATCATCTCCAAGGTCAAGGTCACAAGGTCAAAAATTTTGGTATCCATGGAAACGTCTTGTCACAAGGAATACACATGTGAAATATCAAAGCCCTATCACTTACCATTCAAAAAATATGGCCAAGGTTAAAGTTTTTCAAAAGTAGGTCAATCATTTCCAAGGTCAAGGTCACAAGGTCAAAAATTTTGGTATCCATGGAAAGGTCTTGTCACAAGGAATGCACATGTGAAATATGAAAGCCCAATCTGTATTGGTTTAAAAGTTAAAATGTTATGATCGCTGAGCGATATAGTCCCCTACCGGCAGCATATATTTATGTCCTGCAACTCTGCCTATGAATTACTCTTCAATTAACTATATATGAGTTTAAATTAAACTTACTGTCTGTGCAGCTAAGTTCTGAGGTTTTATCTGCTTTATCGATTCGAAAAAGAGATCAAGCGTGACGAAAGTTGAACTTGCTCTGTAACTATCCAAGACTAAGCTGTGTATCAAATTTCACCTGAATATCTCTATTTGTTGCAGAAAGAAGTCTGGAAACTGACAAAAACTGAATTTTCCAAGTTAAAGAGGGGCATAACTCCTCGAAAAATAGGTCAGGCGTGACATAAGTCGAACTTGCTCTGTAACTATCCAAGACCAAGCTGTGTATCAAATTTCATCTGAATATCTCCATCCGTTGCAGAAAAAAAGTCCGGAAAACTGACAAAAACTGAATTTTCCAAGTCATCAAGGGGCATAACTCCTTGAAAAATGGGTCAAGCGTGACGAAAGTCAAACTTGCTTTGTAACTATCCAAGACCAAACTGTGTATCAAATTTCATCTGAATATCTCCATCCATTGCAGAAAAAAGTCCGGAAAACTGACAAAAACTGAATTTTCTAAGTCATCAAGGGGCATAACTCCTTGAAAAATGGGTCAAGCGAGATGAAAGTCAAACTTGCTCTGTAACTATCCAAGACCAAGCTGTGTATCAAATTTCATCTGAATATCTCCATCCGTTGCAGAAAAAAGTCCGGAAAACTGACAAAAACTGAATTTTCCAAGTCATCAAGGGGCATAACTCCTCGAAAAATGGGTCAAGCGTAATGAAAGTCGAACTTGCTCTGTAACTATCCAAGACCAAGCTGTGTATCAAATTTCATCTGAATATCTCCATCCGTTGCAGAAAAAAGTCCGGAAAACTGACAAAAACTGGATTTTCCAAGTCATCAAGGGGCATAACTCCTTGAAAAATGGGTCAAGCGTGACGAAAGTCGAACTTGCTCTGTAACTATCCAAGACCAAGCTGTGTATCAAATTTCATCTGAATATCTCTATCCGTTGCAGAAAAAAGTCTTGAAAACTGTTATTCGGACAGACGGACAGACGGAGGGACAGACGGACAGACGGACAGACAGACCGAGAGGAAACTAAGAGTCCCCTTCGGTGTTGCCGGTAGGGGACTAATAAGCAAGGTTAAAGTTTTTGTGCACGCGCACGCAGACGCCAACGCCAACGCAGACGCCGACACCGGGGGTATGACAATAGCTCTCCGGACATTCGTCCCGGCGAGCTAAAAAGAGACGTACATGGACAAAATGGTTATAAAAATAGCAATCCAAGGAATGCTTGTGTCGCCTGCGAAGCGGTTTGATTATTATTCTAGAAAGTGGATCAAAATTCTTGAAAAGAAGGTCTAGGTCAAATATCTAGATCAAGGTCAAAAGGTCAAATTTTATGGTCTGTGTAGAAAGGTCTTGTCACAAGGAATACACATGTGAAATACCAAAGCCCTATCACTTACCAATCAAAAGATATATTCATTCTTAATTTTTTTGAAAAGTAGGTCAAATATGTAGGTCAAGGTCAAAAGATAAAAAAATAATGGTAGGTGTAGAATGGCATTGATACAAGGAAAATACATGTGAAATATCAAAGCCCTATCAGCTACCAATCAAAAGATATAGCCAATATTACTTTTCTTGAAAAGTAGGTCAAATATCTAGATCAAGGTCAAAAGGCCAAATTTAATGGTCGGTGTAGAAAGTTCTTTTCAGAAGGAATACACATGTGAAATATCGAAGCCCTATCACTTACCAATCAAAAGATATAGCGAATCTCATCTTTTTTCAAAAGTAGGTCAAATATCTAGGTCAAGGTCACAAGGTCAAATATTATGGTATGTGTAGAAAGGTCTTGCCACAAGGATTGCACATGTGAAATATCAAAGTCCTAACACTTACCAATAAAAAGATATATCCATTCTTTTTTTTTTTTTTAAGTAGGTCAAATATGTAGGTCAAGGTCACTAGGTCAAAAATTATTGTATGTGTAGGAAGGTCTTGTCACAAGGAATACACATGTGAAATATCAAAGCTCTATCACTTACCAATCAAAAGATATAGCGAATCTTATCTTTTTTTCAAAAGTAGGTCAAATATCTAGGTCAAGGTCACAAGGTCAAAAATAATGGTATGTGTAGAAAGGTCTTGCCACAAGGATTGCACATGTGAAATATCAAAGCCCTATCACCTACCAATCAAAAGATATATCCATTCTTAATTTTTTTTGAAAAGTAGGTCAAATATGTAGGTCAAGGTCACTAGGTCAAAAATTATGGTATGTGTAGCAAGGTCTTGTCACAAGGAATACACATGTGAAATATCAAAGCCCTATCACTTACCAATCAAAAGTTATGGGCTGTGACACCCAAAGTGTGACAGACAGACAGACGGACAGACGGACGGACAGACGGACAGACGGACAACGGACAAAGTGATCCCTAAGTGTCGCTATGCTTCGCAGGCGACACAAAAATGAAATCATTTTAGTTAGTAATAATCTCAAAATACAGGAAATTGCATGCTTTTATATAAATAATTGGTAGGAAAAAATACAATTCTAAAATTCTTCATTGTTCGGCTTCCTGATTGTTTTACTTCCGCACATACTCCGATGAGGTAGCATGATACGGGCAATCACATACAGTTTTCTTCCGTTTCCAGTGGCAGCAAACAATGCGCATGATATACGGTCAGAGTCAACTAAAAGACCTGCTCCGATTGGAGAAAAACCTGTAGGGTGAGGGGGCCTGTTATTTTAAATGTGACAGAAGATGTGATTGGCTATCAATTATGTTTTCTTTTGGTTTATTGTTTGAATATGATATATATAAGTAAAATATAATTGCAATTAAAATGTCGATGCCCGGATTTTTTCCCTAGCTCCCGATCCGCTAAAGGGGACGGGGGCGGGAAATTTTGAAAATTCACTGCAGGGTACCTTGTGACGCAAATAGCGCGAAAAAGAGCCGGTCATGCTATATTTTTTTATTTCGTTTCGTATAAAGCTTGAATCAACGAACAAATCGGTATGTAACATGCATGGCCAGCAATGTTGGTATAGAAGCTACACGGCATTTTGTTAACATTACGGCCTATGGAAAATGATTTAGTTGGCACTGACCATACTTAGCTGTCGACGGAAACGGCCGACTGCAAACGAAGATAACGTCATATTTTAAAATTTCTAGTTGGAGGATCTTAGTCGGGATGTTCCGGGACCGACTTTGAGAACAAAACAATTCGACATCTGGTTCAGTCCTTCAGTGGTACGATCTTAAGATTTGTATATGGATAAATTTCTTCTCTCCTTTATTTATTTTTCTTACAATTCGTTCGTTTTCTTCCTCATTTTATTTTGTCCGGTCCCGTATCTGAGTCCAACTTTTAGTGCAAACTTCCTTTGGTGCGCTAATTAATATGCAGGAATGTTTTTTTCATACGTCTATGGTTCAATTACATGTGTAGCTGAAATAACTGAAAATGTGCAGAGTAACCCCCCTCCCTTCCGTTAAAGAGATTGGTTCCCTGCTGACGCCGACGAGCTTTTTTAAAGCTAATACTGTCTTAATACGATAACACAAACTTTTGCCCCTTATGGGGCGAAAATACCCTCGCAGAAATATTCTTTGAAATGTTATCTTGGATCATGATCAAGCGTCTATTGTGACATTGACCGTAGACCTTGGTTCAAGGTCATGACATACCCTTAGGTCCTAAGTAACATTTCTGTGCAACATAATTGAAATCCATCAACAGGAGAAGGAGCTTTCCCCTGGACAATGTTTTAACCACAATGTCTATTGTAACCTTGACCTATAACCTTGGTTCAAGGTCAAGACCCACCCTTAGGTCCTAAGAAAGATTTCGTTGAAATACTATTGAAATCATATTAACGGGGAGGGAGTTATGCCACTGACAAGTTTTACTAACGGTGTCTCTTGGTTAAAGATTATGCCACACCCTCAGGTCATAATATACATTTCTGTGAAAAATTATTGAAATCCATAAACAGGGAAAGGAGTTATGCCTGGTCAAGGTTTTGACCATGATGTCTATTTTGACCTTGACCTTTGACTTTGGTTTAAGGTCATGACACTCCCTTAAATCATACGAAACATTTATGTGTATTATTATTGAAATCCTTAAAAAGGAGGAGTTTATATCCCATACAAGGTTTCAATGGCGTAGCTCTGCTTGAAAAAGTGGGGGGGGGGGGGGGGGGGGGGGGTAAAGGAAGAGATTAAAAGATAAATGCACAAATTTTAACATTTCTGGTGCAATTCTAAATTTTAAGTACATGAATAAATGGCTGGCGAGCGGTAGCGAGCCAGGAATTTTTTAAGCAAAATATTGACTAATCAGAAAATACTGTCGGTGTCCTCTATCTTTAACATATACATGTAATGATATTCTATATAGTTTGAGTTAAAGGTATTTTGCAGTTTTTTATATCTGTATGACCAAAAATTACGTCAAAAAGTGGGGGGGCACAAACATACTTATGCCCCCCCACTTTCAAAAGTGGGGGGCCACGTGCCCCCCCTGCCCCCCCTTGTCCTACGCCAGTGAGGTTTTGACCATGAGTCTATTGTGACCTTAACATTTAACATTGACCTTGGTTCAGGTCATGACATACCCTTTGGTCCTAATAAACATTTCTGTGAAATATTATTGAAATCCATCAACAGGTGGAGGAGTTATGCCATGGTCAAGGTCTTACTAATGGTGTAATTGTGACCTTGACCTAAGACCTAGTAGGTCCTAAGAAACATTTCTCTGTGCTATTATTTATATCCATCAACAGTGGGAGGAGTTATGCCTGGAAAGGTTTTGACCATAAAGGGTTGGTCTTTACCTTGAATCTGGGAAGATCATATGTCAAAGGTCAAGGTCACAATAAACATCAAACATTTCCAAGTAATATTATTGAAATACATTCATTGGGGGGGGGGGGGGGGGGGGAAGTTAACCTGGACAAGGTGTGATGGACACTGAGCCTGTTAGACAGACGGACAGACAGGGTGATCAGGGTTTTTTTTTTTTTTTTTTATTTTGGGGAAGGTGCCTGTGCCTGTCCCATTTGGGAAAATTTGCGACATTTTGCTAAAATTGGGAACATTTTTGTACAAATTCTCACCAAAGTATAACCTTAAAGTATCATTTATGAAGTCAGAACACTGATAATCAATTGATTTGCTTGAACTGAACATGGGATGAATAAAAAACTTTTAAAAATGCACTTAGAAATAAGACATTTTGTGCTGACTTCCAGGTTTTGTGTCTTATTTTCTCAGGTGATTTTTTCATAATTCCTCTTTGGGAATTTCAGGGTGATTTTGGGGGAAAAATAGAGGAAATTTGGCATTGGGAAGGGGCCGAAATTCGGCCCCAAAAGAAGGGGAAAAAACCCTGGTGATTCCTATATACACCCCCCCCCCACCCCAAACGCACATACAGATTTTGCGGGAGAATAGTTAAAAGAGAAAAGGAGAACATTGAAAGGGGAGGGGGTATTAATTATCGCTGAATCATGAAACACGTGATCAAGATGTTGCTAGTGAACCCCCCCCCCTTTGCTACTACCTTCAAGTCATCCCCTTTCCAGTCTATCATGTCTTATCATGTTTATATTCTCTGGTTATAGAACATGAACAGACAGAAGTGCTGAAGTGAAAGTACTTTCCGTCTGGGGGTTGTGGGAGAGATAAACTTTCGCATCATTATAACATTATTTTTTAAAAAGTATTATTTTACTGAGTTCATCATACAAGAAACGCAATACATCAAAGAGAATTTCTCTATGTGATTACTAATTACTTACCTGGGACATTGACATCATATTGTTTACAAAACGTCAATACTGTAAACAACAAAGCGAGATAACTCGTACCAGAAAGATGGAACCAGCAACGGTCATTCCAGGAGAAGCTTCAGAGTCGGACGACGATGAAATCACACAGATAAATACAAAGCAAATTAAGGAACAGGTATTTTATAAGCTATACTTTTATTTGAAGATAACTTATATCTCTACGATGCAACGTCTTGTTATCGGTACATTTTTTCGAAAGTGAAAGTAGATTTCTGATAAGGGGGTGTGGCCTCAAAGAACCAAGTAAACCCAAAACTGAAATATTTGAGTTTTCAGTGACTTGATATCTCTCAAAGACTATTTAAACTTGATAATCCTTACTTGCTTAATTCAAATACAACTTTCCCTCACATAAAAGAGTTTTACAGATTGAAGCAAAAATGCCAAGCGAAAGAAGTATATGAACACTAAATGGGCAAATGAATATGTGGATTAGGGGGTTATATTGGTATGTAAGGAACCCCAAGATTCTGTGTTCTATACTTGCCTTAAGTCTTTCTCAAATCCATAGGTTAAAATTCTCTGTTTTTTAGCCGTAGAATTTGGGAGGTTTGGGACTGTACACTCTATTAAACCAACCAACCAAATAACGTACCAAGTGTCATTGGAAGTTTCTGCGGATATGTTTTTTTTCAGACTATTTATAAAGAAAATGATTAATTGATAATTCCAGACTCAAATCAAACCAAGTCAAGCAACAGTTGTGTCAGGAGAAGCCTCAGAATCTGATGAAGATGAAGAAACAGATAAAGATGGGATAACTCCTCTTAAAGGTCTGACAATTTGTTGTTCTGTCGGTAGTAATTGTAGTACACTATGTCCATCACATAAATGCTCATGAGTTCTCTTTACATTTATCATCAATTGATTCATTACTTAATTTAACCATGTTGGTTACTTAACTTTTTAGTTGATACAGGGAAAAAGGGGGACAGGGATGACATTACAAGTGGGGAGATTCCCCTTACCCCTACCTCCCCAGGGACAAGATATACATTGGACATACCAATATATGACAGGTACTATATATCAGCTTTCTTATAAATCAGCATGACAATATACTTAATAACATATGTATCTACATGTATTTTGATGTAGATTGATGTGTCAAAATTAATTATATTGATTATCATATATACAATGTATGCTCCTTTGTCAAAGATTTGCATTTAGACATGCAGATTGTGTGTCCTGTCTGTATGTTTGTATGTGTGAAATTTTACTGGAATATGTTCCTAAATTTTACCTGTTCCCTTTAAAATACCGATTTCTGGCAATAGGTATGCTGGATATCACTGTAGATGATTTTTTTCATATGAAATATCTTATTTTCTTTCCTTACATGCATGTTACAAAAGGGATAGTGTGTAAATTATCATAAAATGCATAAAATTATGAAAAAATATCATCATACTTTATTGATCTTTTTTTTCTTTCTCATTTTCAATTTCAGTTTGCTTCACAGAAAATTGAGTGAGTACTGTATACCACACTATGAAACACTTTTTTTGGGGGAAATTTCATCATTTCATAAACATTAAAAGATTAAGGAAACATAGTTCGAAATTCATCAGCTCTCTTAAACTGTGTTTAATGATACACATGAAAACAAATAGCTCCTGGAAAGTTATTAAATGCCATACAATAATCAATTGCTTGATTTTCCCTCTGTAGGGGAACGTAATGGTATAATGAGACGACATATCATAGACACAGTTCAACAGGTCTATAACTCAGCATCCAAGGACCTTCACAATACCACGTTACAACTTCATAAATCACAGTCTTCAGTAATGGTAAATATTCATTATTAGTCCCCTACCGGCTCGCCAGAGGGGACTTATAGTTTCCATCCCGTTTGTCTGTCTGTCACTCTTCATTATTTCTGTCAATTTTGTCAGTGTCAATTTCATACCTACAACCTCTTGTCATAATTTTGTTTATTGGATTATTTCTGTAATGATTTAGAAAAAATAGTTAAGCTTTTAATTAAATTATGTATATTTGAGTTACATTTGTATCAAAGTTTTCTCTGATTTGCTAATGTTCCTCTCATTGTTTGACTATTTGTAGGATGCCTCACACCATCTGAAGCTATTGACCAATGACCTGTTTTACCTGGAGGATAAAATGGACATTGTTAGTAACTGCCCTATACTGCCAGATATTCATGTTCCCTCAAAACAAACAACTACATAATAACAATCATATTATTGATTAGAGGGACCACTGTGCAATTCATGATTAAGAAAAGATAATGAAGAGATTCATTGTTGGTGCTTTAATTTCCGTTGTATTTATTGATTTTATTAAAAAATGCTTTGCTATTACTTTGTTTTCCTTTGTCTCAATAGATTTGATGGATCTATCTTCCAATTTTAGAAAAAAAATAAGAGTTATACTGCTAAAAATAAGAATGTAAACAAATCACATAGAATTTTGGCAGACATAGCACTCCATAGTTATCTACCTTGAGTTATGTTGTTTATGCAAAGAAGAGGAAGGATAACCTATTTCCTTCTTAAATGGCTTGTCCCTTGATACAGATATGGGATCAAACTCTGAGATCCCTCTTCTTGACCGTCTTACATGTATTTAATATTTGAGTGCAAACTTTTATTGATTTGTCTTTCCAAAGAGATCCGATTTCTGTGCTCATCCAAAATGGTAACAGTATTTCTCATTACTGCATATTTTGATATGCATATGTACAAGGTTGTGTGCAATTACAGAGAGATGTTCCTGATACAGGGTTTGATGATTTTATTCGTTCATAATATACTGAGCATTGAAAATATAAGGTTTAAAACGGTCATAAATATTTTCTGGAAAATGGTAAAAGAAAGTTTTTGAAAGTATTGATAAACGATATTCATCGGTATATAAAACTAAGCTGAAAACCACAGTATGAAACCCCCTCCCCCTCCCCCCTCGACCGCCAGGCATAAAAATGACGTTCATGGCATCCGATTTGGAAGTCTCGACGACACAATACGGAAGATCGCAAATACTTCTAACCAAGACTATACGAATGTTCTCGCGCACTCTTCGATTGTTTTCCATTGTTATGACGTCATCAATTTACTTGGGCAGAATACAGAAACGGTGCCCAAGTTTTGAACAATGGTTTAGGTAGGTGACTAAATGAAAAATCAGAGCGGACACGCGGCACGCGCTGCATTTGCGATCTTGCGTATTCTACCGTATAAAACCGAGAAGAAAAGTTCTAAGTGTTTACATCCTATCAAATCAAAAAACCATGTGATCAAAATCGAATTTTGATGGCATTTAGTCTTATAGACAAGAGATTAATTAGGAAGGAAAATGTCTCCAAAATAAGCAAAAAGTGCTGCTAAGCTGCAAAACCTACCCTACACATGACGATAAGGCAATAGTTAGAACCACAGGCACCAGATTCCTAGAGAGAAACCTATAACCCATCTAAAACGCCCTTTCTCTTCTCTTTAAGAGTAAAGAGAAGAGAAACGGGAGTTTAAGATATGGTTCTAATTTTTTTTTCTAGGAATCTGGCGCCTGTGGTTAGAACGTTTTAAGCTGACATTACAAACTCACGCACACAAGTATTCAAATTATGTCTTACAAACGCACATACACTTAATTAAGCCTTCAATTTGCAGACTTTATACAAACGCACATATACACAAGTGTTGAATTAGCAGACCTTACAGATGTACACACATGTGGTAAATTATGCACACACTTTCCCATGTACCGTATTTTGCTACCATTCAATGAGGGGGTGGACAGGGGGAAGGGAGGGGGGGGGGGAAGGGAAGGGTGAAAAGGAGGGGGAGAGAGGTATCCCCTGTTTGTGCTCTCTACATATAAGGTGTTTTTTTAAAAAGAATAAGGAAAAGATCTCCAACATTGCAGTGACTACATCGGAAGAATGCATTTACACAAAGAACGCCACACAATGATCGACATATAACCGAATTAAGAGAATGATCGAGACAAAAAAAGAACACTCACATCGAGTGAACCAACAAACATTCACATCAAGTAAATACACCATTGGAACATGAATGATACCACATGTAACAGGAGAGAGACCATATTATGTACGACAGTGGCCGACAGCTTAGCAGCTACATCCTTGGTAAATGGTGAGGTTATCCATGTAGGCGTTTCGTGCATACAGCCCTCCCACTTAATCCTTTATACAGAGGTCTTCAGAGACCAGTAACATTTGTTGTTGTTGTTGTTACCTTTGTTGTATTGGGTCTATCTAATGAATTCTATATAGGCATAAAACACCTTGTGTTCTGTTCAAAAATTATACTACTGAATGTTACGCCAAAGCATACAGAAATAAACATAATAAAAACAGCTCGTCATATTTGTAGTGAGACGACTTGCAATAGAATCTATTGAAAGTCGTTATTTGATATAAACTAAAAATTGCGGCGAGCTAAGCGAGCCGGAAAATTTTCAGGAATTTTTAAGCGAAATTTTATGGTAATGCTTCAAATTCAGATATTTGTAAGAGCAAGATTATTTTTTTCTGTCACACCATAAGCAAATAAATTTTTTTCATCAAAACTCAGAGCAAAATTATTTTTTTCGAAATAACCCCAAGCCCCCCCCCCCCCCCTTCCCGAATATCAAATGGACCGTGCTTTACAAATAGATGCTTAATTCTATTGCGTTTTTAGTAGATTTTTGATCGTCTTTTATTTAGTCTGACCTATATTTCGAGATTATTTGAAACATATCAATAGTGGCTTTAATTTCATCTTGAATATAATTTGAATCATCGATATTCAACCCATCGAGTGCTATATGTATTAAGGATATCCAAAGGAAAACAGGTCATCACATATCCTTATCACATGGAGGGGCATAAACTGGGGACTGTCAACCACAAGATTTCCTTACATGGGAGTAGAACTCACCAACACACTTTCATGGCATATACATATTAATAAGATCATAGGCAAATCAAATAGATCGCTTGAATTCCACAGACGAAACACCGGAAATTGTCCCATCTCTATCAAGAGGCAAACTTACCTAGGACTCGTAAGACCACACCTAGAGTATGCTAATAGCGTTTGGGAACCGTACCTTCAGAAGAACATCCATCAGCTAGAAATTGTACATCGGAGATCAGCGAGATTCGTCGGTCACGTTTACGCTTATCAACCTGGCACCGTAACAACACAACAGAATTGAAATTACCACCTCTACAAGAGAGACGGAAAACATCACGTCTACGTACTACGCTTCCACAAAGTAGTCCATCAGAAGGTAGCAATTCCAGTTCCAGACTACCCGCTGCAACAACCAACCAGGAGAACACGTCAGTACCATCATAGACGCTTTGTTAGGCTAGGTTCATATGGGGAACTACCATCAAGGACTGGAATGGTCTATCAACGGTCATCCTGAACCTAGATGACTATGAGGCATTCGGGTGTTCAGGGGTAAAGGGAAAGGGACAGGGTACGACTATCAAAGGAACGAATTGTCTTGGGCAAAACATGTCCAAAAAAACGAAAAATCTGGCTCATTTCTGAGTTTCTCTTTGCGAGGATACGCATTGCAAAGAAAAAGCGTCTATGTGATATAGGATGGCGTCGTGATTCGTTTTCTCGGAGAAAAGAAAAAAGGAAAGATTAAGTAGGATGGAGACTCTTTTAGAGCAACAAAGGCGCTATCATGAAGAAAGGGAGCGTCTCATGGATGCAATGTCTAAAGAAATGCTGCATCCTGTGAAATCGGTATGAAATAGAAAAGTCAAAGGAAATTCGCTGTACAGTTTGATTTATTTTTGTAACAGGTGGGGCACACCCCTGATTTGCAAGATCGTCTTTAATATGAATCTAGGCATTGCCTACAAGTGAGCGTAGCATGTTTCAAAGTAGACTTAATGATCCAGTCTCTCCCGCAGCCGCTACAAGAGACTGAACACCTCTATGGTTGCTACAGAACGAAGTCGGACGAGACCGTTGCCATAGCTGTCAACTGACCCGATTTCGGCGGGTCAATCCCGCTTTTTTACCCTTTGACCCGATTATTTTTTATCACCCGCGAGGGTCATGCCTTTCACCCGATTTTCCGTCGCTGACCCGGGAATCACCCGATTCCGATTTGGTTCGGTCTATTACTTGGGACTTTAAATTTCCAGCTATGACTTTTTCATTAAAACGCCTGCAGTTACAGGTAAATTTGGTTGTTGATATGGGAAGTAATTAGCCACTTTCATGTTGTTTTAACAATCTGGGCTTGGATTATTATGGGAATGTCGATGAGAAGACGATTGTAAACACAGAGATTTATGCAGACGAAAAGGAACAAATGTTTTTATAGTGTTTAAAACAATTGAGGCAGTGAAATGTGGAGTTCATTTCACATTAAATCTTCATCATCAGGGGTCCACAGGGTTTTTTTTTTCCTTGTTTTGGGGCCGAATTTCGGCCCCTTCCCAATGCCAAATTTCCTCTATTTTTCCCCAAAAATCACCCTGAAATTCCCAAAGAGGAATTATGAAAAAATCACCTGAGACAATAAGACTCAAAACCTGGAAGTCAGCACAAATTGTCCTATTTCTAACTTAAGTGCATTTTTTATTCATCCCTTGTTCAGTTCAAGCAAATCAATGGATTATCAGTGTTAATAAATTATACTTAGAGTTATACTTTGGTGAGAATTTGTACAAAATTTTTCCCAATTTCAGCAAAATGTCGCAAATTTTCCCAAATGGGACAGGCACAGACACCTTCCCAAAAATAAAAAAATGAAAAAAAAACCCTGGTCTAGAATTTTTTTCAAAACCTACTTGCCACGGGCAACTCATGACTTAAAAATTACTTGCCAGATCAATAAAATCACTTGCCCATCAAAATTTTTTTAATTACATGTAGAGAAGGAAAGGTATACTGCAACTTATTTTAAAGGCCATGTTGAAATGTGGCATATCTAGCCAAAAATTGAGTGCTTGATTCTTCAGAAATTAGAATAAATGAAAACCCTGTCTTACCGGCAGAAGTTGGAGATAAAAAAAGAAACCTGAATGAAGAGGGAAAAATGTTCAGCTACGGCCAAGAAAAAAAAAAATTGGTTCTCAGGCCCTGCCGCATACATGGTTTACCCCCCCCCCCCCCCCTTCAATTTTTAAAACCAAAAAAACAAAACAAAACAAAACAAAACAAAAACAAAAAAAAAGCGTCCAACTACAGAGATAGAAGTCCTGGGCTAACATATCGAATTCAAGAGAATTTACGGAATAAGGACCTCGATGCATGAAGGAGCAGGCACTCCATGGAAGGTGAAAACATAGCTAACGTTTCTCCGATCATATCTACAATGCAGACGAGACAGGTATATATTTTATAGCATTATCAGACAGACCCAGACCTTCAGCACGAACATCAGTGGCAGATCCAAGGAGTTTAAGGAGAAGGTGATGGTACTAGCAATGCGTAAATGACCGCTTACGTGGCCAGGCAGATGCGCAAATCTTATGTTCAGATCACCCGTAGGGTTCAGTAAAGTGTTCTATTTCATTCAGATAAAATATTGATTTTCTCTATGACATTATTTTGTATTCTTGTACTGTGCCTGAGATTTAAATCTCTAACGTCCACTTGCATCTTATCTAAATGTACATGAACTTGTGTTTGCGTTCGTCCGTAAAATTTTCATGTCATTTCAAGCGGTCATTCAATGGGTACAAATTGAAGTAATAAAACTGGACAGAAATGTCAATCACACGCTGAGGAAACAAATTACTAGCATAAAAGATGTCAACACATTCCAATTTGTAGTTGTTCTGAAAATGTTTAATGAAAAAAAAAAAACGGCCTGCCGCCGCAAATGATTTGAAAAAAATTTAGCCTGAGAACCAACTTTATATATTTGCTTAGCCTAATCTACTTGCCCATGGGCAAATGAACACCTGCTTTGCACTTTCCCGACCCAACTTTTCACTTGCCCCGGGCAACGGGAAATGGGAATTCTAGACCCCTGATCATGGTACAGAAATAACTAAATAGACCCCCAAAATATATTATCTAGCATAGCAAATTCAACTGTGAACCTTCAGGCCTTGATTAATGAAGTCTTAAAATTTTACTCATGTATTACAATATCATGATTATATATGCATTATTACAATTTAAATACGTAAATGCATGTCTTACAGTAAAATGAACTTTATTGACCTGTATTTTTTTGGGGCGGGGGGGGGGGGGTGTTAAATTTATTCATAATGACACAAGCAAAAGGTCGCGATTTGGGTTCGCGCGCTATGACCCTCTTTTTCATTTCCCAAAGAGGGTCATTGACCCTCTTTTGTCTGAAAAAAAGTTGACAGGTATGATGTTGCCCAACAATTTTTGGCAGTTTGAAGGTCTCCAGTATTGATATTCTTGTTGACGGGACAAAATGAACATATGAAACCTTTATCTAAATATCTAAACCAACCTCACCTCTTTTACTCGCTTTGTTATTGTATTTTCCGCGACGTTTAAACTCCCACCGCTTCAACCCATATAAAAATGAAAGTTCGGAAAATCAACCAATCAGAACGAAGGATACCTTAGGCTCTTTCTGTATCCTTTGTTCTGATTGGTTGATTTTCCGAACTTTCATTTTTAGCTCACCTCGACGAAGTTGAGATGAGCTTATGCTATAACCCCGGCGTCCGCGTCCCCGAACCCGTCCGCGTCCGGTTAAAGTTTTTGGGCAACTCAGTATCTGACAAAGTACTGATGCTACAGTAACCAAACTTGCACAAGTGATTCATCTTGGGATGCTGAGGTGAACCCATGCATCGGATGCAGCATCTGACCGACATTTTCCGGTTGAATGACTTTGTCAATGTCTGGTTAAAGTTTTTGGGGTAGTTCAGTATCTGATAAAGTACTGATGCTACAGTAACCAAACTTGCACAAGTGATTCATCTTGGGATGCTGAGGTGAACCCATGCATCGGATGCAGCATCTGACCTACATTTTCCGGTTGAATGACTTTGTCAATGTCTGGTTAAAGTTTTTGGGGTAGTTCAGTATCTGATAAAGTACTGATGCTACAGTAACCAAACTTGTACAAGTGATTCATCTTGAGATGCTGAGGTGAACCCATGCATTGGATGCAGCATCTGACCTACTTTTTCCGCTTGAGTGATTTTGCCTTATAAGGCCAATATTGAGCAAAGTATAAGTGCTACATGTACCAAACTTGCATATTGGATGTATCTTTGATCAAACTTTCATAAAATGACCTTGACCTACTTTTTCCACTCGAGTGATTTTGCCTTGAAAGGCCAATATTGAGCAAAGTATAAGTGCTAGATGTACCAAACTTGCATATTGGATGTATCTTTGGTCAAACTTTCATAAAATGACCTTGACCTACTTTTTCTGCTTGAGCGATTCTGCCTTTAAAGGCTAATATTGAGCAAAGAATAAGTACTACATGTACCAAACTTGCATATTGGATGTATCTTTGATCAAACTTTCATAAAATGACCTTGACCTACTTTTTCCACTTGAGTGATTTTGCCTTATAAGGCCAATATTGAGCAAAGTATAAGTGCTACATGTTCCAAACTAGCATATTGGATGTATCTTTGATCAAACTTTCATAAAATGACCTTGACCTACTTTTTCCACTTGAGTGATTTTGCCATTAAAGGCCAATATTGAGCAAAGTATAAGTGCTACATGTACCAAACTTGCATATTGGATGTATCTTTGATCAAACTTTCATAAAATGACCTTGACCTACTTTTTCCACTTGAGTGATTTTGCCTTGAAAGGTCAATATTGAGCGAAGTATAAGTGCTACATGTACCAAACTTGCATATTGGATGTATCTTTGATCAAACTTTCATAAAATGACTTTGACCTACTTTTTCCGCTTGAGCGATTCTGCCATTAAAGGCCAATATTGAGCAAAGTATACAAAAATGTAAGTGCTACATGTACCAAACTTGCATATTGGATGTATCTTTGATCAAACTTTCATAAAATGACCTTGACCTACTTCTTTCACTTGAGTGATTTTGCCTTTAAAGGCCAATATTGAGCAAAGTATAAGTGCTACATGTACCAAACTTGCATATTGGATGTATCTTTGATCAAACTTTCATAAAATGACCTTGACCTACTTTTTCCCACTTGAGTTATTTTCTTATTATACATGTACTTAGAGATATGTTTTAATTGAACTTTGCTGCCGCGAGGTGAGCTTCGTAATCTTTGATTACACTATGTTTATATGGGTCGAAGCGGTGGGAGTTTAAACGTCGTGGAAAATACAATAACAAAGCGAGTAAAAGAGGTGAGGTTGGTTTAGATATTTAGATAAAGGTTTCATTTTGTCCCGTCAACAAGAAAATCAATACTGGAGACCTTCAAACTGCCAAAAATTGTTGGGCAACGGTCTCATCCAACTTCGTTCTGTAGCAACCATAGAGGTGTTCAGTCTCTTGTAGCGGTTGCGGGAGAGACTGGATCATTTAGTCTAGTTTCAAAGTTATTGTCACCTGTTTGTCAGATCACCTACATGTACCAATTTATTCAAATTCTGTTAATTTAGAATTTGTAATTTGTTAAGTTAGTATAGGTAAAATGATTATCCTACAATGTAAGTTATAGATAAAGATAATTTGTTCGTTCGAATCGCGAACAGCAGACTTCACACACAAAGTCGCACATGCTGTAACGTCATATTTGACGTCATAACCTTTTGAGCACTGACATCATTACGTCATTATTTACTTTTTGCAAGAAGGCAAGAGTAACTTCGCTTTAGTAAATTTTATTCAGCTGTGTGGGACAAAGAAACTCAAAGGAAATTAGAATTTGGTTAGTACTAATCAATTTAATTTACTGATTTCAAACAAAAATTGATTCATTCATCACGGTATTTCTGCTGGGCTGAAATTCCGGCTGAAATGGCGGATAGATTACAGAAAGAAATTGGCTTTCAGTATAGGCAGTTTCTGAAATTAAAGTATCTTTCCAAAGTCGATGTAAAGTAGGAACTTACATATGTACATAGACTAATTAGACTTTCCTATCTATAGGGTCGCTTCGCGAACTGGTCGGGAACTGCGCTCCCTATAATGCAGTATAATCCCTGAATTGGGTCATGAAAATATTTCGCAAATGTGAGATGATTGTGGCCATAATGAGAATAAATCTGAATTTTGTGGAAAGAACGAAAAAGCACATGGTGTTTCCTGTTTGGTCCAAATTTCCTCTGCCCAATAAACATAAAAATGTTTTCCATCAACATATCAGATTCTGCAATGAAGCAGAAACTTGAAAAACAGAGATGCTTCAGGCTGAGAATCTTACCTACCCCCGACTTTGATGTTTATTTTCACCTTGAAAGAAAATGTCATTGATGGAAAAAGCCAACTGAGATGGTTGTGACATCTTTGAAAAACGTTTCTATGCACTGACCCTGATATGACATTTGCCTAATAAGCCAATGAGCATCAATCTACTGTCCTGTTCACTAAATCCAGAGCACCCTGTTTTCTCAGTTTTCTCTAAAATATGATATTGTCATCTTCCAAAAAGATATCAATTTTATAGTACTCCTTTAGTCGTAACAGAAAATACCTTTGTTTTGGCTGTACGTCAATTCATTTAGAAATAGGACGGAAAATAAAAAGTCTACGGAGATTTTCTATAGTAAAATTACTTGAAATGCGTGACGCCGGACACTTTGACGTCACTGTTTACTACATGTATTGTTGACATGGAGAACAATATGGAGGCGGCTTGAAATTAACATGGGAATTCCCCATAGACATTTTATTTTTAGCTCACCTCGACGAAGTTGAGATGAGCTTATGCTATAACCCCGGTGTCCCCGTCCGGTTAAAGTTTTTGGGCAACTCAGTATCTGACAAAGTACTGATGCTACAGTAACCAAACTTGCACAAGTGATTCATCTTGAGATGCTGAGGTGAACCCATGCATCGGATGCAGCATCTGACCTACATTTTCCGGTTGAATGACTTTGTCAATGTCTGGTTAAAGTTTTTGGGGTAGTTCAGTATCTGACAAAGTACTGATGCTACAGTAACCAAACTTGCACAAGTGATTCATCTTGAGATGCTGAGGTGAACCCATGCATCGTATGCAGCATCTGACCTACTTTTTCCGCTTGAGTGATTTTGCCTTATAAGGCCAATATTGAGCAAAGTATAAGTGCTACATGTACCAAACTTGCATATTGGATATATCTTTGATCAAACTTTCATAAAATGATCTTGACCTACTTTTTCCACTTGAGTGATTTTGCCTTGAAAGGCCAATATTGAGCAAAGTATAAGTGCTACATGTACCAGACTTGCATATTGGATGTATCTTTGATCAAACTTTCATAAAATGACCTTGACCTACTTTTTCCACTTGAGTGATTTTGCCTTGAAAGGCCAATATTGAGCAAAGTATAAGTGCTACATGTACCAAACTTGCATATTGGATGTATCTTTGATCAAACTTTCATAAAATGACTTTGACCTACTTTTTCCGCTTGAGCGATTTTGCCTTTAAAGGCCATTATTGAGCAGAGTATAAGTGCTACATGTACCAAACTTGCATATTGGATGTATCTTTGATCAAACTTTCATAAAATGACCTTGACCTACTTTTTTCACTTGAGTGAGTTTGCCTTTAAAGGCCAATATTGAGCAGTGATTTTGCCTTTAAAGGCCAATATTGAGCAAAGTATAAGTGCTACATGTACCAAACTTGCATATTGGATGTATCTTTGATCAAACTTTCATAAAATGACCTTGACCTACTTTTTCCCACTTTAGTGATTTTCTTATTATACATGTACTTAGAGATATGTTTTAATTGAACTTTGCTGCCGCGAGGTGAGCTTCGTAATCTTTGATTACACTATGTTTCATATTGCGGCTTGAAGGCAGTTGATAGGGTAAGTTGAAGTTAATTTCCAGTTACGACTAAAGGAGGTCAATTATCGGAAACAATAATTATAAGGAAAATTCTTCAGACGACAGAATAAATTGCCAAAACAGGGTGCTCTGGATTTAGTGAACTGGACAGTAGTTCACTGCCCTACTTTTGTTATCAGTTCCTGTCATCTTGTACCGTATGGAGCGCAATACGTAACATAGACAGTAGACTTGTGCATGTTGAATGTTCAGCAACATTGAATTTTTCTTTGATGCTCTATCGTAATGTCAAATCGGTATCATTTTAGACTATTGTACAGGTACATTATTATTTTCCATAAAAATTTGTCATCTGAATGCAGCTTAGCAACAGATTACACTTAAAATTAATGCTGCATCTCTTAGAAAGAAGTTACTATTGCATCTTTGTTAAGGAGCATCCATTTGATTTTTTTTGGGGGGGGGGGAGGAAAACTTCGCAAAAAAAAAAATCCGGATGGAGATTTTGGGGAAAAAAAATTCTAGCCAGAAGGCAGTGTCCCATACCTGTCAACTTTGAATTTTTCAAAAGAGGGAGATTTCCCTCTTTGGCAGTTGACAAAGAGGGGGATTGCGCATGAACCATTTTCGCGACATTTTTTCATAAATTGCAACATGTCATGCGAACCAACTTTCAAAAAATGTCATTGAATGTACCAGTAACCATACCAAGTCTACAAAAATGTATAAACAATGACAAATTTTTCCATAATACATGATTGTATTTTTTATTACTAGTACTTCTTGTTATGCTTTGCTCATTAAAATTGTTCATGAGTACAGCACTTTTTGCTGTGGCAAGTATGTCTTTTTCTGATGAGAAGACAATACAATTATTAGTTTGATTTATCTTTTCATTCATGACAGAACATACATGTATGTTCAGGCCCAACATAACTTGCTGTAACTCATTTATACAACTGACTCCAATCTTTATTATTTCTTTTTCTTTGAAACGGTTTCAGCTGGCCCAGATATAGATTATTTTCTAGGTCAGTGTGACCTAAACCTTCCATAAGTTTTCGAGATATCCAAAATGTCAGAAAGAAATTTTGATAAGTAATATACAGTATGTTTAGCATGTTTAGTCAATGAAGTACATACATGATCAGTTAAACTGTTTTCACAGCTTAATTAATTACCCTTAGGCATTGATATACAAACAACCGGCACCTTTCACTTTGTAAACAAACTTTACTTTTCATATGAACTTATAGTGAAGTACAAAACATTCCGAAAGTCGGTAGATCTAGAGTTATCTAGAAGCTCAAGTTAGAAGCTCAAAATGTGAAAGAGGGAAGAATCGGATGAGGGGATCGAAACACTGTTGTTTTCGGTCTCCCCCGCGGGAGAAATGTGAACGCGGGAGATAAGGTTCAAACGCAGGAGTCTCCCGCGAAATGCGGGAGAGTTGACAGGGTGTCCACCAAATTCGCCCGACCGGTCGAACAAATTTTTTATCATTCTGATGTGCCTCATTTCTAGCCGTACCAAAATGTCCAATGTAGGTTTTGGAGCTTGATGTTTATTCAGTTTTTCTCATCGCTTATTTTACTATTACTTGTAAATCATTACTTCTTGCAAAAATAACGAGAAAATGATCTGATGTTATTTTATTCTGTAATGATTTAAACATTAACAGATTTCATGAAAAGTATCGGTTGTATCAGATTTACAGGTAAATAATTATTTGGTCCGATAAAAACTCATATTGTATCTATTATTTGGACGGATGAAAATTCCCAAATGTCCGACATTTCATTGGAAGATTTCAAGAACTCTGCATTAAACTTTAAAAAAAAGTATTTTTGGGGGGGGCCATTACTGGTTGATTTCTCTCGTCATAATTTCCGGTCAGATGGAAATAACTTTGGTCCGATGAAATCTACTGTGACTCTCCATTAAATTTTGCAGACACTGCAAAAGGGCCGGAGAAAAGAGTTTCCGGATCATGAAATAAGCTTCCCCCTAACACATGCCTTGTTTATCTTGTATGCAGGAGAGTTGTGTTATCATGTACTGCTTGGATGGTCCATATTTCATATGTGCCACCACATGTTACACGAATGACAATTCGTATATTGTGAATGACCAATGACGCGGGTGAGCAACCAGCGCAGACTTTGAAAGACCATCCACTGTATTATATAGCAAATAGTTTGGTTATCAGGATTACATGCCCACAACCCTTCTGCTTACCTTGATACAGTACACAGACGTCTTCCAAGAAATACAGTTGGGGTATAAACAAAAAGTCTTCTTTGAAAAAAATGAAAAAATATTTTTGTTTTGTGTCTTGTAGGGTCGAGATCAAATCAATTCAGACCATAGGATGAGGATGCTCCTAGATGTGAGTACATGTTTTCATATCAAAAGATCTTTTAGCTTATTTCTTTTAGCTTGTTATTACATGTAGGTAATTTTCATGAAAATTGAAATTGTTTGGGGTATCAACTACTACTATGTATACAAAGAATTTGGTTTGATAACTAACTTCTAGGCTGATCAGATTTACACTGCTGATGTATTTTCAGATACTACATGTACACGCTGTACAGTTTGTAAAGTAGGGGAAGTTGTCTTATTCTTAGTCAAGTCTATGATTCATAGAGAGAGTGAATAAAATTTCTGTATCAGAAGTTAAAAAAAAGAAATGATATAAAGCTATGTTGTAATTCCACAGTGACTGTGCTGACATGAAAAATCAGTGGTTAATCAATTCAGAAAATCTGGCCAACCAATCCACTTGTGCAACTACAAAGATTTGGACAAGAGAAATGTTCTACAGTACATGTTTCAAACTAGCAAACTTTTCCATTCTTTAAAGACCAACATTTTCTAATCTTGGGATTCCAAATATACATCAAAGTAAAAATGCTTCTATACAAAAACTACATTACATTGTACCATCATACTTTCATAGATGCATTCTTTATAAAAAAAAATCAAAAATTTAAACAATTTACAAATATATTCCAGTGAGTGATATGATATACATGTAATTTATAAATGGATGAATTAAAAAAAACAACAACTTATATATCCCACTTATTTGATATACATTTGTAGATGTAATTTGTGAAAGGGTAGGCATTGAGAGATAAACTGCAAGGTTTGTTAGTATTTTAAAAACTGATGCTGATTTTCTAACATAGCGGTCTACCATGCAGTGAGATACCTAACGATTGATTACTCCATGTTATGCTACCAGTAAGTGGAATGGTACTTTGAATGAATTACAATATTAGTACATGTGTTGATCATATTTTCAGAGGTATATGGAGTGTACTACAGAGTTAAAAGACCTGTATGAGGACAGAGATGGGTATGATTGTCTTGTTTCTTAGAAAATGGGGTAAAATATATCTGAATGTTTATGTACACGCAAAAAACACTTTGTTATATGAAGATTCAAGCTCAGGAACTTGAATCCATTTAAGGCTATATTTAAATTTCCTTTATCTTTAATTATTTTCAAAACAAAAACATTGCATTGTTCATGTATTTGAATAGAATGAGGTCTCCTAGATACTTGTCATTTACCTGGTGTACATGGGAACAGAATTTGAAATGAAGTGTAATTGAGTTCTGAACTGTTCCCAACAGGTAATTAGTTAGTTGACAAAGAAAGGTAAGAGAGCCTATGAATGACTTGATCATGAGTTGGTGAGCCTAGCTCAAAATTATTTTGTCATTTAATTCCATTTTCAGCCTGCGTAAAGAAGAGGTCCAGGCTTTGTCAGGTCCTAACGAGTTTGCAGAATTCTATGCCAGGCTGAAACAACTGAGGGAGTTTCATCGTAAACATCCTAATGAGGTATAAAACTATTTCAAAAGTATAAGAGAAAAAAACTTGCAAATGTCTGAACATTAAGGAATCTTTATACATATACAAACTGAAAATTCCAAAGAGCTGTAGTATATACTGGTATCATTGATGGTGGCTCTACTGTACACAGCTTTAAATTCGCATGGTCTTATTTTTGTCCAATGTTGGTAAAATACTGGTTTGCCCAGTGTTAAATTTACCCATTAATACATTCACCCCATCTTAAATTCGCCCTCATAGCATAGTTGATAGTGGCTCTACTGTACACAGCTTTAAATTCGCTTGGTCTTCTTTTTGTCCAATGTTTGTAAAATACTGGTTTGCCTAGTATTAAATTTACCCATTAACACATCTTATTCACCCCATCTTAAATTCGCCCTCATAGCACTAAGCAAAAAGGGCGGAAATAAATCAGGGACAAAATTTTCCCTGTATACAGTACTTTTGAGGTGATTCTTTTTCAGATAAGTGTTCCTATGTCAGTTGAATTTGATGAGATTACAAAAATGAGAGAAAATTCTGGAGAGGAGACACAGAGTGAGTCATAGAATAAAAAATTGACAATTTGACTTCTAATGTAATGAAAATGAAACATTTGATCAACATTTCTTTTCAATATCCATAATGTAGTACATACATAATTTGAGTATTTTTGTCTTAATTTAGTAAAAAATACATGTAGCAAATATAAAAATGCTTTAATTCTCACATATCCACCAAGAAGTCTGACACTTGTTTAGCTAAGTGATTGGAATGCTATATATCTTACAGACCTTGTGGAGTTTACAGATGAAGAGGGCTATGGGAAATACCTTGATCTACATGAATGTTATGTCAAATTTATAAACCTCAAAGGCATGGAGGTAAGCTGTAGTACCTGTAGTTTACATTGATATCATTTTGCATACAGATGAAAAGGAGTTTGGAATCTTGATATTCCATGAAAATTTATGAATACCGTATATGGGGTCATTTTGGCGTTGGGAAATTTTGGCGAATTTGGTCCAAATCGGGCTTTGGAAATTTTGGTGCTTTTAAAACTGGCTGATTGTTATATGCCCGCAAATGAAGTTTTGGGGGGTATATAGGAATCACCCTGTCTGTCTGTCTGTCTTTGTCTGTATGTCTGTCCGTCCGTCCGTCCGTTCGGTTAATAAGATTTGAATTCAGATTTCTTTTATACTATAAAAGGTAGGCCTTTCATATTTCATACACACATTCACCATAGAGAGTACTACATTTTGGTACCATGAAGTTTGATCCTTTGACCTCTTGACCTTCACCCTATGCAACATTTTAGGTTAAGAAGTTTTGAAAGCTGATTTCTTTTTACACTATTAATGGTAGGCCTTTCATATTTCATGCAAACATTAGCCATAAAGAGTGCTTGTACTTCATATTGGTACCATGACTTTTGACCCTGTGCCCTTGACCTTGACTTTGGAAATATGTTGAAATTAGGTTAAGAAATTTTGAAAGCAGATTTCTTTCATACTATAGGGCTTTCATATTTCATATAAACATTAACCACAAAGAGCACCACAGTTTGGTATACTGATTTTGGCCTTGTGACCTTGACTTTGGGCTTTTTTTTTTTGTTGTAAATATGTTCAACTATTTACAATCACGATTCACAAGTCTGTGAATCCTACAAGTATTTACTTCTCAATGAACAGAACCCATGTGTAACATTTACAAAGCGTGCATGGTCATTGTGCAAAAAAATACGCTACCTATTACATTCCTAATTTGATTGACACAAGGGTAAATGTCAATTTATTGTACGTTTATTGTTTGTTTGAAGGTAACCAAAGATACCTGTAACTAGATGGCTACTGTTGCAAGCAACAGACGGATTCCTCCTTTATTAGACCTTCCTCGGAACTGAAGTGTTAAAATCCGAAATATGAAGATGAAAAAAAGAATAGTTGCTTTAGTACCTTATTCACTTCAGCAATTGAGTCAAAAGAGCTTATGTCTAACTTGGGACTCTTATTCATTTATCAACAAAATATAAGAAAAGAATAATAAATACCTTTCAATTTTACAAAAGCTTTAAACTCCATGTTCAATCAATATCAAATCCTTTACGATAACTATCTCAAAACAGGATTGCACAATGATTTTGCAATGAGATCATTTCTATTAATAGAAAATGACAACAACATGAAAGTACAGATATGTAATGCTACTAAGAAAAAAAGAAACAGAGAACAAAAATAAAAGAGTTATCTTTCTTATACTATGTTAAGTTCAAACAAGAAAGACTACTTGTGTGAAGAATAAATAGTATAGGACAAAGAGTGTGAATTCTACAAGAGTAAATGATTGTTATGACCTTGAGAATGATAATTTGACCTTGAACCAATGTCATAAATGAAAGATAAGTATTGTGATCATTCTCATCACGATTGATCTTAACCTGAGCATTCTCATCATGATTGATCTTAATCTGAGCAAAGCTCAATATCTAATTAACCAAAGTCGGTTGTGACCTTGAAATCAAACAAATGACCTTGAGTCAAGGTCATGGTGAAAGGGTTTGTTGCAAGGAATATTTGTGTAATGTATGAACTCACAAGGTCAAAAAATATTTGTTTTATAGACTAAAGTATGTTGTGACCTTGAGAATGAGAATTTGACCTTGGGTCAAGGTCAAGATAAAAGAGCTTGACTGAACATTGATATGTATGAAGTTTGAACTCTGAAGGTCAAATAGTCTTTGTTCTATAGGCAAAACTTTGTTGTGACCTTGAGAATCAAAATTTGACCTTGGGTCAAGGTCAAGGTGAAAGAGCTTGGTTTAACGATAATATTTATGAAGTTTGAACTCTGAAGGTCAAATACTTTTTGTTCTATAGTCAAAAGTTTGTTGTGACCTTGAGAATGAAAATTTGACCTTGAAAGTAGGTCAACATTAAATGACCACCTATAAGTAACCTACAATCAAAGTTTCAACTCAAAATCTAAAAAACTGTAGAAATTGGCACTGTGCCAATTTAAAGTTCCATTTTCAACTTGGAATAGCGCGAAAACCGTAAATATTTTATCGAGCATGTAAGCGTATAAAAGTTTACAATTTTCCCAAAGAACATTTTAAAACAAATTTCGTTCAAATCGTACGGTTAGTTTAGGAGTTAGAAGTGTTTAAAGATTTGACCTTTGATGACCTCCAGCAGGGGCATTGGTGAACTTATCGAAAAACAAAAATTAGTTAAAGAAGATCTTGTAATGCTCTTTCTGATGGTACCATCCCTTTTGCTCTGTGTTAGAAGACCTTTGAATAAAGTGTCTGGAAATGATGAGGGGGTAAGAATAAAAATAATAATAATGATAATAACTAGATGGCTATTGTTGCAAGCAACAGACGGATTCCTCGTTTATTAGACCTTCCTCGGAACTGAAGTGCTAAAATCCGAATAAAGAAGATGGAAAAAAGAAACGCTGCTTTAGTACCATATTAACTTCAGCAAATGAGTCAAAAGAGCTTATGTCTAATTTGGGACTCTTGTTTATTTATCAACAAAATAGAAGAAAAAATAATAAATACCTTTCATGTTTACGAAAGCTTTAATACTCCATGCACAATCAATACCTAATCCTTTACAATGACTTTCTCAAAAAAGAATTGCACAATGAATTTGCAATGAGATAATTTCTATTAATAGAAAATGACAACAACATGAAACTACTGATATGTAATGCTACTAAATATAAAAAAGAAAGAAACAGAAAACAAGAATAAAAGAGTTATCCATCTTACTATGTAAAGTTCAAATAAGAAGTACTACTTGTGTGAAGAATAAATAGTTAAGGACAACATCCTGTGTATTCTACAAGAGTAAATGTTTGTTATGACCTTGAAAAAGTTAATTTGACCTTTAACAAAGGTCATGGATAAAAGATAAGCATTTGAATTTATTCTCATCATGAGTCCTCTGAATCTAATCAAAGCTCAATATTTTATCGACAAAAGTCTGTTGTGACCTTGAAATCGAACAAATGACCTTGGGTCAAGGTCAAGGTGAAAGGACTTGATGCAAGGAATATTTGCGCCAAGTTTGAATGGTCTTTGTTCTATAGGCAAAAGTTTGTTGTGACCTTGAGAATCAAAATTTGACCTTGGACCAAGGTCAAGATGAAAGGGCTTGGCTGAATGATTGTATTTATGAAGTTTGAACTGTCAAGGTCAAATAGTCTTTGTTCTATAGGCAAAAGTTTGTTGTGACCTTGAGAATCATAATGTGACCTTGAAACTAGGTCATCATCAATGACCACCTATTAGTAGCCTACCATCCAAGTTTCAACTCAAAATCTCAAAAACTGTAGAAATTGGCACTGTGCCAATTTAAAGTTCCATTTTCAACTTGGAATAGCGCGAAAACCATAAATATTTTATCGAGCATGTAAGCGTATAAAAGTTTACAATTTTCCCAAAGAACATTTTAAAACAAATTTCGTTCAAATCGTACAGTTAGTTTAGGAGTTATAAATGTTTAAAGATTTGACCTTTGATGACCTCCAGCAGGGGCATTGGTGAACTTGTCGACAAACAAAAAATAGTTAAAGAAGATCTTGTAATGCTCTTTCTGATGGTACTATCCCTTTTCCTCTGTGTTAAAAGACCTTTGAATAAAGTGTCTGGAAATGATGAGGGGGTAAGAATAAAAATAATAATAATAAGAATAATAATAAGAACTAGATGGCTACTGTTGCAAGCAACAGACGGATTCCTCCTTTCTTAGACCTACCTCGGAACTGAAGTGTTAAAATCCGAATAAAGAAGATGGAAAAAAGAATAGTTGCTTAAGTACCTTATTCACTTCAGCAAATGGGTCAAAAGAGCTTATGTCTAATTTGGGACTCTTATTTATTTATCAACAAAATAGAAAAAGAAAAAATTAAGTACCTTTCATCTTTACGAAAGCTTTAAACTCCATGCTCTATGGATATCAAATCCTTTACAATGACATTCTCAAAACAGAATTGCACAATGATTTTGCAATGAGATAATTTCTTTTAATAGAAAATGACAACAACATGAAAGTACAGATATGTAATGCTACTAAGAAAAAAAAAAAAGAAACAGAGAACAAGAATAAAAGAGTTATCTTTCTTATACTATGTTAAGTTCAAACAAGAAGGACTACTTGTGTGAAGAATAAATAGTATAGCCCAAAAAGTGTAAATTCTACGAGAGTAAATGATTGTAAAGACCTTGAGAATGATTATTTGGCCTTGAACCAATGTCATAAATGAGATAAGTATTGCGATCATTCTCATCACAATTGATCTTAATCTGAGCAAAGCTCAATATCTAATTATCCAAAGTCGGTTGTGACCTTGAAATCTAACAAATGACCTTGAGTCATGGTGAAAGGGTTTGACGCAAGGAATATTTGTTTAATGTTTGAACTCACAAGGTCAAATAATCTTTGTTTTATAGACTAAAGTTTCTTGCGACCTTGAGAATGAGAATTTGACCTTGGATCAAGGTCAAGATAAAAGAGCTTGACTGAACAATGATATTTATGAAGTTTGAACTCTGAAGGTCAAATACTTTTCGTTCTATAGGCAAAACTTTGTTGTGACCTTGAGAATGAAAATTTGACCTTGATAGTAGGTCAACATTAAATGACCACCTATAAGTAATCTACTATCAAAGTCTCAACTCAAAATCTTAAAAACTGTAGAAATTGGCACTGTGCCAATTTAAAGTTCCATTTTCAACTCGGAATAGCGCGAAAACCGTAAATATTTTATCGAGCATGTAAGCGTATAAAAGTTTACAATTTTCCCAAAGAACATTTTAAAACAAATTTCGTTCAAATCGTACGGTTAGTTTAGGAGTTATAAGTGTTAAAAGATTTGACCTTCAATGACCTCCAGCGGGGGCATATGTGAACTTATCGACAAACAAAAAATAGTTAAAGAAGATCTTGAAATGCTCTTTCTGATGGTACCATCGGTTTTGCTCTGTGTTAAAAGATCTTTGAATAAAGTGCAGAGGGGGTAAGAATAAAAATAATAATAATAATAATAAGAATAATAATAAGAATAAAGAAAAGACATTGCAATAACAGAAAGGATTCCGACGGAATAGTCGGAATCCTTAATAAAGAAAAGACATTGCAATAACAGAAAGGATTCCGACGGAATAGTCGGAATCCTTAATAATAAGAATAATAATAAGAACTAGATGGCTACTGTTGCAAGCAACAGACGGATTCCTCCTTTATTAGACCTTCCTCGGAACTGAAGTGTTAAAATCCGAATAAAGAAGATGGAAAAAAGGATAGTTGCTTTAGTACCTTATTCACTTCAGAAAATGAGTCAAAAGAGCTTATGTCTAATTTGGGACTCTTATTCTATTATCAACAAAATAGAAGAAAACAATAATAAATACCTCTCATGTTTACGAAAGCTTTAAATTCCATGCTCTATCAATATCAGATCCTTTACAATTTCTTTCTTAAAAACAGAATTGCACAACGATTTTGCAATGAGATAATTTCTATTAATAGAAAATGACAACAACATGAAAGTACAGATATGTAATGCTACTAAGAAAAAAAAGGAAATAGAACAAGAAGAAAAGAGTTATCTTTCTTATACTATTTTAAGTTCAAATAAGAAGGACTACATTTGTAAAGAATAAATAGTATAGGACAAAAAGTGTGAATTCTACAAGAGTAAATGATTGTTATTACCTTGAGAATGATTATTTGCCCTTGAACCAATGTCTTGGATGAAAAAAAGTATTGTGATTATTCCCATCATGATTGATTTTAATCTGAGCAAAGCTCAATATCTTATCAAATAAAGTCTGTTATGACCTTGAAATAGAACTAATGACCTTTGGTCAAGGTCATGGCTAAAGGGTTTGATGCAAGGAATATTTGTGTAAAGTTTGAACTCCCCAGGTCAAACAGTCTTTGTTTTATAGACTAAAGTTTGTTGTGACCTTGAGAATAAGAATTTGACCTTGGGTCAAGGTCAAGGTTAAACAGCTTGACTGAACAATTATATGTATGAAGTTTGAACTCTGAAGGTCAAATAGTCTTTGTTCTGCAGGCAAAAATTGCTGTGACCTTGAGAATCAGAATTTGACCTTGGGTCAAGGTTAAGGCGTAATAGCTTGGTTTAACGATAATACGAATGAAGTTTGAACTCTGAAGGTCAAATAGTTTTTGTTCTATAGGCAAAAGTTTGTTGTGACCTTGAGAAGGAAAATTTGACCTTGAAAGTAGGTCAACATTAAATGACTACCTATAAGTAACCTATTTTCAAAGTTTCAACTCAAAATCTCAAAAACTGTAGAAATTGGCACTGTGCCAATTTAAAGTTCCATTTTCAACTCGGAATAGCACGAAAACCGTAAATATTTTATCGAGCATGTAAGCGTATAAAAGTTTACAATTTTCCCAAAGAACATTTTGAAATAAATTTCGTTCAAATCGTACGGTTAGTTTAGGAGTTATTAACGTTTTAAGATTTGACCTATGATGACCTCTAGCGGGGGCATTGGTGAGCTTATCGACAAACAAAAAATAGTTAAAGAAGATCTTGATATGCTCTTTCTGATGGTACCATCCGTTTTGCTTTGTGTTAAAAGACATTTGAATAAAGTCTCTGGAAATAATGAGGGGGTAAGAATAAAAATAATAATAATAATAATAATAATAAGAATAACTAGATGGCTACTGTTGCAAGCAACAGACGGATTCCTCCTTAATTAGACAATCCTCGGAGCTGAAGTGTTAAAATCCGAATAAAGAAGATGGAAAAAAATTAGTTGCTTAGTGCCTTATTCACTTCAGCAAATAAGTCAAAAGAGTTTATGTCTAACTTGGGACTCTTATTTATTTATCAACAAAATAGAAGAAAAAGATAATAAATACCTTCCATGTTTACGAAAGCATTACACTCCATGATGTATCAATTTTATAACCTTTAGAATTACTATCTCAAAACAGAATTGCACAATGATTTGGCAATGAGAAAATTTCTATTAATAGAAAATGACACAACAGCATGTAATGCTACTAAGAAAAAAAAAAGGAAACAGAGAACAAGAATGAAAGAGTTATCTTTCTTGGACTATGTTAAGTTCAAATAAGAAGAACTACTTTTGTGAAGAATAAATAGTATAGGACCAGAACTGTGAATTCTACAGGAGAAAATGTTTGTTGTGACCTTGAGAATGATTATTTGACTTTGAACCAAGGTCACAGATAAAAGATAAGTATTGGAGGTTATTCTCATCAAAATTGATCTTAACTAATCACAGTTCAATATTTTATCAACCAAAGTATGTTGTGACCTTGAAATCGAACAAATGACCTTGGGTCAAGGTCAAGGTGAAAAGGCTTGATGCAAGGAATATCTGTTTTAAGTTTGAACATTCAACGTCAAACAGTCTTTGTTTTACAGGCAAAAGTTTGTTGTGACCTTGAGAAGGTGAATTTGACCTTGGGTCTAGGTCAAGGTGAAAGGGCTCTGTTTAACGATTATATGTATGAGGTTTGAACTCTCAAGGTCAAACCGTCTTTGTTCTATAGGCAAAAGTTTGTTGTGACCTTGAGAATCAAAATTTGACCATGAAACTAGGTCAACATGAAATGACTACCTATAAGTAACCTATCATCCAAGTTTCAACTCAAAATCTCAAAAACTGTAGAAATTGGCACTGTGCCAATTTAAAATTCCATTTTCAACTCGTAATAGCGCGAAAACCGTAAATATTTCATCGAGCATGTAAAAGTATAAAAAATTGCAAATTTCCCAAAGAACAATATGAAACAAATTTCGTTCAGATCGTGCAGTTACTTTAGGAGTTAAAAGAGTTTAAAGATTTGACCTTTGATGACCTCTAGCGGGGGCATATGTGAACTTTTCGACAAGAAAAAAAATTAGAATTGAGATCTTGATATGCTCTACCACTTGGTATTTTCCACTTTATCATATATTGTGGTACTTTTTTGTAAAGTGTCTGGAACGTTTGGGGGTAAGAATAATAATAAGAATAATAAGAATAAAGAAAAGACAATACAATAACAGAAAGGATTCCGACGGAAGTCGGAATCCTTAATAATAAGAATAAAGAAAAGACATTGCAATAACAGAAAGGATTCCGACGGAATAGTCGGAATCCTTAATAAAGAAAAGACATTGCAATAACAGAAAGGATTCCGACGGAATAGTCGGAATCCTTAATTACGACATGATCAGTATAGATGGATATACATGTATTTCGCAAATGTAGTAAATACCCGATAGAAAACAGTGGCTCTTCTCTAGCTAAATAAACTCCCGTCTGTTATATATTGAAAATTTGGTCATTTTAAAGGCGATTTTATTGCATTTGCCAACAAAGCCAAAATTTCCATTGTGCCAAAATTACCCAATATACGATATGTAAGGTCTGATGTTAATCAAGCAGAAAACTAGCCTGTCTAAGGAAGCTATAATATTTTTGTAGATTGTGAATCACATTTAGTTTTAGACTTATCAGATCGTGAAAGACAGAGAAATTTGGACTTGTGCCCATGATGATGGCTGAAATTGACAAAGCTTGTCAAATTCCTAATCAGGAATAATTCTGTTTGATATATCATTCAAAATACTTATCACCGTGGCGTATCACGTGATGTGCATATAATCTCTTACAAGGGATTCCCCTTCGATTAAACAAGGTAAATACTGTCTAAATCTACTTTATATGAAACTAGTTTACGCCTATCATATGAGCTTCATTATTATAAATATGATAGTAATCTTTTCTGGTCAAGAATAGAGGAATATTTAGAGAACACTTAAACAGAAAATTTTCTATTTTGTTTACATGTTATGATATGGTGCACGTAAATAAACAAAACTTTCTGTTCAAGTGTTCTCTGGGCATACCTCTATTCTTGACCAGAATAGATAACCATCATATAATTTATAACGATGATTGTATGATAGGCCTAAAATAAATTCATATAATGTAGATTTAGACAGCATTTACCTTGTTATCCGAAGGGGATTCCCATGCAAGAGATTATTTTCATATCACATGATACACTACGGTGATTTATACGTCATTCAATATTTAAATATGATATGGGTTCAGCATTTAAAAATCTGATACTGATTCCTAACATAGCAGCTACCATATGGTATAGTATGCATAAATTTTATGAACTATGGTTAACTTTATTGATGTTTGATTCTATATATTTGTAGAAAATAGACTACCTTACATATTTGTCTACATTTGATCATCTGTTTGACATACCAAAAGACAGGAAGAACGCAGCATACAAAGAGTAAGTGCAGTATGTGAAGATCAAAACTGTCATCACATGTTCATGTATTTTAGTAGGTTATGTAAAACACATGAACATACATGTATAAGATTTTTAAAGCCTAAGGACATGTCAGACATTTCAAATAGTAAGTTTAGGAAAAGTTCTTTGTAAACAGCATTGGTACATATACATGTAGTAAACTTGAATAGTCCATTTTCAAGTTCTCGGAATCAACTGTTAAAATCCTTGATTCTACACTTCAGACTATGGACATCAAGTACCGTGGCAGACTTTTGAACTGTTACATGTATGTCATAATTATTCAAGGTTTTACATTATGTTTCCATTACTTCATATGGGACGTCACAATGGAAAACTTCGCCAAAGTATGTGATGTCCGTAGTCTAGCTATCAGATGAAACATCTTGAAAATCGTCTATTCCACAAGAGAGAGGGAACCTAGCTTGAAATTCAAATTCTATAATGAATGATTCCACAAGAGAGAGGAACCTAGCTTAAAATTCAAATTTTATAATGAATGACTTTTATGATTCAATAGGTATCTTCTTTATCTCTTGGAGTATTTGGAGGACTACACACACAGAGTCAAACCACTGTTAGACATACAAGAGGTAAATATCACTCTGGAGATTTTCTGTAGAATTTTGTATGCTATTCTACTAAGAAAGAAAATTTGTAAAGTCCAGATACTGCTTTCATTTTGACCATTCTGTATTCAATTAATGAAAATGTGGTTATTTTCGCTAGGGGAAAATTTCTCGATTGTAACATTAAGTCATTCTGCATATTCGCTATAGAAACATTTCTGTCTTTGGAAGAATGCAGCAGTGTTATCTTTGCACGGGGGAAGTCAATCGATTCTCAAAATACGTGAAAATTACCCACACGCAAAAATTTCCACATTTACAGTATGTATTCTAATAGCATAAGCAGAATTCTTTGTATCTTGTTGACATTGGTGTAAAATTGTAAAAGAATTTAAAACACAACCCTCAATACTGCTTATTATTAAATATTATAGTTCCACTAAAGGCCTTCACAAAGCATGAGAGTGAGTAAACATAAAACTCTTTATATAAAGTCGGTAAACTCCGTACGGCGGCTTTGCCTAGCATACAAAGCAGACTGCTCATACCGCTACGCCACGGTGACAACCCACGGGTTTTGGGTTGTCACCGTGGCGTAGCGGTATGAGCGGTCTGCTTTGTATGCTAGGCGAAGCTGCCGTACGGAGTTTACCGACTTTATATATAACATCTGCACCTATTTGGGAGTCCGCTGGTCCACTGCCTCGGATCAGCCCAAGTGCAATCAAATTCAAATAACAATAAAACTCTTTAGTTTCTCTGGCCATTAAAGTAAGAAAGATAAAAAGAAAAATCACCATTTTCATCTTTTCTTTCAGGAAATGGAAAAAGTAAAAGGAGACTTTGAATCTCAGTGGACAGAAGGCACCTTTCCTGGCTGGCCTGTATGTAACTTAACCGATACTGTAAAAAAGAAAAAAAACACATTTGATAAACATATTTTAAAAGTACATGAATATTTTATCCTTTAAGATGAATGTTTTTTTAGAAATGGTATGAAAGCTGATGTTTGTTTCACAATGATCCCATAATGTACATGTACATATCTATTCATACATAAAAAAACAAAAAAAACGTTCATGAATCCATGCTCAGAGCATTTTCAGCCTTTACCATTTGCATCAAAACTTTGACGTCTCATATATTTATTTAAATTTTTTTCTCACAGAAAGAAGCGACTGGTGCGTTAACACATACAGGAGCCCATTTAGATCTGTCAGCTTTCTCCTCATGGGAGGTGAGTTTTAGTTAACTTATTGTCTTTCTCTCAAGATGCACAGGTTTATTTAATGTAGTAGTTAAAAAAAAAAATACACTCAAGTCTTTCTAGGACCATAATTTATACAGCTATTCAGAAGGTATGGGAAAAGCTATTCACTTCTTCATTTCAGTTACATGTATATAATGAATATTTACATGTGAATAAACTCATGTATCTGTATGTAAGAAAATAATCAAGATTAAAGCTTATAAAGGTTAGCTCTTAACATACATGTACACATCAGTCCGGGAAAACTCAAAATTCGGCAACATTGACAAATTCAACCAATCATTGCTGAATTCGGCAAATTTAGGTTGCCGAATTCAGCAACTTTTCACTGAATAATAAATCAGCATTAAACTAGAAACATCGGCATATATATGCTGCCAGTTTCTTGGATAATTCACCATTCTACATGTTTTTGAGCAATTGAGAAAAAATTCTGTAGAGCAATAAAAAAGTTGCCCATTACACCCAATGTTAAATCTGACACTAAATCTGTATTTTCAGTCTTCATTTTTTGCTGAAAGGTTGCCGATTTCGGCAATATGTTGCCAAATTTGACAACATTGCCGAATTTTGAGTTTTCCCGAAGTGCATATATATGTATGTACTGTGGAGTGAAAGGTCTGTCCAAACACTTTGAGGGGAGATATGTTATTTCAGAAAAAGTGGAATCATATCAAGTTAATTTTCTCTAACTCATCTACAAGATAAGAATTTATGAATAGAAAACTTGGGTCAATAATTGAGCAACTGGATTAAGAGAAAAAGTAATGAATAAGACAGAATTTGTGGTTAAGGCACATTCATTTGGAATGCAGCACACGTACAAAAAAATTAGCAAAAGGAAACTTTGTGTTGTTTGATTCGAAAATTTGTATACATGATGCTTTATTTTGTAGGAGTTGGCCTCCCTTGGATTAGACAGATTGAAAAGTGCTTTGATGGCTTTGGGTCTCAAGTGTGGAGGGTAAGAAATTATACTGTATTTGTATAACAAGAAATATACATGTATGTGTTTAAAGTAAGTGTAAGATTTGGAATCACTATACTAGAAAGAAGTAAACGGTTATCATGCACAAAAATACCTGTATATATGAAGTGTGCCAAGATAAATTACATAATAACTTTAAGTATCTTTTCATGCAACACATACAGCTATGCAAGTTCTGTTGACATCCAAAGTTTTCATGAACCTTTTACTGTATTCATCCTTGCACCAGATCTTCAAAAATAATTCACTTTAAACTTTATCACTGCAGGACTTTAGAAGAAAGAGCCATGAGGCTGTTCAGTACAAAGGGGAAGAATCTGGAGGATTTAGACCCGGCTATGTTCGCTAAATCCAAACCTGGTAGAGCCGGAAAGAGCAGGTTAGTACTATTGCTTATACAAATGTACATGTTTTTCATAACTTTAGATGGTGAGTGGAAATACACATTGGTGTATGTGAGTGGCATAGGGATTGATGATAATTACAGTAATGGGACTGCTGATACTAGAATTCACTTACACTCTAATACATGTACATGTATATGGTGTTGTTAAATTTTGCTTCAGTTTTGGATGAATATAACCCATTTTCATTATCCTTCTTCATATTATGGCTAGACTTGCATTTTAGACACGCCAAGACGGAGTATATAGGAATCACCCTGTCCTTCTGTCTGTCTGTCTGTTCGTCCGGTTAAGAAGTTTTGAAAGCAGATTTCTTTTGTACTATTAATGGTAGGCCTTTCATATTTCATACACACATTCACCATAAAGAGTACTACATTTTGGTACCATAACTTTTGACCCTGTGACCTTGACTTTGACTTTGGACTTATGTTGCAGTTTAAGTTAAGAAGATTTGAAAGCAGATTTGTTGCATACTATAAATGGTAGGCTTTTCATGTTGGATCATAAATGGTCCCATTTTTAAAAAATGTCCGGCGGGGGGTATAATTCTTCCACTGTAGGGCAGATCTAGTTTCTACATGTAACTGTGACGTCATAAGTCTGCGATGACGTCACAGTTAAAAGTTATGTCAAATCTTGTGATGTCGGTTTTAGGATGTGTATTGAGTCTTTGCGGAATACAGAGTTTTTTCCCCTTACAGACGGTATCTGACATGAAACCATTGTGACGTCATGAAAATGGTGTGGTAACATCTATTTTATACCGTTATTTCCCAGACTTTCAGGACTGTTTCGTGACGTCATAATCAGTCTACGTCAGATACCATCTCAAATGGGAAGTAACTCTGGTTTTCGAAAAATAGCGAATAATGCGAGTCAACTGTGGTAATGTGAAAATTGTCTATTTCTTTTACATCTAATGAAAAATACTAAACCATGTGGTATTTGCCAAAATTTGAATGTCTTTTATGAAACTTAAGACCTTCATTTGTGTATATACATTTGTATATACAGTATTTTCCTATAAAAATACATGTACATTGAAAATTGAAGAAAAAAAATTATTGATGCATGTGATTGTACAATGTCATTTACAACAGAGACGTAGAGAGACAGAAAGAGATTGGTACGTTAGAGTCACAAGTGTACAGGTTCTCAGAGGTACTGAGTGAGCAGCGTGCAGCCACTCGTGACAACGTGCAGCGTAAACAAGCACGGACGGGAGACGAGAGAGAGGAATCAGACGAGGAGGACTTTCATCAGTCAGATTCTGATGACGATGATGATGACATCCCATACAACCCCAAAAACTTACCACTAGGTTGGGATGGAAAGGTACAGTACATTCATGCACATGTATACTCTTTCTGTGATGACAAGTACATGTATATCTTTATCTTGAAAAGAACAGGTTACTCTTCCCCTTAATTAGTTATTCCAAGATAGGAATATACATGTAAAATACCATGAGTAAACATATTCATCATGCATTTTTGAAAGAAATAGACATGTATTATAGAAATATAATTCATATGGAGCTGTCAGATCTATAGACATTTTTTCATCTTGCTCCACTAATAATACTGTACATGTAGGTCCATGTACTTTTTACATGCAAAAGGTACTATACTGTAACTGCACACATACATACATGTACATGTATGTACAATTTTTAAAAGAGTAAAATATATGTAGCAAAGATATGCATAATATGTAGGCATTCACAGTCAAGTAAAATTGATGAAGGACAGGTACCTAATCAATTGATTCTACATGTATATGATATACTGCTTTAGATAACTGAAAATCTTACAAACCACTATGAGTTTAATTATTTTAAACCTATTCCGTATTCAGCCTATTCCGTACTGGTTATACAAACTCCACGGCCTAAATATCAGCTACTCGTGTGAAATCTGTGGTAATGCTACGTACAAAGGACCAAAAGCTTTCCAGAGGCATTTTGCAGTAAGTGCATCCATTTTCAGAGACTGTACATGCATTTCGTCAGTAGTGTATTTGTTTCAGACACATAAAATAGTTTTGCTCGATTGTTCTGATAATCTATATTGTTTTCTTTCATGTATTTAAAAGATACAAATGTTTGTAGTAATAAACTCAACTTACTCTTTTAACAGAAATTTGTATTGGTGCCTAATAAATACAAATTCATGGTGCCACATACTGTAGATAGAAAGATATAGTAAAAGACTTTCGTGAATTGTACATTCCATGGAGTTACATAATTTTTTTTTATACATCTTCTTACATCATATTGTTTCATACTACATGTAAGGCTCTGATACTTACAGGAGTGGAGGCATGCCAATGGAATGAGATGTCTCGGCATCCCAAACACGGCACATTTTGCAAACGTAACTCTAATAGAAGATGCTCTAGCATGTAAGTATAGTAGTTTAGTCCTTTGAAACATTTGAGCCCATTTTGCATGCTTCAAACATTTGAGCAGAATGTAACTTTGCCTTTTCTGATTACAGTATGGTCCAAAATCAAATCCACAAAAGAGACAGATAGATGGAAACCTGAGACAGAGGTTAGTTTTATGTTCTATAATAAACATGTATTGGACAGTTTTCAAACATGTTTGTAGTAACTTTATTTTATCCACTACCCAAGAGCATAAAATTACTAAAATTACAAAATGATCTTAAAAAGTTAAAAAAAAAAAAAAGAACTATTCAATAGGTCTTTTAGGTCAATTATTTGTGTGTGAAAGCATTCATTTTCTACAGATTGATTCTCGATAGCTTGTTTTCATTGTATATTTTATCATTGTCCGGCAACTTCATAGTTTAAAGTACTTGTAGCATTGAAAATGTCTCATCTGTAATTTTTATTGCCTGCACCTACAAAAGTATCATACATTTATGTACCATATTTAACTATAACATTGTTTCAATTTCATTCAAACTTTGTCAACATAAAGTAGATGAAGCTGTGCTTATTCAGTTTCAAAATTGATCTGCACAGACATCTAAAAGTATATTGTTCAAATGGCTTAAACTTTCTATATACATATGTGCATGTATACATATACATGAACAATGTAATATGTGTATCCTTGTTTACATATACAATGTAAATACATGTATGTGTATCCTTGTTTATATATATAATGTAAATATGTGTATCCTTGTTTATATATATAATGTAAATATGTGTATCCTTGTTTATATATATAATGTAAATATGTGTATCCTTGTTTACATATATAATGTAAATATGTGTATCCTTGTTTACATACATTGTATATAATGTAAATATGTGTATCCTTGTTTACATATACAATGTAAATATGTGTATCCTTGTTTATAAGAGAAAATGTGTTTTGTTTATGATTTCAGGAAGAATTTGAGGACACGAGTGGTAATGTGTTCAACAAGAAGACGTATGAAGATCTAAAAAGACAAGGACTACTGTGATTTCAACATCATGTTTTCAGAGAGATCAATGATTATCTGCAACAGATCTTATTTTACATGTACTGTGTATTTTAATTACAATGAACTGTTATGTGAAGAATAATTTTCTGTTTACAGAATATCAATATCGACAAAATGAATTAAGTCTATCCAACTGTCTACATGTGAGGGCAAATTTAATATAGACCAGTACATGTATTTATGAACCAGAATTAAGGAGTTTTGATAGCTATTAATTTTTTGTCAGATCTTACTTGTATTGAATACTGACTCAGTTAACTAATAAGATAGTTTCAAAGAACCAAAAAAAGGATTTTTGTGTGTGAAAGATGAGGTTATACTGTCTACCTGTCCATGTATTTTCTTTCAAAAAATTACCACCTCATTATATATTTATCTTTGGAATCATAAATGATAGGTCCTTCTAACTGCAAATGCAAATGTGTATTACATGTAATAGAAAAAAGAATTTCTTTACATTCAAAAAATTTACCTTGACCTGCATGTGGCCAAAATAATTGCCAACTTGGCCTAGCATTATTCCAACACTTTTTTCTCATTCAAATATCATGAGCATAAACATTTCATACATCAACATGTTTCTCATATACATGTATATATGAATATGGCCATAGTTGAATAGATTGGATAAAAATTAGGTATACATGTTTATACATACATTTACTTTCTCAATTGTTGATTTGAAGTTACTGTAAACGTGGTAGTTTTCGCTGGGGGAAAATTATTAGTACATTACGCGTGGGGGAAATATTCGCAATATAAATGTTTCTGCCGTTGTAAGAATGTAGCAGGGTTATAATCGTGTAGGAAATTTTCGCTAATTCTCTTGATTTCCCGTATTTAAAATTACCCCCACGCGAAAATTTCCTCGTCTACAGTACTCTCTGATAATTAATTATTCTGATCTATGATTTTGTGTAACAAATTTTAGAGAAACAAAATATGTTCATGTTTTCCATTGAGATAATTCAGTCTCTTGAATACAATCATGGCAGCAAGGAAACATTCTATTCATTGTACAAAACATACTTGTTAAGAAACTGAATCAATAAATGATTTTATATGATGAGGTATTGCTTTGTGTGAATGAAATGAACTGTGTTTTTAAAACCAATACATGTCCATGTATATGGTCACTTTGTGTAGAGAAATCTCTCTATATTACACCAGACTAAATGCATAAAGAATTAGAATGGATACACAGAAATTGCATATTCTTGACCAGCAATGTATTTTGCATGTAAGAAAATATACATCCATGATGCTTTTATGTCACTTGTGAAACGGAAGAAATGTATAGGGATAATTTTGTCCAGTTTATGTCTGTTCTTTTCTCTGGTATTCACACTTTCACTTGAATATGGCTCAAACTTATTATACTTATTAAACCCCCCGCAAACAAAGTTTGGGGAGTACATGTATATAGGAATCACCCTGTCTGTCCGTCCGCCCATCTGTCTGTCCATCACACCTTGTCCGGAGCATAACTCCTCCTCCTGTGGATGGATTTCAAGAATATTTCACAGAAATGTTCCTTAGGACCTAAGGGTGTGTCATGACCTTGAACCAAGGTCAAAGGTGAAGGTCACAATAGACATCATTAGTAAAACCTTGTCCAGAGCATAACTCCTCCCCCTGTGGATGGATTTCAATAACATTTCACAGAAATGTTCCTTAGGACATAAGGGTGTGTTATGACTTTGAACAAGGTCAAAAGTCAAGGTCACAATAGACACCATTAGTAAAACCTTGTCTGGAGCATAACTCCTCCCTTTGTGGATGGATTTCAATAATATTTCACAGAAATATTCCTTAGGACATAAGGGTGTGACATGACCTTTAACCAAGGTTGAACCAAAGGTCAAGGTCACAATAGACATTAGTAAAACGTTGTCCAGAGCATAACCCCTCCCCTGTGGATGGATTTCAATGATATTTCACAGAAATGTTCCTAAGACCTAAGGGTGTGTCATGACCTTGAATCAAGGTCAAGGTCACAATAGACATTAGAAAAACCTTGTCCAGAGCATAACTCTTCCCCTTTGGATTTCACAGAAATATTCTATAGGACCTAAGGGTGTGTCATGACCTTGAACTAAGGTCATAGGTCAAAGTTCAAGTTCATAATAGAGATCATTAGTAAAATCTTGTCCAGAGCATAATTCCCCCCCCCCCCTGTTGATGGCTTTCAAAATATTTCACAGAAATGATCCTTAGGACATAAGGGTGTGTCATGACCTTGAACCAAGGGCATAGGTCAATGTTCAAGGTCACAATAGACATCAGTAGTAAAACTTTGTCCAAAGCATAACTCCTCCCCCTGTGAATGGATTTCAATAATATTTCACAGAAATGTTTCTTAGGACATAAGAGTGTGTCATGACCTAAAATCAAGGTCAAGGTCACAATAGACATCATTAGTTATACCTTGTCCAGAGCATAACTCTTTCCCCTTTGGATGGATTTCAAATATATTTCACAGAAATGTTCTTTAGGGCCTAAGGGTGTGTCACGACATTGAACTAAGGTCAAGGTCACAATAGATGCTTAACCTTGATCTAAGATAGACTTTTCAAAGAATATTGCTGTGGGGGGGGGGGGTATTTTTGTTCCGTTAGGTACAAATTTTCATTTGGTATGTTATACATTGTACTTCCATAAAACTTACAGGGTTGGTCAAGCATGATAAGACTCGATATGCACTAAGGTTCAAACATGTATTGTACTTACATCAAAATTATAAATTATTAAGAGTTATAAATATCAGTACCCAGAAAAGCACAGGTCACAAAAAAATACGATTTCTACCTTTATATCATGAGGTGGATCAAGTGGGTTTTGGTAAAGGTCAACCATGCAGTAAATCAAGACAGTAGATGGTCAAGGTCAAAAGAATACATGTATTTGTTGAAAGTTCAGAGAATAATCAATGTAGAATAAGGCCATCACCAGCATTGCATCCCTTGAAACTGCATGTCTTTTACCATATTCACAAGGTTTTCAAGATTAAGTCCAAAATAACATTGAAATTGAACCCTTGACCTTGAACATTCTCTTGCAATGGGGAACACTTGTGGAAGGTTTGATGGTTCTATGATGACTTGCTTATATTTTACGCAGTTTGGAAGATTTGAGTCCATAATAAGTAACTTGATCATTGGCCTTGATCATGTATTTTGTTAATGTTCTCTCTATAGGGAACATTTGTAGGTTTAATGATACCAAGATGACAAAGCATGATTTATGTCCTATGTTGTTCACAAGGTTCTTTAAACCAAACTACAAATGACCCTGACTTGGCCTTGAAAATAAGGCTCATCCTTCTAACTATTAAGAACAATTATGGAGAATTTGATAATCCTATAAATATTGCTTGGTCAGACCATCTAAAGGTTTCGGAAGTTGAGTATAAACCAACCTTGACCATGTTGACCTTCACGTATCCAATGTACAAATGAAAACCTCGCTGACGACCTGTCCATTTAAACAGTGTTAAAATCAACTCGGTAATCCTTGACAGTGTCTTGATAGTTTCCGTGTCTAAGATGACAATTAGCATGTTGACCTTGGATTAAGGGAACAAACTTCCAGGAAATATAACGATATATATAGATAAAGATAGGCCGTGATTCTAATGTATACAATACTAATTTGTACAAAAGATACCTTTTAAAAGAATCAATGAGCTCATCATTTCCCCACCAGGAACATACATGTATGTTGATCGTTTGATGTACATATGATAACAATGTGCTTTGCTTTTATCCTGTTAACATGTCGAATGTTCAGTCTAGGTCCCATGTGACCTTAACTTTTAATCTTTGACCTTAAAAATTAATACGGTAAATCCTCTCCCTATGGGGAACACGTGGAATGTTTGCCATTTCTATGATTATTGCATTGTCTTCTGTGTTGATCAAAAGAATCTGGACATGCACACACAGTGACACAGCAATGATACTACATTATATCCCTCTGCAACACAATCGTATTGTTTTCAAATTGTCAATTTTTGCTTCTTGCAAAGAAGGCTTCTTTGCTTCATCAAAACTTGTGTTAATATACTCACTCAGGGTGGGCAACTTTTCATTGAGGAAATGAAAAGATCAAATAAATATGACCATAAAGAGTTTCTGCCTATGACAGGTTCTATGGCAAACCTCAACACACTCTCTAATTTTGATGACTTAAACACTGATATAAAAGAGTCATTTTGACGTTTTGTATGATTTACTGATAAATTTTTCGGGAAAAGTAACAAAATTTAAATCATATAATAATACATTTCAGCTCTGAAACTGAATTTATGACACACACCTTGGTGACAAAGACAACTCTTGTCACCATGGTAACAGTTTTACAAATACCAAATAATACAAACTAAATCTCATACAAAATAATATACATCAATTACACAATAATTCAACTAAATGACAATAACTTGAAATTTAAGTATGAAAATCTGCCAAGAAAACTTGAGACTTCAATATCTTCTCCGAGTTTTCATAATAGAAAAGACCTGATCAAAAAGCCCCATACTTTATTTCCTAATCAAGTGATCAATACTTGTGCAAAGTCAGGTAAAATATACTCTTACTGTAGATTTTCATCAAAAATTGATCAATGCTTCTTGAAAATTCTGTGAACAAAGTAAAGTAAAATTCAATACAAATAAAGTACAAAAAAAAAATTAGAAAAATTCCAAAGTATGATATGTATTTCAAGGGCTATGAAACAAAATGCCTCTAGCCAGCATGTCACTAGGAATTGTAAAATATAAGCTTCTTGATACTGACCTTAGTAGTTAAAGAAAACTTTCAATGAATGTTAAATTGAAATTTTTATATCAAAAAATTAAAGTTTCTACAAAAATTGCACTCTTGTTTAAGGAAGAAACAAAATTCTTCTTGTTAAAGGAAAAAGAAAACAAAACAAACTGAAAACATGGACTTGCTATCTAGCTCCATTTTACACACAACAGTTACCGCAGATTTTCGTGAAAAAAAATCTGCTACACACGATTACACACGTATAATAAATTAATCCGACATCTATAGCACATCAATGAGGAAAAGTTTTACATGCCACAAGAACAGAGAAAGTATTGTTCTGCAGAAATTATGAAATACCTCTTCATATTTTGTACAAAAATTGACTCCTATTAAATGCTGGCGGACCTTGATTCAATTACCTGAAAGAAGGCTTTTATTCATAAACAATTTACCAAATTTGTGTATCCTACAAAAATGGGGGGGGGGGGGGGGGGGGTGTCAATTCACAAGCAAATGGTATGCATGTACTGGAATTAATAATTTGAATATACATGTACATGAAGTAAGTAATATGGCATATTCATATGGATGACATACAAGTACAATCATGTACAATCAAATATAACACAATATTTTCTCTGTTCTCATATCTCCCTCTGGCATGGATTCTATACCTTATACACTATCTCTATGACAAATCTAATAGTTAAACAAGTTCACACAAACGCTTTTTAAAACACTTATCAGCATTTTGGCTTGTTATACAGTCTACTTTTTTTTAATAAACTCTTCACACTTCAAACAAATTAACTTTTAACAATATCGAAGCATGGCTTGGATTCTTTTCATTTCATTCTTGCATTGAAATGGCATGAAATGTGATGTGCATGCATTCCAACCTAATTCAGATGTTAATGTTAATAAGATGTGTGTACTTCATGAATGATTTAAAGTGAAGGAGTGTAAAAATACATTCAAGTTTGGCATTATTTGACCTCAATTCATTCTACAGTAAATCTTCTGGGGAAATAGATTTTATTTTTCTCAACTTGCTAACTCAACTTGCTAGTTTATTTCTCAACTTGCTCAAAGAGATGAAATACATTTACATTTCCATCCCATCTTTCAATCATTACTTCATATGAACTTTTCATGGCAGTTCATCAAAAAAAAATTTATAGCACTTCAGTATTTCTATTTGACAATCAACAATGCACAAAAATCTACCTGTTACTCATTTTTTGGACATGAATTCATTTGTGATTATCTTACATGTACTTGATTTTTAACATCACCTATCTAGAAAAGCCGTCTGATTTCCTTGTTTATTAAATGACCTCAAAATATCTTAAGTTCTTTTGAAATTATCAGACACTAATTGAATGTGATGTCACTAAGTAAAACATTTCTAAAAGGTTCCCAAAAGGCTTTGGCATAAAGAGAATCGTAAGCAAAGTTGTAAATTGTACTATCAGATCCTTGTCAATACTGTAAACATGGAAATTTTCGTGTGGGGGTAATTTTCATGATTTTCGCAATTCTATTATCATCGTGAAAATAACCCCCGCGTGAAAATTTCAACTTTAATAAAAGACATAAGGGAATAGTCCCGATTTCGCAAAAATTCCCCCACGCAATTGTCATTTTCCAAAAATTTCCCCTTCTGAAAATAAGCACGTTTACAGTTAATTGGAAAAGTTAACATTGCGTGCAGTATCAATTGTAACTTTTAAGAAAGATACAGAATACAATAACTTATCTTTTCAAGGAACAATATGAAATATCTGATAGCTATTGGTTTTACATGAACTTTCTATAGACCCCAAATCATCTGTTATTTTTAACAAAAATTACATGTCAAACAAAAACGTGCATTAAATTATTTTGATTTCAACGATAAAGAAAAAGAATTAGAGCAAAAAAACAATTACAGAGAAAATGTTGCTGCTAAGATGATCACAATCATGTCACTGGTATTGAACTGGATTACAGAAAATAGCAAACAAAGATATCAACAATACGTATAACAGATGATAAATTACATGTGCGTATATTACTACAATATTAAATACATGTACAAGAATGTGCCGTTCCCTACAGCCATGAAGTACCGGTACTTTCAACTTTCTTATTTTGAACAAACTATACCCACACATACACCCAATACAAATCTTTTCTGATATACTGTACATTGTATTTCATAAAGCTGAACACCCAAATGATATTTGCTACATGTGTAATCAACAATGGTCCTCAATGGGGAATGACTACTTATACCATGTACATTTTGATACAAAAAAATTCTTACTAAAGTGTGCAAATAAGCTAAGGTGCAATTACAATTGCAGATCTTTCTTGGCAAACATAGATATCATTTGACCGATCTTTTAATCTTAAAAGTTTCATTGTTCTCGCATGTGTGCGTGTGCGTTTATGAATTTAATGGACATGATTGACCCTGAGATTTTAACATGACATGATGCTTGATTCATGATCTGATTTAATGCCACACATAAATACTGCTATGTCAGGGAATACAGATTTCTCTCCTCTTTAAGCAAGCAATTTTGATAATATAAGTTTAACGTCTTTTTGAAGGCATTTTCAATACCTTGTGAAGCTACTACACTAATGCATTTTGATGACATTTATAAATAGATGATACGCTCATGTATTAAAATTTGCAGATGTTAATGTTCCATCTCACAGACACTAAGACTTCCTTATTCAGAAATGTTCCATGTGATAATTGTTTGAATAGTTGGTCTCTTAATGAACATCAAAGCTGATAACATTTTACGATGGTGACCATGTCATAAACATTGAGGTTACAATGATTAATATCACCAAATGACGTAAGCATAACAATTAAGAAATCTATTTCTATTGAAACCAGTCTATTAATACATAATCTTTGTACCGGTTGTTAAACACAAAGATAAATATTAAACCACTAAAACTAATGTAAACGGAGGGCTATAAAACCTCAAGCAAGAAAATGATATCTTTCCAATTCAATACTTGCCAAAATGAATCAGGTAATTTTAAAATTTCAAATTAATTTCAAAGGCATGATTCAAAGCTATTGCCTCTACATTTGAAGATGAATAGGAAAATTTATATTTCAGACAAAAAGCACTGCACCAAATTTTTCCAGCAGGAAAGCTCAAATTGTACATTTTCTGAATGCAATGGACATAACTGCACAACATTGCTGCAATTTACATTTATCTACACTACTTGATACAGATTGACTAGAATTGACTGAGGTACAATTTACATACAACTATGTATTACCAACATTTTCATTTTTTATACACTTCACAAGTTCAAATGTACAAATATTTAATAGTCTAGTGCAACTCCAATTCAAGTTTAACTCGACTCAATTAACTGACAATATAACATGTGTAAACTTAATTACAATGTTCTAAATCACCAAAAAAAAAACCATTCAAAGCAAAGTTGTTTTTCTTCTACATAAATACTTTGTAACACAATAGGTTTAACAATCTACGTGAATTTTTCCTCTTCTTGTAACAAAACACACAAATTTGAAGTTTGATTCATCATCTAATTTACATGAACAAAAACGTTTCTAGAAGCACCAACAAAATATTCATCACAAAGTTACACAAAACTTGAATACATTTTAGTTATAACTTCAACAATTTTCAATAAATTCTAACAAAAAATCCATCAACAGATAAATATATGTATCTTTGTATATTTTTAGACACGCGTTACTGGGTAGCATACTTTCACCCCTTTCGATTATAATCATAATTACAAATACACCACACTTTCTCCCTCAATAGATCAGAGTACCTCTATTTTATCAGACTTTTTCATTATATTCATAGATGCACTTTTTTCATCCACGTTAAAGATGGCAGTAAATAATTCAGTACTAATGTTCATCAACAAATATAATAAGATAAATTCAACACCTAAAATACAGGCATAATCTAGAAACTGGTTATATGCTAATAATAGCGTAGTCTGAAAAATACACGTAACAGCTACTCGTCATAAATAGATCTACTGTATTCTTCCATGACATATGAACACTACTGGGAGCTGTCGAAACAAATGCCCGAGCAACAATTTCATTGTAAAATATCTCTAGTAAGAACATTGCATCTACTTTCACATTTTGTTTCACACATACATGTATGTACCTCCAGTTATACACAACTGAGTATTCTGTTTGGTATCAAAATAAGTCATATCTCAAAATAAGGTCTATAGAATTTAAATCTAGGTACATGAATGTAGTATAAATATTTTTAGCACTTTAGATAAGTACAATTACACAATGATCTTTGTCCCCGAACAACAAGGGGCTTTGGCTTATTTTACATGTACCTCATTTTACAACATACAATGGATAAGTCTATCGTCATAATTTGTACTTGATTACTTCTGAATAATACAAGCACTGCTACGTCACAAATGAATTTGAAGATAGATGTGAGAAATGGTGTTGAGATCATTGAAATAGGTGGAGGGGTTAAACTGAGATCATCGTTATAATAATAATAAATGGCGAGAGTTTCTTATGTCAACAGTTACATCACTGCCGCCTTAAAACGACATTATCTGTACTCTACTGCAATGGACAACATCAACTGTATATACCGCTTTTTTCTGTGCAATGTAGATCGAAAGTGTACTTTGTAATATTCTACCATTTACTGTCAATGATGTAAATATGGAACAGGAAGGTTTGGCCATTAACAAAACTAAAAGTTTATTTGAAGCCAAGTTCTCATGAAATGAAACAGGTGTACTCCTCTATCAACTTCGTTAACAAGGAGTATGAGTAGTGTGTTCTGTCACTGGCCTAGCGGGTTCCTGAGCTTTTAGTGTGGTTACCCACATGTGATCTTCTAATGTTTGTCGTTGGATCTAGTCAATCAGCTGACATCTGTATGCCGATATTACTAACTTGGCCTGAAATGTAATATTATTGCCAATTTACAATTACATAAACTGACAAACTGATCAAGCTTCATGGATAAAGGTAAAACATATACAAGAAATTGGTCAAACTTCATTGAAATCGGAATTTGAGTCAAATTTTCAATAAAATGTCCTTTTTTTTCCAAACCATTACATGAAAATACGCTCTTACAAGTGGACTGATGGTAAAATTAAGAATGTAGAAATTTCAGATAGTAAAACTAACCTTAGATGTTGGTGCCTTGACAGTGTTTATAACTATTTCATTTCTGCCATTCTGTAAGGGACAACAAGACAACACAAAGTTGCCCTCCTGAAAACAAATTACATGAAATCATACAGCAACATGGGCATATCTTGATAAAGATAAAAAAATTAAGACTATTCAGTCTTATTGTGATTCCATTAATGTGGTTTTGACATCTAAGTTGCATAAATCAATTGCACATCATATCAGAGTGGCATTTAAGAAATAAATGAAAATATTATGATTTGAAGTAACTCCAACAGAATTTTAACAAAAATGTACAAGCGCAAACATATAATGAAATTTTACCTCTGTTAGCTGTGGTTGAGGTGCCCCATTCAGTGTTACCGACGTGACGGCACAAGGCCCGTAGAACCTACACTTACAGTCAGTGGCCGTGATTCTGGCATGTGATACAAACAACAGGTGACCAATACCTGGACAAGAAGAAAAGGTATCTTGTTTATACAAAGTTATTATAAGTGGATATACATAATACGGAGGTGTTCCAATTCTATACATGTACCACATAGAATTAAAGTATATGTACTTTTTCTAGCCAGACACATACATGTACATGTACATATCTTATGTATTTTGGTAAAGTAAGATAGTACTTATTCAAGACTGCACTAAATTGTTTAACTTTTCTAGGTAAATCAAGTTTGCCAATTCATGATTATGCTAATATGTTAATTTGGTGATTTTTGTTCCATTTCCATTAAAATTTGGTTGCCTTTAAATTCATGTAAGTACACAAACAGTATTGACAACCTTTCATGATTATCAAAACTTTACAAAGAACGGAATATTCTCTACATAATTTTCTATTAATCCTCCATTTATAAAATATGAAAAAAAATCTATTTCAGTCTTTGATATCAATTTGGTTCACCTATTATTCATTAAGAGAAGAAATTTTAAGCTAATGCTTTTAGGTATCTACCTGGTGTGATAGGCTGGAAATCATGTTTAAAGTTGATGACAAATTTTTCACCCTCACACAGTGGGAAGACTTGTAAAGGAAACAGAGCACTAGTGATTTTGGCAGTGTTGTTTAACGTAATCAGCACTTGCTTGTCAAACTCTTTGGTTAATCTGTAAAAAATACATGTACAAATAACATCTTGATACATGAGCATGTAGAAAGATAGGATGATCAGGCAAATATGGATTATTCTTGGCAAAATGGTTAAAGATAGTGACCATTTTGGAAGCAATCTAAAGTCTCAACACTTTTTTTTTAGAATCATCATTTTTGTTTTTGTACTATCTCTCAGTTAAGTTCCCAATCTCTATTTACAAATTGTTTCAAAAAAGTCAAAGGCAGATAACTGTCTCACAGTCAGACCCTATCAGATCTTAATCAGACAAGGGGAATACATGTCACTGATACCAACCTAGATATATGGTCAACAATAATATCTTCAATCTCCATTAACCTCAGCATCTTGGCATATGTCACTGCGGTAAATCCTGAATTGTTTTGAGCCGAGAAATTTGCTCCATATTCGAGCAAAAATTTAACTATCTGCTTGTGACCTCTTTTGACAGCCTGAAAAAAATACCGGTACACCAATCATTAAGTATCATGCAGATAAAGAAATAGATATACACATGGCTGAAATGGCCCAACTGGATTATTTTTTCCTTTTCATATCATGTTTATACACTCAAATTTTCCTTTCAAATTAATGTCATACCACTCAAAACAGTATTACATTGGTTGTTTTAAGTAGTGAAAAGTTAATCCAAAAGTACCTAATTTTGCAAGAAGTTATGCAAGAAAATTCAAGAGCTGGGAATCATTTGACTGAAATACTACAATATCATATGTAGATTACCTTCATAAGAGCTGTTTCTCCATTGTCCTGTTGTAGATTAATACTAGCCCCCAGCTCTACCAACAGAGCAACAGTACAGATATGAGCCTGCAATACAATGTTATCTCATCCGGTTAGTACAGTAATCATTGCAAAAACTTGATTTTTAAACATCTTTTTAATGTTTATTTGGTTTTCCCATGTACAAAATGCATAAGAAACCCCTTATTCTTTACATGCTGATTAACAAAATAACAATCTGAGTAAACATGCATAGCGTCTTCATTAACTTGCTTATTTTTCAATTTAACCATTTTTCTTTGCGTTTGAGAATCAAGTCCTGCTCTTTTAAAGACAACCTTTCTCTATGTTAAAACATTTTCTTCATTCTGAGTACATCAGATCAGCCATTACCGCAACAAAACCATGGTTCATCTTTTTTACATGATGAACCATGTAACATGTCTATATAAAGGTATGTCATAAAGCTTACATGTTCACATGCCAGCATTAGAGAGGTGGTTCCGTTTTTCTGCTGAGCATTAACATCTGCACCATTGTTAACCAGTAACTCTGCAATGTCATCATAGCCTGTAAAATCAAAATGTACATAAATTTTCTTTATGTGTACAATGAAGGTCTAAAATCTGAGTCATTATGGAGAAATTACTAGTATAATAACATCATGATTGGGCAGGGTGTTTTCGATATTCTTTATAACTATCTATTCTTTATAACTATCAAACTTTTGGAGAATCAAAAAAAAGAAATTCATAATATTTTTTCTTAATTTACAGAACATGATAATGCATAGACCTCCATTCTTACCATGTGAGCTCTATTTTTTCATTAAGTTAAAAAAATTTTCTCTCAATCTATTATGGAAGAAAGGAATGTCTCCTTCTGATTTTGCAAAATGTTGTGACCCCCCCCCCCCCAACATTTAATGACCTCTTTATAACCCTGATATTCAGATGAAATTATCTAAAAAACTTCATAAGGAAGTTTATATAGTACCATTTTGAGCAGAATACATAAGAAGGGTGATGCCCATGTCATCAATGGCTTCTACGTCATATTTCTTGCTACTGTTTAGAGCCTTCCGTACCAGTTGGTAATCTCCCTCCGTTACGGCCTGCTGGAATCGATCTGAAAGTGACATCTCAAATATTTATACGACCCATTCGTCTGAGACAAGATAGCAATCAGCGAAAACTCACGCGATGCATTATGACTCTATTACACCATCCCTGTTTCCTTTATTAAATTCAGAAAATTTATATCAAGAATTTATATATAAGATTCCATTACTGCAGGATGGTAATTTGAGCTTGAAGCTCCCGATATATGATTATAAGAGCAATCAGATAGTATTGATTCCTAGAACCAATTTCTGCAAAGCAGTACACATGTATATAAATACTTACTGTCAGTGATCACTATGGCATCGATACATTCATCAGGCTGAAAAAAATAAGAGAAAACTCAATGTTACTTTTCTGTCTGGCAAGTAGGAGTTATAATTATGTCAAGTACCCCCCTACATACATCCCTCCCACTCATAGAAATGTCAGCTTACAAAGAAAGACTTGCCCACGTGTGGCATGTACAGATTAAGATAAAAACTTATTAGTAGATTAAACTGATGGAGCTTACTATTGCACCTTTATTCTGCATTTGAGTTCTGCAACATAAGAAAGATCAATGCTTTTCAGAATGTCAATAGATATTGTATTCTGTAATCTTTGGGGAAAGAAAGAAGAACTGGAGTTAGATTATGAAAGATGGTAAAACCAATGAAAACCAATATACGCCTGCAAGCAAGTCTCATTTTCACTTTTCACGGGTACGACTATATATAGTTACTAGTATGTAAGAAGTAAAATCGAACGAAATGTAGTAAAGACTTCTTAAAACTAGGGTTTTTTTTTTAATTAAAACTGTCTTTTCTATAAGTTTACATTTATTCTGAGTAATGACATCTGTATCATCAGTTATGTTCTCAGTATTAAACTATACTATCAAACATACATGCACAGAATCATTACGCTAACAAACCCCTAATTATTTCCTTTTTTTTTCAATTTTCAATACAATGAGATGGAACCCCCTCCTCCGCGAAATCTTCTCTCGATCCGCACATGAGCGTTTATCGGACAAATCCATTGCTTTTGGTGAACGCATACCGGTACATCACAAGTTGTACGACAAATTTTACAAGATGTCCGTGAGTATAGGACAGAACGACGCGCCAATACTGATAGCTGGGAGCAGTGCAAGGCTATTTCCAGCTGAACGAAGATGGAATATTGATTATTGAACTCAAAGTGAACACCCTATCGATCAGCGAACTTTGGTGATCGGATTAAGACGTGGGCAATCATATATAAATGTTCGATCCGAAAACTGAACTGAAAGATCATATTAACTATGAGATGTTAAAATTTCTATCAGGAACGTATACAAGTAAAGGCAAATGTTTATTCCATGACCGCTTGAGGTCATATTTACAATAAACACGACACACCAGTACATGTAGTATATATAATGCTGAAAGGTAATATGCATATGCCAGCAGATAAGGAATGTGCCCCGAGGTCTCAAATGTACAAAACACACATTATATAACTACAAACAGTAATATTAAGAGATCCGAGTAATTACAACATAACGTCTTTTTCCCGGGGGGGGGGGGGGGCTCTTTTCTTATATATGTTCAGAATACAACACTGGGCAAGAGAGGGGGGGGGGGGTATTTTATGATAATACTAGCACTCTTAAGAACAATCACAATATAATACACTTCCAGTCCAAAACAGGTGCATACATAATTTTGGCATCATTACAACTATTTCGATCAGGTTAAATTAGATTTTCCGTCTGGCCTCAGAAATGGCACAATTGTACTGAATATGAGACTGAGTTTGTTGTGTATTGGTAAGATGTTTAACACGGGTCAGTGAGCGTACGTTTACCTGTTTACCTGGCATCTATACCTATATTATATCTATATTTACGGGAGATATGGCACACTGCCACTATTTACAGTCGGTCTCGTACAGCAGTCAATAACCCCATGACCTACATCTCTCATGAAATATCTAGGTCGATCGATGATCACTGTCGAGTAACTAGAAAAATATTGATTATTTCAAAGTACTTGTCTTACTCTAATTCTCTAAGAGATGCTGACCTACATTATTAACATTATTATATATCGCCGTAAGAGAAGGAACTAAGGAATAATCGATTCCTCTTTGAACTCAATCTGAAAATAGCTATTTTAGCGTGATTTTCTCGGTAACATAACTTGCTCAGAAACTTCACATAATCATTTTAATTTTTTTTCAATCAATCATAAAAAATTAATACGTCTAAGACCGAGCCAAGTCTAGACTGTAGTAGTTCGAACCAAGTCTAGACTGTAGTGAGTACGGAAGGAGAAGTTGGGACTTTAACAGGAAGGGAACACCTGTTGTATGCTTGTTTCTCACCGATTTTATCTCAACAGCGGTGACATTTGAAAAGCGAACGCTTGATTTAACATAAATGCACCAGATACAAGACATTCGCAAGATTTTTGAATAAACCAAAGCTACACAAGGCTAGTTTTATACAGTCAAGTTGAGTCAACTGAAACACCTTTCTAAAACTGTTACAACTTTAAGGTTACATGGGATACCTACCAGTTCTTTATCCAATTGATCCAGGTCTATGTCATCAAGCTCTATATCAAAACTTAGATCCGCCCCTGAAAATTATACACAATGAAAAATAAAATTTAAAATTTAAAAAATCAATATCTGTTCAAGTGTTTATGAAATACATCATATCATTGTTCAATTTGTTGTGTTTTCTCTGGATATGCTAGGTCTGTCTATACATGTACTTTTTCCCCATATTACAGGTTAAATAAATTTAGAGCAAAGTGATGTGCAAGGTAATTAATCAGTAGGTGTGACTCAATACATAAGTAAAGGTAAATTGTATGTAGAACACAAACATATTTTCTTATTGTATCTTGGCCTTCAACTAGACAGTACACATTGTAAGCGACAAAAGTTTCAAATGTCAAGAAGCCAAGTTGTTGTTGTCTCCATTTTCATTTCTTGTTTATCATAGGAGAAAATGAAAAACTTAGAATATGAAATGTTGGGAAAATGTCACATTTTGTCATGAACTTGAATTAATTAAAATACACCTTTATCACTGACACGGAAATAATTAAACAAGTATGACTTGCACATCGTTACGCATGGGGGCCACTTCAGTATAGGTGTAGACATAAATATATTACACCATGTGAATTTATTGTGACGTGAGGACAGGAAAGAGGTCAAGTGGAACATCATCAACTTAATTGTTCCGTATAATATAACAAACAGGAGACCAAGGTAACCTTAACTTCCTGAATACTGATTGGCTGGACGTATGTACATGTACGTAATAAGTCATTCACATCCTAAACAAACAACTGATGGGCTAGGCAAACTAACTGTCATTTCTCAAGTGTGAAAATAAATAAAACACTAGTATTATAAATTATAATCAGACAAATACCTTACAATTCAACGGTATTGATGTTTCATTTTAAAATAGTAAAGGAAAAGCATAATCAGAATCTTTGCCTGAAACGAAGAAATTTCAGAATCCTTAACGCAATGGGGGAAAATTGGAATGTTTCTACATTTTGTTAATTTTACTGTTTATTTCTTTATACTAATGGTTTGGTCCTATTCTAATGTTGACTTAATTTTCGCTAAATCCCAAAATACAATGTATTCATTATGTAGTGAAATGCATGTGCACTATCAATACTCAAAATATTGCAGTTCAGAATCCAGAATATTTAGTGGACATACATGTATTACTCTAGAAGAAATATAGATAAGATACAGCATACACTACCTCTTTCTTGTGTCTTTGTACTTTCTGGTAGTAATGGTAACAGAGATCCACTCCACACTTCATCCAGTGGCTGTGTGCAGGGTGCCGTGCTAGTAGTTTTCTTCACGGATTTGGCTTTCTCCTGGTCCGAATTGATACGTGACTTACTAAAGTCTAACTCTAGTCCTGTAGGACTACTTATGGACCCTAAACCACTGTCCCTAGAGGCATCAGAGTCTCTTTGTTGTTTAGGTACTTTAGCACTAGGACTGGACTGGTTGGTTAATTCTACACTTAGCTTTCGTTTTAAACCACTCAGGTTAAAAGAAGGGGTAGAGGGCGTGCTAGATAACAAGGAATCTCGACTGTCTGACTCTGAAGATGCTATTTTTAGTTTCTCTGTCACTGTTGGAGGTTCCTGGATATCACATGGCTGAGCCAATCTCTCAAAATCCGGTTTCTGTTCTGGTGTACTACAGGTGTGGGGCTTGTACTCGGGCGAGTCAGCTGAGAATTTCTGGGGTGGGGTTCTCCCCCCTGACAAGTATGACTTGATAGGACTATCTGGCTTTTCCAAGTTATCTGATCTTCGGAGGTCCTCAATTTTCAATGGTTTAGACTTGGCTTTGTAAAAATCTGAACCTGGAGTCTCTTTACTCTCAGACTTGTGCTTCACTTTGGTATATGTTTCTTTCTTTGGCGATTTCTTTTTCTCCTTCTTCTTTTTTGCCAGCTTCTCATCTGAAAAGTGCCAAAACATATTCATTTCTCTATTCATAGTCTTTTGTATCATCACAATAATTCTCTTTCCATAACTATACTTTTCCGTCACAGAGCACTTTATAACAAGGAATCAAATCTTTCTTTTTTTCAACGTTTAGTGATACAATTTCAAAGAGGATTAAGTCGAGGCATACTGACTGCCATCAGGTTTTGACTGTATGACCTTGACCTTAAACTTTCATCAAATGTATGAAATTCAAGATGAATTGGAGGTCGGACAGACAGACAACTGCTAACATCCTATACATCGCCCTTGCATTGCAGGTGACATAAAAGTTATTAAATAATAAAAATTAATTTATGATACTTCAGCCAACACTAAGCTGATGACTTAATTTGAAATGTGTATAGAAAGTTACAACATAAACATGATAAGGTAAATCTTACCTTCAGAACTGTCTTGATCTGACTCTCTAAGTTTCTGAAATTAATATTAAATTATTAATACATGCATCTTTTTAGAAAAAAATCCATACAGGCAAGAATGAACAGTTCTTCATTTCAAAATAAATTCAATCTAAAATATGAATAACCGACTTAACAAAGTTCGAACTCATTTTCAAAATTGATGTGAAGAGAAACTTATTCTGAAGACGAAATAGCTCAAATTCACATAGAGACATAAAATTATCATAATGAATATTAACAAGCATGTGATAAATAATACCTTTATTTTCAGTACTGGCATGCGTTCTGTGGATAACGATGTCAGATCTGTGATTTCATCCTGCGGATCTTGTCTCTCCACCACATAGCTGTCACGCGTGTTCTCGTCACCAGAGAATGAACTTCTTGAACTCTTTACCTCCACATCGCTACTACTGTCCTCGTCCGTTTCTATAATCACCCTGGAATGCTTTTTCTTTACATCTTTAGTTGATTTCTTACTGCTCTGCTCCTTATCTCTCTCCTTTACTCTTTTCGGATCCTTTTTATCATTAGCATCTGCCTTTTTTCGTTTAGGTTTTTCTTTTTCCTGATCTTTCTGTATTTTGACCGTGTCTTTAAGACAAGTTGGCCTAGACGCTCTTCCACCTCCCGCACCTTTGACACGGGAGTACATGTCTGTTGTGAAAAGGTTCAGTTTACCCAGCTCAAGATCCTTCCAGAAACCATTTTTGAACGTAGAGTGGTAATTATCAGTGTCCGGGTCTATGCTCTCTCTGGAGTCGCGGGACGAATCATCATCGGACATCATTTTACCCTCCATGATAGCCTGCATAGAAATACATAGAAATTCTTAGAGTTGTTACTTTGTTCCAACAGTGTTGTGCATAGGGCAAGACGCTCCGGAGCGCTCATATTACATGTATTTTCTTTACGTTTATATATATTTTTTTTTTTTCATCTAATTTCTTTTTAAAGGAGGGTACCTATATATTTTTTTATATCAATTTCATTTTTAATTTTGTTTCTGAAATCTTTACAGAGGCAGTACTTTTATATTGCATGTTAAAATAATTTGCAGCTCTTCATAATACATCATTTATACATACAAAAATTTTCAAGCATTGCACAGTTGCATGCCAAATGTGATAAGATTGAGAATACAAAGGAAAAGCACAGTTTTCCTATAAATCAGAAAGCTCCAGACAGATAGACAATCCCACCTTCTTTCTTTTTCTCTCTTCTGCTCTTTTCTTTTTCTCTTCCTCCTTTTTATTTTTGAAGTCTTCTACAAGGTCCAGACATGACTGGAGGTTATCTATAGGCTCCCATGTGTCGTCTGCTGGTCCATAATTCTTCCATCTCACCTTGTAGGTTTCCTGTCCCTGTGAAAATAAAACAATTGGAACAAGTTAAAAGTCATGTTTGTAAAACATTAATGCCCCCCTACCCCTTCTGTGATTAAAGTCCGTCACAACTTTATACTTGATTTTCATTTGATGTGTCTGTACACAAAATTTCATTTCAATATGTGAATCGACTCCAGAGGTATTGAACGGAAACTGATGTCGTGGACCGACCGACGGACCGATAGACAGAAAGTCAGACAGCGGCAAAGCAATATGTCCCCTCTTCTTCAAAGGGGGCATAAAAATTTTTGATTGAACCCAAATATGAACTTGACCTAGATTTTTATTTGATGTGTCTGAAAACAAAATTTCATTTCAATATGTAACTCCACTCAAGAGATATTGAACGGAAACCCTGAAATTTTGGGGTTTTTTTCGAAGTGCAAGGGGCATAACTCTGTCAAAATTTTGTTCATCGGACCTAAATATGAACTTGACCTAGTAGATTTTCATTTGATGTGTCTGTATACAAAATTTCATTTCAATATGTAACTCCACTCAAGAGATATTGAACAGAAACCCTGAAGTTTTGGTATTTTTCACATGGCAAGGGTCATAACTCTGTCCAAATTTTTTTGATCGGACCTAAATATGAACTTGACCTAGATTTTCATATGATGTGTCTGTATACAAAATTTCATTTCTATATGTAACTCCACTCAAGAGATATTGAACGGAAACCCTGAAATTTTGGGTTTTTTTTCGAAGTGCAAGGGGCATAACTCTGTCAAAATTTTGTTGATCGGACCCAAATATACACTTGACCTAGATTTTCATTTGATGTGTCTGTATACAAAATTTCATTTCAAAATGTAACTCCATTCAAGAGATATTGAACAGAAACCCTGAAATTTTGGTATTTTTCGAAGTGCAGGGGGCATAACTCTGTCAAATTTTTTTCGATCGGACCTTAATACGAACTTGACCTGGATTTTCATTTGATGTGTCTGTATACAAAATTTCATTTCAATATGTAACTCCATTCAAGAGATATTGAACGGAAACACTGAAATTTTGGTATTTTTTGAAATGCAAGGGGCATAACTCTGTCAAATTTTTTTTGATCGGACCCAAATATGAACTTGACCTAGATTTTTGTTTGATGTGTCTGTATACAAAATTTCATTTCAATATGTAACTCCACTCAAGAGATATTGAACGGAAACCCTGAAATTTTGATATTTTTCGAAATGCAAGGGGCATAACTCTGTCAAAATTTTGTTGATCGGACCCAAATATACATTTGGCCTAGATTGTCATTTGATGTGTCTGTATACAAAATTTCATTTCAATATGTAACTCCATTCAAGAGATATTGAACGGAAACCCTGAAATTTTGGTATTTTTCGAAATTCAAGGGGCATAACTCTATCAAAATATTTTTGATCGGACCCAAATATGAACTTGACCTAGATTTTTGTTTGATGTGTCTGTATACAAAATTTCATTTCAATATGTAACTCCATTCAAGAGATATTGAACGGAAACCCTGAAATTTTGGTATTTTTCGAAATGCAAGGGGCATAACTCTGTCAAAATTTTTTTGATCGGACCCAAATATGAGCTTGACCTAGATTTTTGTTTGATGTGTCTGTATACAAAATTTCATTTCAATATGTGAATCCATTCCAGAGATATTGAACGGAAACTGATATCGCGGACCGACCGACATACCGACAGACCGACCGACAGCGGCAAACCTATATGTCCCCTCTTCTTCGAAGGGGGGCATAATTAATACTAGGATATCCTCTTTGTCAACCCCACTGATCTCTTCACCATTGATTTTATTGGTTTGTGTGGATAAATTAATCTACTCTACCCCCCCCCCCCCCCACACACACACACACATTCTGTTCCTTGTCTACATGACAATGATTAGTAAGAAAAGATCCAAATTTGAAGATACCAACAGATTCAATACTGCAAAGTCTGTTTGATCAATTATAAAAATCATCATGTAGATGTATATCTATTCACCAACCCCTTCCTTTTCTTTTATTTTAGAATCGCAAATTTGTATAGCTAGCATTCTAATGGCAAATACATTAAAGTGGGAGAAAAACCAACATATCAATGTGCGTCCCCAATCAAATGTCCATAATGTCATGCTGATTTTGCCTGCTTATCTTAGTTGCCTAATGATGTTGAAAATGTAAATTTTCCCACGAAACATGAATTTGACTTTCATCTTGGTACGCTTTTCTCTGTTAGAACACTTAAAACAGATGCTTTTACATATAGGCTTTGCAAATAAACAAAAATAAAACATACATGTACTAAGACTTCACAGTGTCATTACGGCAAGTCAGCTAAGATGTCAATATAACATGTTAATCTATGATTATATCCCAAACCGTCCCCCCTAACCTCCTCTGCCCTCTTTTTCCCCCTTTTCCTCAAACATACCAAATTCATCAAGCAATAAAGCTGACCAAATATGAAGAGAGCATCATCAGGTACTACCTAAAGTACCCATTATAAAAGTGGCAGACTAGAAAATCTGTATGACAACAGATTGTTTGATGTTCACTCTTTTTCCATGTTTTCGGTGATTCAGAATTTCTAAAACAATACATATTATCAAGTCTATCGAATAAAATAAGATGAGGACCATGAAAACTATTCGTCATCATGGTCATAAATTGTGCACATTCATGAAATATAAGAAGGTACCAAACATAGTTTACGTGTTCAGTGTTTTACAAGTATTCCCCTCTTTTCCATTTCCTATTACTCACTTACTAACTCTTACTATAAAGATCACAAGGTGTGATAATGAATAAAATGTGTGTCAATCAAGAAGTGTCTTTGTTCGGCCGCCGTCGAACCGTACAAACTAACTATAATTGACAAGCGCGGGTCTAGAGGGGGTAGAGTAAGGAAACATCCCCTCTTTGAATTTGTTTTTTTTAAATCCTTATTTTCCCGTTTGTACGTACTTTTTTTAAATCATAAGCTATAACCCCCCCCCCCCCCGAAAACAAATCTAGATCCGCCCATGACTTACATAGTACTCGACACATTCTTTCTACATCAAACTTTGACCTCACAGGGTAACCCCTGTGGTTAGCCTTGGAGTAAATACAAACTACCTCCCACTACAAACGTTAGGATGAGTGGCACCAGAGTACATTAAATGTTCGGGCAAACGACACGGCCACTCCCAACTCTGGCGCCCCTCTCTTTAACTTGTATATAAATGTTTAAGGCGATATACATGTTTATATTTGTTATAATACTTAGGAAGAGGAAAATGTGATTTAGACAAAGATATGTTATTGAGATGGCCGTGATATGTACATGGTTTAATAAATAGGTGTGGGTAGATAATTATTTATACTGCTAGGGGTTCTCGATCTCGTTGTTGTACTTTGGTCAATAACCAGGATTTCCAAAGGACAAAGCCCTCCAACTGCATTAAAGTCAGATAATGTATTCTCAGCTCAACGACTCCGTACTATATTGATTTCGCAGCTCTGAAGTAAAATCTGGGACAGCCTAGATGCTGGTCGTGATGCGTAGGTTGTTATATAGAGTGATGAGGGCGTTCAAACCCATAATACCTATAAGGGTATACCGGCTTAACTGTTGTTTAATTTTTTTTTTTTTTTTTTTCGTTTTCTTTTCTTCTTTTTATTTGACATTTCCTTGCAAAATACAAGGCAACAAGTCAAACGAGAATAATAATCTTATATATTAGAAATTCTAGAACAAGAATTGATTACCCAGAATCTCGAGTCAAGTTTAAATCAAACGAGAATAATAATCTTATATATTAGAAATTCTAGAACAAGAATTGATTACCCAGAATCTCGAGTCAAGTTTAAATCAACTTATATATTAGAAATTCTAGAACAAGAATTGATTACCCAGAATCTCGAGTCAAGTTTAAATCAAACGAGAATAATAATCTTATATATTAGAAATTCTAGAACAAGAATTGATTACCCAGAATCTCGAGTTAAGTTTTTTTACGGCAAAGAGAATTGTCCTCATTCAAATACATGTACACTGTTCGTAAAACATACAAGCACATCTAGACATGGTACATGTATATAGAATTCTACTACGTGAAAGGTTTCAATATACTAATTTATTGTCCCATTGGGGGATCTTGACAATATTTTCGGGGCGGGGAGGAGGGGGGTCAAGCAGTCAGGAGAGCCTATGGTTTTGAACAGAATTATACGTTAACCATTCCCTCTAGATTAGCCACTGATGTCATCTAAGGTCAAGGTTTGTCAAGGACAAGGTCCAACAATATGCTGAAATTGTTAAAATAATTTTCATTCTGATAATCGTCTAGTATGCTCTTAATTTTCATTGTTTCGAACTCGCTACTCAGTACTGCAGAAAAAAAAATCCGCCAAACCTGGGCTTGTCTTATTTCAAATTAATTTGAACGAAGTCTGCAAAATTGTGGGATAGCAGTCAATGCTCCCATATAACACTGCGACACACAATTGGTTTTGGCCGCTTGGTGAAGCTAAGGAGGAATCAATACTCAAGAGTGTGACAACCAGACCAGCTTCCATTAACTTTCCCACGAACCAATTATACCTTAATTCCATCACCACCTACAGCATGTACTGTCTATATGCAATGTTGCATGCACAATGTCTATTTGAATATGTTGAAGAGCCAAAAACAATGTGAAGAGCCAAAACAATGTACATGAAGAAAGATAAACTTACATGTGTAATTCTGTTTTTGATTTTATCTTTGAAGTTTTTTTTTTTGTCAGCATTACATCCTTCTCTGGTTTTTTTTTTTGGGGGGGGGGGGGGAGGGGGCATTTAAAGGAGAAAGAAAGGATCCTCTTAGGGACAATTCAACAAGGACTGAAGTTTGAACTTAATCCACCGAGCCAACCAGGACCCAACCTTAGAGTCTTATATTTATTCTTTGGATATTTGGCAGGAAGTATGAAAATCATACACAAGTATGATCTGCCAACTTCAATGGCATCAATGCCAAGAAAATGGGAGTTTTGATATTTTCCTATAGGGTTCATTCACATATGTTCTTTAACCCAGACCAATAAATGATATTGATATATACAAAAGCCTCTGGAAGTGAGAGTCAATTAAACATTAAATATCTGAATTTCATACACAGACCACATTTTTCAGGAATATGGAGAAGGCTGAAGCAGAAATGCTGTTGGAGGTATGCGAGTACCTCCCACCTGGCAATCCATTATCATCAATACAGATGGTGGTATCACACCCAGACAATTACATGCCCTAATTATACAGAATCCATTCTCAACACACAGCACACGCCAGCACACCTTCCCCATGATAAGAATATACCACATATTAGCTGATTTTTTACAACAGATAGATTGATTTTTTGTACTTAAGTGTTTCTATAGATATCATATCAATAAATTCATCTTGAAAGTAATGCAGTGACTGGGATAAGCGTGCGCCCTGCGCCATAGTCACATTCAATTCTAAAATGGCACATTTAGATTTTACTTAGTGCGCCAATGTGGCACATTAAATTTTGAAACAAATTGTGGAAATCTTCCGTTCTCTTTTATTCAACGTGATGATGACTTCACCATATTAAAGTTCTGCATGGGATTTTTTGTATCAATTGATACACCAGACAGTAATTTGAAAGCGTCATTTATTCAAAACACCATCGATTCCTATTGCAACAATCCCTATTTCAAAACTTTATACATGTTTGTACGTACAAATGGACATCACCAGTTAAGATGAATCATGGAATTAATTTGTTCACAAAATGCAAATTTCATACAAAGTTTTGTCATTAGAATTGGATGTACTGTATGTAGTTTACAACAATTTTTTACAGCAGAGTTTGTGTGTGGGTTTTTTTTTTTTGGGGGGGGGGGGGGGGGTATGGCAATTTTTTAATCATAAATTCAGGATCAAGGCATGCAACAAATCTTTAAGACGATCTTTTAAGACCGTTTGGGTCAAATGCGTCCCCCCTATTTCCCATGTTTAAGTACAGAAAAGTCCGTCTAGTCATTTGGAGCGGCGGGTAATGCACTGCAGCTCTGTTAGTTGATATATTCTTGCTTTTTTTGCAAATTGCTCATGGCACATTCATTTTCAACAATGGCACATTCATTTTGTAAATGGCACATTGATGTTCCAGGATATGGGGCCATTGTCACATTCACCTTATTGCCTATCCCGATCACTGGTAATGTACGTTTATTTTTTTTACTGGATTTGATTTTATTCATTTCTAGTCCGAAAAACCTGACCTAAACCCAGCCAGTCTCCCACCGTCCAAATAACCGTCAAAGGCTGACCAGTGGGTTTAGGTCAAGTTTTTCTGACTAATTCATTTCCAATGCCAGTTACAACACAACATGACAAGAGATATCATTTATTTCAATGTTGAAATAATATCATGATAATAGCCTATTACATTTCATCATTTACATGTTGAAATAAAAGCCCTCTCAAATGTTGGAAGTCTGGACACTGAATGAGAATAAGAAATCAAGTACTTGTCATATTTATTGTAATTTATTAGTGAAATTTGGTTTCTCTTCATTCACACTCACAGAAAATTAATATATATGACAGGACGCTTTGTACATCAGTGATTGTTTTCACTGCTTTATTTTCCACATGATTTCCTATCAGGAAATCATATGGAAAATAAATCATGAAATACCAAGGACTGTTCTGATAGAAACTTAAGTTTTTGAACTGAAGCCTTGAACTTCAATATTATTAAATATAAGTCAGACAAGTCAAAATGAAGTTTGTCCCATATTATATATTTATTGTGAGCGTGAATGAAGACTAATAAATTACAATAATTATGACAAGTAGTTTGATATGGGGCAAATTAATTATTTTCATTTGTTTGTTTATTTGTTGCCAAATAAAAACAATCGCGCCATAAAGGTATCAGACTTGTCAGCCTAAATTATTTCATTGTTAGACAAGTTTTAGTACTAATTTTGAAACCCTACCGGTCTGCTTTGATAACTTTCAAAATCAGACTCAGAGTGACACCCCCCCCCCCCTTAAATTTTAAAACTTATTACTTTATACTTCAGTACTCAAATGTATCATTGTATGTCAGATATTTGTTTTTTTAATCATTTACAAATCTACAATCTGGTATTGGTAATGTTTCCTTTTCTGTTATAATAAATTAGATCAGGGTGAAATCTGTCTTGAGACCCCATGTCCAAGGTGGTCGCCTCTTCCTGAATCCTGGATAGCCCGGCGATTTTCATTCATAGTATAAGTTGGTATCCCCAGACAAATGTGGACAAAAACCATGCAGTTCATATTTAAACCAGCTGCAACACATCATAAACAACTTAAAAAATCAAACGAACTCTAACACATAACTTATACCAGTTAAGAATTTATCAGGCGTCCTTCGCGAAGGAACTGTGTCAGTCGGGCACCTGCCAGAGGAAACGTGAATTGAAAGCGTAAACGTGTGACCGGTGTTGTATTTTACTTACCCCAGCTTTAGAAATGGATAAAATCTTCTCCACTTCAAACATCTCGGCCTCTGATTCACTACTTTTGGATTCCGATTCATCTGAACAGCTTATATCGTCTGCAATGGACTCCATTTCGTCCTCTTCGTGTTTTGAACTCGACGTTGTCTCCGCCATATTTCTCATTCAGACGTCCCACTAAACAGGAAGTTTGAATATGCAAATACAACAGGGGTGTCAGGATAAATCGATAAAAACATTTTCTTCTGTTTGTGGCCGTGAACTTTGTTCAAATTGTTTTAAGAGGGATAATTATGTTTAATTAAGTGATTAAAATTACCATGAATGCACAAGTTTGACAAAGGCTTGAGCAATTATAATTAGATCAGAGTTGACCTATTTTTCGTGTTACCTGAAAAATGGACTCGTCTGACTACCTACTTTGCATATGACAAAGTTACATGCATTGTTTATTTTTACTTACAAAAAATACGGACTTTCGGTGCAAACCTCGCCATTGAAATATGTTAACACAAGTTTGCCCCAATGAACAACATGAAGCGAAGAAAACGCTTTAGCCTAATGAAGTTTTTGTTTTGTTTTACACATTCTAACATACCGTAAATACCCTAAAAAGTAAACATCGTTTCACAGTTGTGTATCCAGGGGGGAAAAGATGTTATTATGGCCCTATTACTCAATATTTAGGTAACTTATCTCACTGGTGCAGATTTTCGGCAAGAAAAGGATTCAAGGTCAAACACAATCGAAGGTTCTTAACGTGTATAGCTAGCAAGGACTTCACCGAAACCGTAATTTAGCCACCCCTCCCCCTTCTCTTGGTCCGCTTTAAACTATATTGTGTTGACGATCATATATATAGACACAATTTTTAAATCCATCAATACTGAAAAGTTGTCAGAGCACTTCCCAGGTAACACAAAACATTTTCGAAATATTTTCGAATGGTTTCAAACACTAGGTTTCTGTTGAAACATTTTTCTGGCAAAAGTTCCAAGAACATTTTTAAAACACTGTGCAGTTGTATAGAATATTTTTAAAACATTTTAAATAAAAACATTTAAAAGTGCTGAGCAAAATGGAATATTTCCCAAAATGTTTTATTGATATTTCTGGAACCATACAAAATCACGTTTCTATAACATTGACTGAAATATTATTGACACTTTTTTTAAAACATGCTGGTGTTAACTGGGATTGCACTAGTAGTCCCTTGTGTCCCCGGGGCTATGGAGGCTATGAAGACCCGATACCTAGAAAGCACTTAATTTTGCCCCTGCTACGCCACTGGAATTGTATGGGGAGCCACCGGTTTTACTCTTTTACCAGGATATTCTATTCTAAAATGGATAGATCACGTCTTGATCATCTATTTTAATTGGTGATATATGTATTTTCCGGCTTGTTATTACATTTGAATTCAACGTTTAACTGATCTTCCATGTACATTACTGAATAATTCAAATTGCATGGTTACCAAATATCTATAGCGTTGAAATTAGAATTATAATCCAAACGAAGATATCTTCAACCCGAATAGGAGACATTGATTCGAATACCAAGGACATATCACTTTGACATGTTTGAGCTCCATCTGGAAATTGCACCTTCTCGAATTCGAGGAAAATGAAATAAATACAAAGGGATTAAGAAGTTATGGTCTGGACAAAATTTTACCCATGCAGTGTTTTGTGGCATTGACCTTTTACATTGAAATACTATTGAAATCCTTGTTATGACCACGACAAGTATGGCAAGCCAATGTGGACAAAAATAGGTATTTTTTAATATTAGAAATTCATTTTTTAATATTACAAATTCATTTTCTATTATTTGAAATTCATTTTCTAATATTAGAAATTCATTTTCTAATAAATTTTCTAATATTTGAAATTTATTTTCTAATATTTGAAAATGATTTTCTAATATTAGAAAATGATTTTCTAATATTAGAAAATCATTTTCAAATATTAGAAAATCATAGGTAATTTCAAATATAAGAAAATCATTTTCTAATATTAGAAATTAATTTTCTAATATTTGAAAATCATTTTCTAATATTTGAAAATCATTTTCTAATATTAGAAATTCATTTTCTAATATTTGAAATTCATTTTCTAATATTTGAAAATCATTTTCTAATATTTGAAAATCATTTTCTAATATGAGAAATTCATTTTCTAATATTAGAAAATCATTTCAAATATTAGAAATTCATTTTATTTTCTAATATTAGAAATTCATTTTCTAATATTAGAAATTCATTTTCTAATATTAGAAATTTATTTTCTAATATTTGAAAATGATTTTCAAATACGAGAAAATGATTTTCAAACAGTGGCGGATCCAGCGCCCCCTTTGCCGGGGGGTCAAGGGGCAAATTTTGCCGATTTTTACTGAAAATTGACCAAAGCATACCTGTTTTGGGAACATTTTGGGTCAGTGCCGGGGGGGGTGGGGCGGGCGCCCCCTCCGCACCCCCCTGAATCCGCCACTGTCAAATATTAGAAAATGAATTTCTAATATTAGAAAAAAAGTCGGTATTTTCTAATATTAGAAAAGGAATTTCTTATATTAGAAAATCATAGGCAATATCTAATATTTGAAAATCATTTTCTTATATTTGAAATTCATTTTCTAATATTTGAAAATCATTTTCAAATATTAGAAAATGAATTTCTAATATTACAAATTAAACTGAATTTCTAATATTTGAAAATGATTTTCTAATATTAGAAAATGAATTTCTAATATTAGAAAATGATTTTCAAATATTAGAAAATTAATTCTTAATATTAGAAAATAGTCGATAATTTCTAATATTAGAAAATGAATTTCTAATATTAGAAAATGAATTTTTAATATTAGAAAGTAATTTCTAATATTAGAAAATAATTTCTAATATTAAAAAATGAATTTCAAATATTAGAAAATGAATTTCTAATATTAAGAAATGAATTTCAAATATTAGAAAATAAATTTCTCATATTAGAAAATACCTACTTTTGTCCACATTGGCTTGCCATAGACAAGGTCTTACCCATACAGAGTACATTGATCTATGACCTTGGTTCTAGGCCATGACACGCTTGTGTCCTTAGCAACCATTCTACGAAATATCATTAAAATCCATGCAGAACTCCAGGAAAAAATTAATATTCTATATATTGTCCCGACAAGGTTTGAAAATGGGCCAAAATATAGCACTTTTTTTTTGGGGGGGGGGGATTTTTGGTCAATGCGGAGGGGGGTGCCCCCTCCACACCCCTTAAATCTGCCACTGCTTGGGTCCTAAGCAGTAATTAATTTCATGAGATCATAATTATTGAAATCCATGCAGAAGGGAAGAAGTAATGGTCAGAACAATTAAGGTTTTACCAATATACAATATACTGTGACCTCGACTTTTGATTTTGAGTTTGACCAAGCCTTGAATCAAGGTCATGATACGCCCTTTGGTTCTACGCAACAACTCTGCAAAATTATGGAAATTCATGCCGGGGAAAGAAGTAAGACCTGGACAAGCTTTAAAGTAACACATGTGACCTTGACCTTTGCTCTATATCATGACATAATCTTGGGTCCTAGAAAACGATTCTGTGAAATGTTATTGAAATCCATACACCGGGAAAGAATTATGACCAAGGCAAGGCTTTTACCAATCCATTTACCTTTGTCTGCTCACTCAAGCATGAAATGTAGGTCAGATGCAGCCTCCGTACCATGCATTATTGTTGTAAGCATCCTCAGATGAATCATCCATGCAAGTTTGGCTGGTGTAGGACTTATAGTAAGGCAGGAATGGACCTGTCCCATTTTACCTAACCTGCTCACTCAAGCATGAAATGTCGGTCAGATGCAGCCTCCGTACCATGCATTGTTGTGAGCATCCTCAGATGCATAATCCATGCAAGTTTGGTTGGTGTAGGACTTATAGTAAGGCGGGAATGGACCTGTCCCATTTTACCTAACCTGCTCACTCCAGCATGAAATGTAGGTCAAACGCAGCCTCCGTACCATGCATTGTTGTAAGCATCCTCAGATGCATAATCCATGCAAGTTTGGTTGGTGTAGGACTTATAGTTTGGCGGGAATGGACCTGTCCCGTTTTGCTTAACCTATAGTGTGGACGCCGACACCAACGACAGGGCGATAGCATAAGTCCCCCTCTACTTCGTCGAGGTGAGCTAAAAATACACATCAGTACCAAATAAATGGCGCATAAAACAAAAAATCAAGGTCAAACCAAGCATACATTGTTGTTGTTGTATTCTCTTCTATAATATCAATTGATTGGTAAAGAAAATCTGATATGTATCCATGTAAATGGTAAAGATACAATGATATTCACCCCCCCCCCCCCCCCCCCCATTTCTTTTTCATAAAGATATGTTAAGATATGATAATTACCATACAGGCAATTTCATTTTAATGGCCTTGATCATTGAGCTTGATGACACTATAACATGTGTATTGACAAACTCAAATGCATTCTGAGATACAAGACAACCTGAAGCATAACATTCCCTTGCCTAGTCATAAAAACCTTGGAACTTTTCATATTGTCTCATTCTGAAGATGTTTTTGATTATTCCTGTAAGTTTTCTTTGATTTTGACCTATGAGCTTGAGATTCAACATTTGACCTTGAAAATCAATCAACTTTATCCAATCACCAAATCCATATAACAGTCACAGAAAATTGATTACGTCATCCGACTATTGGTCCTTCTTAAGTCAAAATTTCAGTGTTTGTCTCATTATAATATCAGCGCTAACTTTCAATTCTACATAATTTTTGTATTCTTTCATAGTAGAATACAATCTCAACAAACTAGTTCAATCACAATGGCAAAACTAAAAATAGGAGTGTGATTGAACAAGTTTTAATGAGATTGAGTAGAATAGAATGCATGAACTCAACATATAAAATTTTCATTACTTTGTTACATATGGCGTTTTGAGAATTTGACTTAAGTCAGTTCTTTGTTTATGGTGCCGGGCCAAGATGATTCAATTCATCTCACGAGAATTCCAAGTATTCTTCTTTGGTGCATAAAAATTCAAAGTCTGCATTGAAATATCCTCTTTTGCAAAATAATGTTTTTGACTGCGTCTAATGTTTAACATAAAGTGACAGAAATTTGAAGATATGGACCCATTGTCCTGGGTATTTGAAATATGGAACAAACTGAAAAGTAAAGGCACTTATAGCTATGGCAGTACATTTTAATTCAAATTGATCAAGAGTGCATATTCTTTATCATTTGATGTCATATACATTGGTATTTTTATGTACAAAAAAAGACTTTAACAAACATAAAGATTTATATAATATTAGTTCTATACAAAACAGACAAAAATGCTTATTCCTTTAGATTTTGGGTTTACCGTACCTCTGATTTAATAGTATATGCTAGAGACAGAGAAGAGACAAGTTTTTAAAATATCTATTATTTTAGTTTGAAGACAAAGAGGAGATAACTCTGTAACCAAATAACATGTAAAATGTTGTCAATCTAATTAAAATAAAAGTACAATCATAAATCTATAGTGTTAAAAAAGGTGAAATATCTCATAATATCATATTTATCATGGTTCTCCTGTACATTTTTACATAATTATCAGATGAAATAACAATGATTTTCATACTACATGTATATCAATAACAATGAAGTACCATATACATGTACTAGGGGGCAGACAGGGGGTACCTTTCTCCCCCTCCAACCCCCTTACCTTCCCCCTCCCACCCCCTCCTCCCTCCCCCTCCTTTTCACCCTTCCCTTACCTCCCCCCTCCCGCCCCTTCTCTCCCTCCTCCCGCCCCCTTCCTCACCCCTCCCCTTTTTTCCCTTTCCTCCCTCCCTCCCTCCCCCTCTCTCCCTCCCAACCCTCTTTCTCCCCCTCCCTTTCACCCTGTCCACCCCCTCATATACCATATATCTCTGTATTTTTTTCATCTCAATCTTCACAAATTAGTCATTACAAAGACATGCAACACTGACATAAGCCATATACTTGCAATCTACCAGTATGTACATTCAAAAACTTTCAAACAGTACAAGTACATCCCTTAGCAACATGTATTTGTTAAATAAATACATTCTATGCTTGACAAAAACCTGACAATGAAGCAAGTAAATTCCATACAATATCTCTGATTTTCAAAGTTCCGTGTGAGTAAGAGCAATATCTCTGGTTTCCATGGCAGAGCCGGTTTTCTGTGATGATTATGTTTATAGGCCCCTGAAGTCAGCTGGTGGATTTCTGATGAACCGCATATCCTGAGAGTAAAACCTGGATAAAGTAAAAATAACAACAACATATATATATAATAAATTGTTTACCTCTTCAGATTTTGTTTACCTGTAATCTAATGTATGATATACTGTAAAAGACTTTAAATATTCCCATGACATTATTTTCGCACCACTTGATGACAGACTAATTCGCGTGACTTTAATTTCGCGAGCTCCTCACAAGAAATTCTTTTATTAGTTTTTTTTCTGTATTGGTATATTTCATTTCCTTCTCACCTTCTATGCTTACTTCAAATAAGCTGAAATCAGACGTTTTGTATCGTATATACATGTATACCTTTGCGTACTAATCTTGTAAACGCGTCACTTGTTTACTTTTTCGTCTCTGATTGAAATTTATCGAAAACTATAAAGAAATGTGCCATGATTATTTCTTCTAAAAGATTTTACAGTTCTTTAGTATATTGTGTGTCTGGGTAATTAAGGCTAATTGATTAATTTATATGTTTGGAATTCAAACATCCCTAACATTGATGCATACTAATTAGGGTAATTAATTCTAATTGAAAAGGAAAATAAGACACTTTTGAATTTTGTCAAATTTGACCTACTTTTTATATTTTGGATGGACTTTTTATTAGTGAGGACTTAATTTATTATCGTATTTTATCAAGCTCACGAAATTACGCGAAAATAAAATCCTCGCTAATAAAAAGTTGTTTACAGTATTGTAAACCTATATTATGCAATGTTTTAAAGATAAGTGTGTGTTTTTTTTTTTTAAAGAAGTACATGTAAAAGAAACACTTTTCATACATGTATTTGCTAATACATGTACATGTTCATTTTGTGATGGATTAATTGGCTACTGTAAACGTGGACATTTTCGCGTGGGGGTAATTTTTGAGTATTTTTCGAATCAATGATTCTTCGCGAAAATTCCCACCACGCGAAAATAACCCTGCTGCATTCTTACAATGACACAGAGGTTTTTATTGCGAATGTTTCCCCCAAGTGTAATGTTTTGATGTTATAATCGCGAAATTTTCCAACAACAAACATATACAGTATATGAAAGAAAGCTTTCACAAAATATCTTATTATGGAAGATATGCAAGTGCAATCAAACAATCTTTGAAAATATATGTAAAATCTTCTTACTTTCTGATAGTCTCTCTATGTCTTGACTCATATTAGTTTCTCAATTTGCTGCACAAGGCCATGCAGCTGGTAAAAGATTGCCTCACGTTTTAGTTCACGTAAGACCTGTCGATTTCTGGGTAACGCCTCAACCTGCACTCCACCATCTCTCAAATAATTCAGAATGTAGCGGAAATGTGTACCATCTCTGTCGATGAACACCGTCCCATCATCCTCTGTTTTAATTGGATGTCGCCCACTGAACATGGCCGCCAGCATAGATTCCGAGTCTCGGGTCAAGGTCAGCCTCGAGGTTGTATACTGACATCCACCTATGTCAAGCCTTATCCTCCCCTACAATAAAATACTTTCTGTAACACTGTTTCTACTTTTAAACATACATGTATTACATCTCATAAATATTTCAATCATGCTTACTTGATTTCATCACACACATATACTGGTTGAATTTTTATGTGACATAATGTTAGCCTCTATTTTTAAATTCATGTGTCATTCAACCCTCATGTGAATTTGTTCTTACAGTTTGATCAGTTCAACCTTTTCAACTTACTATGTGAATGCATACAGGTATAATAATGAGTACTGCAAATCCTAGCTGTACTCCCCTTTTCTTTTTTTTCAAATTTCATATAAAAAATCTATGGTGGAATATATACTTATAGGAGATCTTATAACCAGCAAAGGAAAAAATTAACTCAATAAATGACATTTGTAAATATTTGTCTGTAACTGTAGCATATATACAGAAGTTGATCACTTAATTTTTAGTTGAGTGAGAGACAGCCAATATTTAAAGCTGTGCCATAGATATGTCATAGCACTGACCACCAGCAAACCCTGGTCTTTCCTGAGACTGCAGATAAGCTTAAATACACTTTTAAGTTCTTTTGAATTTTCGTATCAATTGTGTTCCTGTTTAATTGCTAAGAGCTAGTGTGTATGTTCATACATGTACATCAAGTACGCATGTATATGTATTTTACAGAATGTAATCTAGTGCATCTGATTTTGACGACACATCTTAAAATATCAGTAACTCAACATTGTCTGGGTTTGCCTTACATCATATCTCTTCATATAGCAATATTCTCAACCTAGGAAACATACATCCACAGTTTCAGATGTCATACACAGAACAACATACATGTATTTATATAGTAATGATGCATGTATCATCGTTCAAACAATGATGAGATAACAATTTCTGTCACCACTGCTAGGTTTTGCAAGGAACCCAATATTTCTGAGTTTTCCAAAACCTGTCATTCGCGTGGGTTTCCAAAGTCTCTAAATAACGATATACCTTTACCTTCTGTTTTACTAAGAACTCACGCAGGGAAAAAGTATAATCTTCTAAATATTTCTGGGATACGTGTCGTTAATAGGTGCCGGGATGCACCTATGTATTACCTCCCTTAGTTATCCGATACAATTAGAAAACCTAAAGACACAGGATAAAGAAATGGACAAGGTAAAACAATGTAAAGAATATCAATGCGAACATGGTTAAAAATAACTTTAAAAATCCACGATAAAAGCAATGTAATCGAGTCAGAATTCTTACATACTTCAAAAGAATCACTTATACATGTATTACAGTTTCTCTATAAAAATAATGCAGAAAAGTAGAGCTCTAAAACCAGCTAGTCATTTACCCAGTCCTATGCGAATTTGATGTCTTTTTTTTTCCAAGTCTCCCCCTCTCTATTCTTTTTGCCTCTGTGTTTGCTTGAGTATGTTAATTAAATGTACAATGTACCTATTTTTATCTTTTTCTTTTCAGATCAAACCTATTCAGCCTAAATTCGTCGTATATTTCATCATTTTCCTGTTCTGATTACCATATTACATTTATACTGTATAAGTGTATTTAAGTCATCAGGGTCAACCAATGATATCTACAAATTCAGTGAATTCAGAATCTTTCAAGTAGACTTCAACCTTGGTGAAAGTGACTTATTTGTAAATAATTTTGCCATATCTGAAATCTTTGAATTGAAGCACACTTTAGTTTCATGTATACATGAAACATTTTCACAAGCTTAATACAAGATCGAAAAATATAAACTTTAACATATTCATTGACCTTGATATATACATATGCAATGCAACTTATTCATTCTCCTTTCATTACCGAAGAGGCAAATTGTGAAGGACATGAAATTGGTAAAAAAAAAAATGAGTTCTTCAACTGTACCAAGTTTCATAAAAATATATTCAGTCATTCAGAGAAAGTCAAAGTACTAAAGCTCTTAGTCCTAACAGCCAGTGGTGATTTGGAGACATTATTTTACAAGGGTAAAGGCCTCAGGTAAGCAAATAAGGGCAAAGTACAGCTGTGACAAAATGTACACCTATCTGCTTCATTCAGGAATGATGTTTAGTTTTTGTCTGTTTTATCATTTCTGTTTTTTCAAGACTTTTTATATATTCCAGTATGTTGATTAGAAACGTGAAGCAAACAAAGAATAGAGTTTAAGACAGATTTATTTGTCAATCCGGTAATTGACCTACTCCCCTCCCTCCCATTGTTTTTTTGTTTACACACTCATTCTGCAGAATTCCAAGATTGTGTTGTAAAAATCTCCAAGAATTAGAGCCCTCCATAATACTAGAGAAAAATATAATCAATACTAAGAACCTGTAGTACTATTGATGTCGCGGCAAAGACCGATGTCAGATATCCGGGATTACCTAACTGCCTAATAATGCAATTAAGCAATATACATGTACTTGAAAATGCCTTTATTTGGAAATTTGGGAGATTATCTAGTTCAAATCATGTAGGAACCCTCCGATCACGTCCTGCAATAAAAGATTAGTTAGCGGAAAACAAGATACAAAATGAAAGCTTTACAAATTACAAGTACGATGTCAATTTAACTAAGATTTGAGTTCATGTGACTATAGATACTGTAAATGTATATTTAATGACCATTTCTTTGTTTTGGATGATTGTCAAACATGACCCATGTCATTTAAAATTTCAAATGTATCTTACAATGACCATTTGTCCAGATGAAAACCTGAGATTGATTGCAATGTATTTGGAATACATGTATCAGTAAAATAATTATGTAAATCAAACGGCTATGATAATTTTTTTATCATTGTATTCCTGATTTGCAATAGTACTTACCTTTAGATAAATTGTTTGGACAATTAATTCCAATAACTAAATTCTTGTAGTTTAAAGATTCAAACTAGAGACCATTTATTTTGCTCCTCTTTTCACTGCTGCAAATCCCCTTGTATTGTGTGTTACTGTTAAGTTTAGGTTGTGTTGTAAATTAAAGTAAAAGAAAACTTTCACTTTCAGACCTTTACACGTACACGTACGTCTTTCCTTGTGGAAGAAATTTAAATCTCCCATTTTTATATATTCTTATATACCCTCTACTATGCGTAAGTAAATGACGATCTGAATTCTAAAGATTAGTATAGCTTTATAAAGAAGGCATATCCAAGATTTTTAAATAACTATGCCTCTTTTTCCACAATGGTACCAGATTTGAAACACTTGAACAATTTGACACATCCAACCATAGATCGGTCTTGGAGCACAAAATAATGCCAATATTCCCATCCTCCAGTTACGCGCAATAACCGTAACTTATTCTAGGTTTCATTTTGTAAACCATATCTTTCATATAATACCTTTTGAACTTCATGCAGTTTCTCCATGCGAGCTATCTCATCTCGCAGTTGCTGCCATTGACGACATATTTCTTCTTTCTCTTCTTGGGTTTCTTTATCTAATTTCTTCCTGTCTTCCTTAATTTGATTCTCTTTGTCCCTCAGATTTTTCTCTAATTTTTCAAGTTCTGCTGACTTCTCTTCTAATGCTGTTTTCATGGTTTCTAGATGTGAGCGGTCCTCCGTCATATCTTTGTGAAGGGTGTTGATCTCGTCAATTCGTTCCGATACATAACTTTCTAAAGTCTGCGTCACGCTTTCATACTTTTTCTTCAAACATCCTTTTAATTCTTGCAAAAGACACTCTGTAAAAGATGTGAAAAATCTTCACTACAGTGCACATTTTACTCGATATGACACAAAAAATGTGAATGCATTCTCATTAATATGAATAATGATAAAGTTGTGGCCAACCTATTTCAAGTCTAAAACATCTTTCAATACATAGGGAATAAAAAATGCTCTCCCATGTGGCAAAATATCTCACATACAGTATGTACATGTCAATTTCACTTTTGACCCTACAGAATGTATTTCAATAATATTAATAATAATACACGTAATAATAATAAATCAAATATTAATTATCCTAAAGTTATTCACTTCTATAAACTTGACCTATATCTCTAAAGATTAATGGATTTATAGTAACGGTTATATACTATGTGCATATTTCATAAAATATGAAAATGATCAACCACAATATTGTAACACATGATTAAAACTAAGATCAACATTCCCTCACTTACATGTATAAAATTTAAATCATGCATTTTAAAAATGTGAATCCCTTTTCATATCTAATAGTATATCAATTTTACCGAGTCTTGCATCTATATCTTCATAGTTGACAATGAAATTCTCCTTGTTTTCTTTCTTAAATCCACCATCGCAGAGGTGAATCCCTCTCTCCTCACTGTTCTGTAGATTGTCTTTACAGATGATACATTTATACTCCCCATCCCCATCTGAAGTGCGAGGTCGCTCATGAGAGCGCGAGGTTCCTTGTCCTTGGTGTTGATTGTGTTGCCATCTTGCTTGACCTTGACCTTGACCAAAGCCAAAACCATGACGATTGTAGAAATTTTGATGAAAGTTGTTATGTGGTATGGGTGGAGATTGATTGTTTCCCCATATAGGTCCTCTGTATTGGCCCATTTGATTTCCATGGAAACCTGGAGGGCCATGCTGAATGAAAGGAGAGACATTATTTGCTTGCGGATTAAATCTGTCATCTCTGAATGGTTGGAAGCCTGGGGGAAAGTGCCCAGGCCAGTTATTTCCACCAGGCTGGGGCCAGTTATTTCCACCAGGCTGGTAGTCATGTGCAAAAAAATGGGGACAATGTCCAGGGCTTGGCATCCTGCAAAATAATGAACCAAGTTTAGTTCTGTATTTTATCATTAGAATATTGTTCACCATTTGACTATTATATCCTGCTATATTTTGAATTATCTCCTTAAATATGTAAAAATAAGGGAAACATAAATCATAACATTACCTAATATAAATAGCTTAGTTGACGCTAGATGTACATACTTTGACCTTGACCTTTCAGTTTCACTTCTAATCTTACAGTTATATAACAAGAGGCCCAAGGGGGCCACATCGCTCACCTGAGTTGCACACAAAAGAATGATAGTGGACAATTTGGAAGAGGACCTTGAGTACTTGCTTCCGGAAAGGTTTCGTTAAATTCTGTGTTGCAGTTTCAGAGGAGATGTCGAAAATGTGTCACCCAATCAGAGCCCTGGGCCATATTTTATGAAAGGCCGGCATAAAAAAAAACCCCCCACAAACTTGGTAGAGGACCTTGAGTACTTGCTTCCTGTAATGTTTCATGAAATTCTGTGCAGCGGTTGCAAAGGAGAATTCCAAAATGTGTCATCCAATCAGAGCCCTCGGCGGCCATATTTGTTGACCAATCGCCACAAAAAACCCATAAACTTGGTAGAGGACTTTGACTACTTGCTTCCTGTATGGTTTTATGAAATTCCTTGCAGCGGTTGCAGAGGAGATGTCGAAATGGTGTCAGCCAATCAAAGCCCTCGTCGGCCATATTTGTTGACCAATCAGCACGAAAAACACAAACTTGGTAGAGGACCTTGAGTTCTTGCTTTATCTAAGGTTTCGTGAAATTCCGTGCAGCGGTTGCCGAAAATGTCGAAAATGTTAAAAAAAAGAAGAGCCCCAGGGGGCACGACGCTCACCTGATACCCATGCACGCTCTAATTGACATACTGCTATTGAATACTGATAGTGCCAGTACCGGGATTTTAGCCCACAACCTTTCTAAAAACATTTTTGCCGGATGCAGAGAAGTTTTTTTTTTCAGACAACCTTTAAAAGTACAAACAAGAAAAAATAGTCACATTTCAAAACAATAACTTTTTTTAAGTCATATGCCCAACTAGTATAGTTCAATTATGCAACATCAAAAATAAAATCATATTGTAAAATCCCACTTTAATGCGCAGCAGAAAAAGAATAAAACAATGAAATGATTTCATAAATTAAGTTTATTTAAAACTGAACGACCATACCTGTTAGTATAAACGCCATTTTCTGTTAAGTATGTGAGAGGTCAGGGTCAGCGTAATATTGGTATCTATGGAAATATCTTGTCACAAGGAATACACATGTAAAATATGAAAGCCCTATCACTAACCAATCAAAAGTTATGCGCAATGTTTAAGTTTTTGAAAAGTACGTCAAAGGTCAAGGTTATGGTCACGAGGTCAAAATTTTGGTATCAATGGAAAGGTATTGTCACAAGGAATACACAAAACCAAGTAAGTATAAAATAATAAGTGACATTAGAAATGTAAATTTTAGTTCAGATCTCTCTGTTCTTATAGAGACAATAAATCTATATTCAATAATAAAATGTGAACTATTTCACCAAATAACTTTGATTATATCCAAGGATAGCCCATTTAAGCTTTTACAAAGCTTATTTCCAAAGACACTCACTAGGACTTTTACAATATTTTTTTTTTGAAGATGAATTAAAATGGAATATTTTCATACACTTGAATCTTTAAGACTTGACTTACCACTGCAATAACTTTTTCCCTTGCAACCCCCTCCAAATCAAATTTTCTGACTATTAATGCAAACAACTCATACCCCCCCCCCCCCCCCCCCCCCCCCCCCCCCCCCCCCCCCCCCCCCCGCATTTGCAGAGATATCTTTGTGTAGTGGTTCCGGTAGTAGCAGGTACCAATAGTTCAGTACAAGTTCTAAGACTGGGTTCGATTCCCCGAGTCCGTCTCCTGCGAACTACTTCATTGGCGACGAGGTGAACGGGCCAGCTCGATCTGCAGGAGAGGTCGCAGAACCCTGCCAGGGGTTGGAGAGTGGCCACACAGCGGGGTACATCCACGGCCCTCACCGGAAAAGGGGGAAGGATGTAGTGGTTCTGGTAGTAGCAGGTACCAATAGTTCAGTACAAGTTCTAAGACTGAGCTATTAGGATGTCCCTTTAGTTCACTCGTCAACGAGTCTGACTATCAACCGGACGGCCGGGGTTCGATTCCCCTAGTCCGTCTCCTGCGAACTACTTCATTTGTATGCAATAGTCGCTCAGAGCGAAATATTACTTATAGTCCTAATATTGAATTTCTATGGGATATTTAACCAAATCAGCATGCAGCAAGTAACATGTCACACTACGTATATGAATACATAGCCATAGGCCTAGATCCAACTCGAATACATGTTTATACATCAAAATAATTTAAACCTAAGAATTGATTACTTCAAGAACTATACCATCATGTATTTGTTTTAACATAACCGGTGTTACTAATCTAATTTATGTGAAAAATCGCTGACTTACCTTCACGGCGCTTCGTTGTTTCGGTACGTATATTGAAAGTGAAAGTACTTTCTATGCCTCCCGGTGGGGGCGCTGCGGACACGTGAACATATTGTGCTATTTTTAGAGTCGGCGATCCCTCTTGATATACGTCGAAGGTGTAACTACAGTTAATCATTTTAGCAGGGAATCCCTTCCCTTTTGACTGGTGAACCGGGCTGAATAAAAGGTGTCACCTCATTGGACATAACTATTGAAAATTTAAAAATAGCACATAAAATCAATGTATGATTCCCTGCTGTTTGTAGAAATTGAGTTTTGAACATGATTTTGCCTTATATGTAATCAATAGATCGATTTGAAAATATATAAGAATTAGCAAATTTTCAATTCGGAAGGAGGGGTCATTAAACAAGTGAATTTTGCAGAAAAGGTATGCATGACCCCCTTTTTTCTTTCGTTTTTATACGTGCCAAAGATGACCTAGGCCAAAAATATTCCTTAAAAATCTAAAAGTGGATATCTTGACAAAATTCTTTCACTTGTAGGGTACCATGCATGAGTACCTCATATCTACAAAATGTCATGACAATCTGAAGAGTGGTTATAGAAAAGAAGCAGAAAATGTATGAAAATCACCCCCCCCCCCCCCTTCCTTTTTACATAAGAAAAAAATTCATAAAAAAACAAAAAAATAAAATTTCAGCATAAAATGCATATCAAAGCATTAAGTAAGTTAAATATGATAAATATGTAGTAAATGAGTGTGTAAAATCATACACTTATTGAGTTATTTAAAGAAATAGTGCAAAAATGTGCATTTCTGACTAAGTCCGAAAAGACGTCAAAAACGCGTCAAAAATTTGACTTCGAAGTGGAACCAAAAATAACAACACTTCTTAAGACATCTCTCTAGATCATCCTGATGCTTTCGGTTTGTCGATACATGCTTCGGTTCTGAAGAAGAAGTTTGTCAAAGGAGGGTACCCCCCGTGACTTACTTTTTGCTGTGGTGGCGCCACCTGTTGACAGATCCGGACGAAAAACAACAACACTTGTAGGGGACCATGAGTACTTCAAACCTACCAAGTTTCATCAAAATCCCTTCAGCCGTTCTGGAGAAGAAGTTTAAAATGTGAAAAGTTTACGACGACGACGACGACGACAGACGCCGGACGCCGGACGACGGACGCCAGACGCAACACTATGACAATAGCTCACTTGAGCCTTTGGCTCAGGTGAGCTAAAAAGGGAAAAAAAATTTTGTCGGGATCCCGTCGGGGTTTGAAGCCAATCCCCATGGGTCCATTGGGCATGGAAAACATACATTATACCCATGTACAATCTTAAAAAATATTCCTTAAAAATCTAAAAGTGGATATCTTGACAAAATTCTTTCACTTGTAGGGTACCATGCATGAGTACCTCATATCCACAAAATGTCATGACAATCTGAAGAGTGGTTATAGAAAAGAAGCAGAAAATGTATGAAAATCACCCCCCCCCCCCCTTCCTTTTTACATAAGAAAAAAATTCATAAAAAATCAAAAAAATAAAATTTAAGCATAAAATGCATATCAAAGCATTAAGTAAGTTAAATATGATAAATATGTAGTAAATGAGTGTGTAAAATCATACAATTATTGAGTTATTTAAAGAAATAGTGCAAAAATGTGCATTTCTGACTAAGTCCGAAAAGACGTCAAAAACGCGTCAAAAATTTGACTTCGAAGTGGAACCAAAAATAACAACACTTCTTAAGACATCTCTCTAGATCATCCTGATGCTTTCGGTTTGTCGATACATGCTTCGGTTCTGAAGAAGAAGTTTGTCAAAGGAGGGTACCCCCCGTGACCTACTTTTTGCTGTGGTGGCGCCACCTGTTGACAGATCCGGACGAAAAACAACAACACTTGTAGGGGACCATGAGTACTTCAAACCTACCAAGTTTCATCAAAATCCCTTCAGCCGTTCTGGAGAAGAAGTTTAAAATGTGAAAAGTTTACGACGACGACGACGACGACAGACGCCGGACGCCGGACGACGGACGCCAGACGCAACACTATGACAATAGCTCACTTGAGCCTTTGGCTCAGGTGAGCTAAAAACTAAGAAACACCAGCATAGCATCCCCTCCCACAGCATCATTATACATGTATATGTACTTACATATACAAATAGGCAGAATCCTTTGACCAACACTAATTTATATAAAAAAAAACCCCAAATATCTTTGGTAAAAATCCAATCAAAATTGTGCCCTTAAGGCTGTATACAAGGATTTTAAACATTTCCCATCAGTGACCTTGACCTTTGACCTTGAAAATCAAAAGGGCTCTTCCTCTTGTAATACATGTTTGCAGTTTGGTCAAGACCCAATCAAAACTGTACTCTGTATGCTATATACAAGGATTTTAAACATTTCAAATCTGTGACCTTGACCTTTGGCATGAAAATCAATAGGATTCTTTCTGTTGTCATAAGCAATAAGTATATGAAGTTTGGTCAAGATCCAATTTAAACTATGTGGTGAGTGTGCCCTCTAAAATGTTTTAATACATGTACAAGGATTTTTAACATTCCCAATTTGCGACCTTAACCTTTGACCTATGACTTTGAAAATCAATAGGGTTTCTCTTCTTGTCATAAGGCACGGTCCATTTGATATTCTGGGTGGGGGCTTGGGTTTTTTTCGAAAAAAATAATTTTGCTCTGAATTTTGATGAAAAAAATAAATTTGCTCATGATGTGACAGAAAAAAATAATCTTGCTCTTACAAGTAATCTGAATTTGAAGAATAACTATAAAATTCGCTTAAAATTCCTGAAAATTTTTCGGCTCGCTTCGCTCGTCGCAGTTTTTACTTTCTATGAAAGATTTTTGGCTAGCTTCGCTCGCCATAGTTTTCTCCTGAAAACTGGCAAGTTAATTCATATTTGAAAATATCAAAAGTATGCATGTGACTGAAACAATTGAAATGCTTAAATACATAATCAATATTATAATTTATTACTATTAATAGATACATGTATCACCATAGTGTCTAATTCTATATACAAGCTTAGAAGGAAAATTTTAATAATTTTTTCACTAGTTTTCATTTCTACATGTAAAAATCTTGCACCAGCCCTCTTACAGGTTACATGACCTTTTATACATTTTTTTATTGAAAATTATATATCGCAAATTGTAAAATTCTTTTATCTCTCTCAGTTTAGAAGTGAATACAAGTTTTATATAAAAAAAATCAAATTCAAGGAATTGTGGTCCCCCGCTTTTGGGTGTTTGTCTTTAAAGGAATGCTTACAGACATCCCCCCATTCTTAAGTTTTAATAATATATCTCATATATTATCAACATTCTAAATATGAAAGATTAACTCTAAGAAAAGGTCAAAAGGTCCAAACTTGTGTTTTGTTTCCAAGGGACAGGGCTTATGAAAAGGTATGCACATGTGAAATATTTAAGACCTATGATTTAAATTACCATCAAAAACTTATGGTCGAGGTTGAAGTTTTTAAATGTGGGTCAACCTCCATGGACAAGGTCACAAGGTCAGAATGTTATTACCAACAGAAAGGTCTCATCACAAGGAATACACATGTGAAATGTGAAAGCCCTATCATTTTCCATTAAAAAGTTATGTACAAGGTTATAGTTTTTTGAAAAGTAGGTCGAACTCAAAGGTCAAGGTCAAAAATTTTGGTATCCATGCAAAGGTCTTGTCACAAGGAATACACATGTGAAATATCAAAGCCCTATCACTTTCCATTCAAAAGTTATGGTCAAGGTTAAAGTTTTTAATAAGTAGGTCGAACTCAAAGATCAAGGTCACAAGGTCAAAAATTTTGGTATCCATGGAAAGGTCTTGTCACAAGGAATACACATATGAAATATCAAAGCCCTATCACTTACCATTCAAAAGTAATGGTCAATGTTAAAGTTTTTAATAAGTAGGTCAAAGTCCAAGGTCAAGGTCACAAGGTCAAAAATTTTGGTATCCATGGAAAGGTCTTGTCACAAGGAATACACATGTGAAATATCAAAGCCCTATCACTTTCCATTCAAAAGTTATGGTCAAGGTTAAAGTTTTTAATAAGTAGGTCAAAGTCCAAGGTCAAGGTCACAAGGTCAAAAATTTTGGTATCCATGGAAAGGTCTTGTCACAAGGAATACACATGTGAAATATCAAAGCCCTATCACTTTCCATTCAAAGGTATTGGTCAAAGTTAAAGTTTTTAATAAGTAGGTCAAAGTCCAAGGTCAAGGTCACAAGGTCAAAAATTTTGGTATCCATGCAAAGGTCTTGTCACAAGGAATACACATGTGAAATATCAAAGCCCTATCACTTACCATTCAAAAGTAATGGTCAAGGTTAAAGTTTTTAATAAGTAGGTCAAAGTCCAAGGTCAAGGTCACAAGGTCAAAAATTTTGGTATCCATGGAAAGGTCTTGTCACAAGGAATACACATGTGAAATATCAAAGCCCTATCACTTTCCATTCAAAAGTTACGGTCAAGGTTAAAGTTTTTAATAAGTAGGTCAAAGTCCAAGGTCAAGGTCACAAGGTCAAAAATTTTGGTATCCATGCAAAGGTCTTGTCACAAGGAATACACATGTGAAATATCAAAGCCCTATCACTTTCCATTCAAAAGTTATGGTCAAGGTTAAAGTTTTTAATAAGTAGGTCAAAGTCCAAGGTCAAGGTCACAAGGTCAAAAATTTTGGTATCCATGGAAAGGTCTTGTCACAAGGAATACACATGTGAAATATCAAAGCCCTATCACTTACCATTCAAAAGTTATGCACAAGGTTAAAGTTTTTGTGACTGACAGACAGACGGACGGACGGACAGACAGACAGACGGACGAACCGGTTTTAATGTCCCCACGCTTTCGCGAAAGCGGGGGACAATAAAGTAATGTTTAGAGTAATTTAAGTAAAAATAAAGAAATTCTATGAAAAAACACAAACATTCTTAATTATTCACATCAGTTGTTATAAAAAAAAATTTCCTTGCTCCAACTTTGCAAGAAAAAAATAATTTTGCCCCGGTCCGGGGCGAAAAAAATAATCTTGCTCCGACAAAAAAACCCAAGCCCCCCCCCAGAATATCAAATGGACCGTGCCTAAGCAATATGCGTATGAAGTTAAGTCAAATCAAAACTGTGCACCCTAGGCTGTATACAAGGATTTTAAACATTTCCAATCTGTGTGACCTTGACCTTTGACCTATGATTTGAAAATCTATAGGACCCTTCCTGTTGTCATAAGCAATAAGAAGTTTGGTCAATATCCAATCAAAACTGCATCCTCTAGGCTGTATACAAGGATTTTGAATATTTCCAATTAATTTCTAAGTTTATTAAAAGTAAATAAAGATAGCAAGGTTACAATATGTCGCTATCAGAAGAAACGTCTTTTCTAAGGCAATGTAAAGATTGCTTAAGAAATGTGAACACCCTGTCACAAACCATTTGTATGTAATGCCCAAGGTTCAAATTTTTCAAAAGAATGTCTAACTCAAAGGTCAAGGTCAAACATAGTGTCAGCAAAGAAGACAGAGCTCACCTTGACAGCAACATTACCTGACCAGCATCTCTACCAAGTATCTCCAGATGCATAATCCACACATTTGGTTGACAAAGGACTAATATAGTAAGCTGGGAATAGAGATTTCCCTTTTCACTTAACCTCAGGTTATGCAAGTGTAAAATATGGGTCAGATGCTGCATGCAGTATCTGTATCATGCATAAAAATAGCATCCTTAGATGCATGAAACATGCAAGTTTGGTTGTTCTACTGTAGGATTCATAGTAAATTTAAACATTGAAAATTGAGGTATCTCATTTTACCTTAAATCTCCAGCCTCTGTACCATGCAATGCAGAAAGCATTACCACCACAAGTTTGGTGATCAAGGACTTAAAGTAAGCTGGGAATGGACTTATATATTGGTGGTGTACCATTTCAAAAACATTACCTAGTTGCTCAAGTGTGAAATATGGGTCAATTTCAATAATAGTTTTGGGAAAGATGAAAGTCTGATGGAGCAAGATCAGTTGAAAAAGGCCGCGATGCTCAATCAAATTAAAGCCACATTCATGAATGGCAGCCATGGCACTGACACTGACTTGTGAACAGGAGCATTGTCCTGATGGAACAACACACCTTTTAAACTTATATTGAGCTTTCCACGGCGCTTCAGCAGTCAGGGGTATAACTCATTTCAGTGTTATATTTTATAACAGAAACCAGTTACTTTTCTTTCCATAAAAATCCATAATGTTTAGGTATGTCATGAAATTTCTGCATATGAACTATCAGTTATATACTTTCTGAGAAGTGGTGACAGACAGACGGCTGGACGCAGGACACAGGGTGATCGCATAAGCTTGACTGGTCTTTGACCAGTAGAGCTAAAAATATAACTAAAATGAGAATTTTCCCGTAACTGTGTCAGAAAGGAAACACAGTACATGTATGTGCCATTGATTGCGTGTTCTTTTTGGAGATAATCCATCGGAAGAATTATCTTCTGCATCCCAGAAAACCCAGGCTCACAACATAAATCAGCCCTCGTATAAGTCAGTTTCTGCATCCATACGATGCAAATTTGCAGCGCTAGCAAGTTTCCTCAGATTGCATCACATACGGTACACAAGTTAGGTTGATCTGGGACTTATGGTAAAATGGAATGGAGATTTCCCATTTAACCCGAGTCTGATCACTCAAGCATGAAATGTGGGTCAGATGCAGCATCCATATCACATAGTTACACACTGTAGCAATCATACTTTGAGGATGCTTGCTGTAATGTGTGGTAATACTGGATGCTGCATCCAAGTTTGGTTGATCTGAGACTAGTGGTAAGCGCGGAATAGATGTGTCCCATTTTACTTTAAATACCTGCATGTAATAGATGCAGCATTTGTACTATATGGAAACTAAGGAAACTAAGTGGAAATTTCCAGGAATGATCAGTGAGGGGCCAATAATCCCTTTTCCTTGGAATTAGCCAAATACCTAAATTCGTATTATTCCCCTATTTTTCTTTGTTTTTTTCCTTCAGTTTTTTAAGGGGGGGGGTGATTTTTAGGGTTTTTTTTTCCAAAATCATCTATGTTGCATGCCCCTCCCTTGTGTGAAAAATATAGTTCCACCTATATACATCTTTAAATAGTAAAGATATCATTATTTGATTTCTCCCATAGTGAATGCTGTCATTAAGGTTGTTGACCTAGTTTCATTTTACGTCAACAGCTGATTTGGTAAACAAAGCTAGATTCACTGAAGCGAGACGGAAACGTAAACACAAGAGGTTTTTCTCAGAAAACCTTCGTTACGAGGCATATTTCTTTCAAAAACATATTGAAAAATAGTCAATTTAGTTGAAAGTTACAATACAATACACAAAAATACTCAATCAAACCTCCTTTAGCCTTGAATTTCTCAACAGATTCTAAGCTGAGACAAATTGTACTGTTCCGTTCTGTATCACGAACTTCGCTAATGTTCGGATATGTTCGTTCTTCGGAAATGTTCGGTCGACGAAATAACGAAATCGCACGAGCTTTTCAGTGTATCTAGTTACCACATCAAACCGAAAATCCAAGAGTATTATCTCAGCCAATTACTTTTACAGCAATTAACATTGCCTTGTTCCCAAGACGGATACCTTGTACCTTCCCAAGACCCCTATACATTGAACGGTCAACCTTGTCATGTACCAAGGACTTCAAATAAGTGACCCTTGCACAGGTAATCACCGTTGGAATCAAGGCAAACAATATCATAATTAAGCTCTAGTTGTACTGTAGAGCTGTTACAACCGACGTTTATGTCATTTATTAAAAAGAATTATTGCGTGTTGCTACGGTATTCTATGAATATAAGACCAGAGACTTAAATAAGCGCATCGATTGGACCCCCGCCTCATCGATCGCTTCTAGTGAGAAAAGGAGCGATGAGACGGGTGTCCACACGATGATATATATAAACGTTCATCGGTGATGATTTACTGACCAGTAGCTTTTTTTCGCTTATTTTTTTTTTTTTTTCACAATGAGCACCTGTTTTGCGACCAAAAAAGTTTTTAAAACACGCAAACACTCGCTCGAAAATACACCAATTACATGTATCCGTTCTGTGACGTGGGCAAATCGTGGAGGAAAACTACGGTGTACCGAATCAAGCGCGGATCCAGAGGGGGGGGGGGGTCCGGACCCCCCTGGAATTTTTGAAGCATAGATAATTTTTTTTATTAATATACATATTTCATAAGATTAAGCCCAAATTCCCCTTTTGTTGTCATAATTTTTGAAAAATGTATTATGAATTTGTATTAGAAATCTTTCATTTTGATAATATTTTGCCGTCAGCATTTCAAAAATTCTTCGCTTCCGCTCGCCAGAATTTATTACGTACATATACGTTATTTTCAAATGATGTTGCGCTTTCCTATACACAGCACATATATATATATATATATATTACACGTAGGTCAATAAACAACGAAAAGAAACTGAAATGACACGAATAGTGGATTTTATTCCAATAAAATCTCAGAAAAAAAATCGCTGGCACGCTATCGCTCGCCGTTTGTTGAATTTACATATTAGAGCTGACAATCAATAATCAATTAAGTACTATGATGTGAAAATTCAAGATTTTAAGCTTTATGCTCGCCGATGCTCTCCAGTTAGTACAAATGTATACCTGTTTCATTAATAATTAGAAACAGAACTAACAAAAGCTTTATTTTCTTGCGTTTGCGTTTGCGTATGTTTTTTGTTTTTTGTTGTTTTTTTTTTTTTGCTCTTCAAAAAATTCGGACTTTAGGACCCCTCCTGAAAAAAATTCCTGGATCCGCCCATGCCGAATACTTGTCTGACTAATCTGAGTAAATTATATGCTTCTGAAGAATTTTCGCAAATGGACTCATCAAGCGCGAATCTATAGAGGGGGAGGGTCCGGAGTCCGGACCCTCTGGAGAGAGAGAGAGAGAGAGAGAGAGAGAGAGAGAGAGAGAGAGAGAGAGAGAGAGATCATATGGGCCATTTTAATTCACTAAAAGTAACTGTTATCTGAATGGATTGATTGGTTTATTGATTTTTTAAAAGTGTCGAAGTCAGATACATGTACTAAGAATAAATAATATCCATGATGTGGACATATATATAGTGAATTATTGTTCTTGAGAAAAGCAATAAAATACGTATTACTATTTCAAACGGCTAGAGTGTGTTCGTTAGCCATAAAATAAAAGTGTATTCGTTATCCATAAAATGAAAATTGAGATTTTATCACGGTCTGATTGGTCAACTTATATATTATCGACTTTAGTATCTAATGACATACTGGATGACTAGGTAGTGTATACTGTTGTCAGTTTTCAGTATATGACCAATATATGTGGATTCGGTACTCATACGATGACGTATTAACAGGCGTAAACAAGTAACACTATAGCTACTGTCCTGTGCACTATTTTAAATCCAGAGCACCCGTTTTGGACAAAACTCTCTTAGTCGTAACAGAAAATGCCTATATTCGATAAAATCATTTTATCACATGGTTTCCGCATCGTCGGAAACTCACAGGCTATTGCCCTACGACTATCTTACGAAGTAGAACGGAGAAGATGCCGTGGGTTTCCGACGATGGGTTTCCGTGGCAACAAAATACAAATACGTGTGTCATTGTTGATGTTTTTAATCTTTTGAAAAGTACTGTGCGCTCGCGTATCATTACCATGACAAACTTGATTCTAACTGCATGAATATGTAGCAGAACGGATCTATGTAATCGATATTGATTAGGGATGTAACGATACACTAGATCACGATACGATACGTATCACAATACAAGGCTCACAATACGATACGTATCACGATACACATTTCTATCCAATCCAACACTCTCATATTACATGTATTTAAATCCAAAGGAAAACTGAACATACTTGCATCAATTTAGTTTTAACAGCATAAAGAGGGTTCTCACAAGTTACATGGTGATGGGAATATACTATTGGCTTTATACAATGTGCATTACAAGTAAATGATACAGAAAATTTTTGTCTCTATTTGTTACACTGTGCTTGATTTTGTTCAAAAATACTGTATCGTTGTGTATCGTTTGAATGGAAGATGTATCGTGATACGTATCGTCAAGCTACTGTATCGCGATACAAGTACAAACGATATATCGTTACACCACTAATATTGATCTATTTTTATCCTTACTTTTTACCTATACGCTATTTATAGATACATAGATAAGAACTGTTATCTTCGGCCAATCAGATTAATTGTTATAACTGTCAGTTCGGTAACTGCCATGTGATCAAGCAGTATATAAAGCGAGCGTTCAGCGTGCTCAGCTCAGTGCAGTGTTCTGCTAGACTTTCTGGCTTGTAAAGCCTTTCTAGTTGACTTCTGACTGTGAAGAAGAAACGTTTTGCATATCTGATTTGGTTTGGCTTTATATTTTTGTCCCCCGCTTTCACGAAAGCGCGGGGACATTAAAACCGGTTCGTCCGTCCGTCTGTCCGTCTGTCCGTCAGTCACAAAAACTTTAACCTTGTGCATAACTGTTGAATGGTAAGTGACAGGGCTTTGATATTTCACATGTGTATTCCTTGTGACAAGACCTTTCCATGGATACCAAAATTTTTGACCTTGTGACCTTGACCTTGGACTTTGACCTATTTATTAAAAACTTTAACCTTGACCATAACTTATGAATGGTAAGTGATAGGGCTTTGATATTTCACATGTGTATTTCTTGTGACAAGACCTTTCCATGGATACCAAAATTTTTGACCTTGTGACCTTGACCTTGGACTTTGACCTACTTATTAAAAACTTTAACCTTGACCATGACTTTTGAATGGAAAGTGATAGGACTTTGATATTTCACATGTGTATTCCTTGTGACAAGACCTTTCCATGGATACCAAAATTTTTGACCTTGTGACCTTGACCTTGGACTTTGACCTACTTATTAAAAACTTGAACCTTGACCATAACTTTTGAACGGAAAGTGATAGGGCTTTGATATCTCACATGTGTATTCCTTGTGACGACCTTTGCATGGATACCAAAATTTTTGACCTTGCGACCTTGACCTTTGAGTTCGACCTACTTTTCAAAAAACTTTAACCTTGTCCATAACTTTTTTATGGAAAATGATAGGGCTTTCACATTACACATGTGTATTCCTTGTGATGAGACCTTTCTGTTGGTAACAACATTCTGACCTTGTGACCTCGTCCATGGAGGTTGACCCACATTTAAAAATTTCAACCTCGACCGTAAGTTTTTGATTTTAATTTAAATGTTTTGGTTTTGTTTAATAAAGACGATACTAGGTAATAAATATAGAAAAATCAGATTGTTTTGTCTGATTTACGCGCGCAACCACTCGTCCACTACTACAAACTTGCTTTTTTGTCTTTTGTTTGCACATATAGTGTGGCGCCTTAATTGCCGCTTGTCGGCAATTTCACAATGGGGGGGGGGGATTAGCTCACATTGTCTATGCGCCACTTTCGGGATCAAATATATATAATAAGGATGACAGCTTAATTCAGTTAATTCATGTCTTTATTACCATGTGCACATCAGTGGCGGATCCAGCGCCCCCTTTGCCGGGGGGTCAAGGGGCGAATTTTGCCGATTTTGACTGAAAATTGACTAAAATATACCTGTTTTTGGAAAATTTTGGGTCAGTGCCGGGGGGGGGGGCGGGCGCCCCCTCCGCACCCCCCTGAATCCGCCACTGCACATTTCTTTTCTATATCTCCAAATAATGTCAAATATAATAACTCAAATACATGTACAAGTTCACACTTCGAGATTCTAACTAAGACGGACTAAATACAAGGAATGCAAGGAAACTCAATTGTAATCAAAGGGAGTGGTTCAGAGTTCTAATAAGTGGGTCCTATCATTCATTAAACATCCTTGATATGACATCTTTACCCAATCTACGAGAACGGGCGACCACCACGATGTGTAGAGCTTCAATTAGAGCCCCTAAACCCCTTAGTCTTGGAACGTGGGTGTGATCATTTTCTCCTTTATCTCAACATGACTTATCTAGCCTGGGAATTCCACAAAATTCAGATTTTACGAATAACGATAAAATACATCGTCACAATAGCATCAGAGAACAAGGGCGGATTTAGGGGGGTTTGGGGGGGTTCGGGAAAACCCCCCCGGTTTCCCAATTTTTTTTTTTTTTTTTTTTTTTTTTTTTGGTAACATTAGCACTCGGAAAAACCCCTGCAAACTGAGTAATAAAAAAATTGCTTAATGTCCACCAGAATTCACTATTTTGAAACAAAATTTACACAAATTTTCTGATACATTCTATCGCATATCGATTCGATACCGTATCAATTGGCGTATTTGTGGATTCGTACAGACAATCGCGAAGTTTTTGTAATGTACGTCGCAGAGGGGGTTTTCTGTTTATTTTATTCCCGAAAATTAACATTAACAAATACTATAATATGAACATGTTCAAATAATTTGCAAAACATGTACGTGTGTCAAACAATCAATGTAAATGGTACGGGGATCGAAACCTACAAGTTTCTGTCCTCAAATACCCGGTTTGAGTATTTTTGTCATCTACAAATTTTGTTAAAAACATACTTTGAAATAACTGGAAAAATGGGCAAATATTTAACATTGTATATAGCTCGAATATGCTCCGGGGGCCTATAATCAAGCATTCAATTTTTCAAAGCCAAAACCCAATGATACTCAACATTTTTTACTCGATATCGTACCAATATTCTAAGTACGTACATATTACAGCAAGGACAAATCAACAAGCCAGGGGCGAAGCCAGGTGTACATTTGTACGCAAAAACGTCCACATCGTCTCGCGAAAAAAAAAGGAGAGCGACTCCCCCAGTTGCCAAAAAGAAGGGGGAGGGTCTTTTGAAATAGTATTTAAAGCAAACTACTGTTCAGAAATAGATCAAAGACACTCCAGAAACCACCGATTTGAATGCATTTTTCGTAATTTTCTCGTGTTTCATTAGAACTCAATACAACCATTCGCGGATCCAGAGGGGGGACCGGGGGTCTGAAACCCCCCCCCCCCTGAGATTTTCGGAGGTGGGGTCCAACTTTGGCCCATTTCTAATTGAAATGGGTCTGAAATGCATGAAAGGGCTTTGAAACCTAAAATTTCGGCTCGCTTCGCTCGCCATTTACAAGTACAAAACTATTTTTTTCGACAAAATTCCTTAATTATTATCAATTGTTCATACTAAGTAATTTTATATAATTGTCAGGAACTCATATTTTGAACAGTCCCTTACTTCATAGGATGTAACCTCCTTCATCTTTTTCAAGGTTTTGTCATTTTAAGATGTCTGATTATTTGGAAAATGACACATCTCTTATCTATTTATTCTTATGAAATTCGCTCCGCTCGCCGATATAAGGAGTGAAATATTCAATGTTATAAATAATCATCTCGATCGAATCAAGACAAATTAATATTTCATATCTAAAAAAAATTCTGGCTCGCTACGCTCGCCAATTCTTCATGAAAATAAACGTGAAAGGAAAGCTAACAAAATTGCTCCCTCCCCATCATGTGCGCCGATATATATGTACCTACATGATAGGTAGACTTCCTTAAATTTTGGACCCCCTCTGACCAAAAATGCTGTATATCCGCGCATGATACAACGATCGCTAACAAAGTGCGAGCGGTCGATTGGAAAGACTTTATGTGGACGTACATATGTATATAAGTATTTAGGGAATGTCATGTTCACATCTCAAGTTTCTTCATCTTAGATACGGTTCATCGTCTGCTGACATCGAATCATATGCGTTATCCCATCTAAATTCAGCTCAAATACGCTCCAAAGGTCAGCAATTTGCTTCTTTTTTTTCAAAATTTTCACGGGGGACCCCCTTCAAGGGGATGGGTAACATATTTCCATACTGTCCCCACTTGACCCTTCGGGCCTCGCAAGTTGGTTTAAACATTATTTATTTGAGTGTTGGCATATAATATAATTGTTACAAAAAAGAAAGTAGGGGATTGGACAACAAGAAGAACTTATACTAAGTCCTCTCCCCAACAATATTCAATTACAAATTTATAAATCATAGGCACATGCCGTTACAAGTGAGGTATAAATAAACCAGTTTTAACAATAGAAGTATAAGAAAAAGAAAAAGAAAGATAAATATTACATATCAAGAAGAATTCATAAGTGAAAGAGAGTTTATATAAATTAAGAGTCTTAAGTGTTGTTTGAGTAAACATATGTACATGTATCAGGGAATGACACACATGGAAAAACAGATGAATGATATATGATCTAAGGTTGTATAAGTTGGGATGATGAAGCAAGAGTTAGAATCCTTTACTATCATGAATGAACTTTTGAACTGATAAAAAGATACCAATGTTGACCTCGTCACCATAAAGGGGACAACCTTTTAGTAAAATATCAATATTAAAATTTACTGGTATTTCATGTATTGTGTTATTCCTAATTTTTGTATATTTAGAACAATTTAAGAGGTAATGTTGTGCAGTTTCTTTTTCTCCACAAGTACATTTATCATCTAAAGAAATGTGATTTGCATAGAGATCAGCATTCAGAGAGCTGCATTGGAGTCTTAGTCGAGTATGAAGTACTTGAAGTTTTCTTTCCCCAATATAGAAATATGAAGGAACTTTAGTAAGATCTTGATTCAGGGAATGTTTAAAAGAATTTAGTGAAGTTTGGTTTTTAATGTGTTCTGGTAGCGCATTCCAATCTCTAATTGTGGATGGAAGAAATGAATTTCCGTACAAGTTTGAGTTAAAAGTAATGTTTTGAATATTATTTTTAGAACGAAGATTTCTCTGACTGGCTTGGAAGTTGCTCTGCGGTATTAAAAGATAAAGATATGGTGGTGAAATGTGATGGAACATTTTGTAAAATGTAACGAGTCTGTGTTTGTATCTTCTTTTGGATAAAGGTTCCAGTTCAGATTCTGATAAAACTTTAGATTTGCTGCAAGATTTAGTAGGACGTAGTGGACGTACATATGTATATAAGTATTTAGGGAATGTCATGTTCACATCTCAAGTTTTCTTCATCTTAGATACGGTTCATCGTCTGCTGACATCGAATCATATGCGTTATCCCATCTAAATTCAGCTCAAATACGCTCCAAAGGTCAGCAATTTGCTTCTTTTTTTTTCAAAATTTTCACGGGGGACCCCCTTCAAGGGGATGGGTAACATATTTCCATACTGTCCCCACTTGACCCTTCGGGCCTCGCAAGTTATCCCCCCAAAAAGTGTCTTTGCCCCCGGACAGCTGAAGTTCTTGGTCCAACCCTTCTTTATAGACGTCCACATCGAAAACACCCTGGCTACGCCCCTGCCAGCAGTAAAGGAGAAATTATTTTAATTATAAATCTTTATTAACCACATAAATATAGTGGAAAAATGGTCTGAATATACGAGAAGGTAAGGAGAAAATGTGCTACAGAATGCACCATTTTATTCCATTTTTTCAAAAAATTTCCGGGGGAGGCCCCCCGGACCCCCACCTACAGGAGGGGGCAACCCCCTCCCGTACCCTCCCCCGCTCGGCACTTCGTGCTTCGAATCGACCCTTTGGGTCGATACAAACCCCCCCCCCCCCCGCTTGCCACTCTGGATCCGCCACTGGAGAAGGGGCAGTTTGCGAAGTTGCAATCAGTGGCAGATTCAGGGGTGCAGAGGGGACGTCCGCCCCCCTCCCGCACTGACCCAAATTTTTCCAAAAACAGGCATATTTTGGCCCATTTTCAGTAAAAAAATCGGCAAAATTCGCCCCTTTATCCCCCGGCACTGGATCCGCCACTGGCAATGCAGTTTCCTCACACAATATTGGACTCCCATGCTTTTAAAAAATGTTGGTGTTCATGGCTAGATCTACGGAAGCGTCCTAATGCCACATATTCTTATTTTCTTTAGGAGAAATTGGGAATTAGGAGATACTATCACCTAATTAGGACTTAGCTATCACCTAATTAGGAGATAGGTGATATATAGTAACTCCTAATTCGGTGATAGCTAAGTCCTAATTACTAATAGGTGATATAGTAGTTGCTGATGAGCCTTTCGGCTCAAAGTATTTTGAAATAAACATCAGTAGTATCTACTAATTAGGAGATAGTACCTCCTGATTAGGAGATAAAAAAATTCAGAATGTGGCATCAGGACGTTTCCGTATATATCTAAATTCTTTGAAGGAAAAATTTATCTTCGTTATCCATCTTCATTTTCGGCAGCGTTGGGTAGAAAGCAATTCTACAAAGGGCAGTAACTCATACTGACAGGAAGTGGGCATGATAGTTGGTCTCGGCGTAATTTGTCATTATTTATTTTAAAACTGCAGCATGGACAAGCTGAAGAAGGCATTGAGTGGCGAAGACGAGGAAGAATCTGGGATAGTCACTCAGGTTTTTAGCCTATCAATTCTATTTTCATGTTGATTTGCCCATATCAGCAGACCTTGTATCCACAAGCTCCTACAGGCTACACGACACAACCTGTTGCTAATTCAATTGTATTGCAGAGCAGCAGATTCTCATGTTTCTGTGAATCTGAATGTGATTTTATTTCTGATAAAAAAAGAGGGGTGCACCTGACTACAATCTCGGCATGGGTACTGGACTATAAAATTACTGTCCTTGCAGCTCAGCTTCAGAAATCGAAAAATTGAAGTTTTGTCCATTTTGTCGGTAAATTTTCTGATTAGAATTTATATAGGGGGAAAGATCTCGAACTCTCATAACTAATGGTGTAAGTTATATGTCTGTACGATCAATACTACGCTCACAGTGACAGAAAATTAATAGATTTAGATGGATGTGAAAGGAAATAGAGCAAAAAATGCTTTAAAAATCGGCGATAATGACTTCTCCACCAGTAATCCTTAACTCTCATTTGAGAATAGTGCACGCGTCTATTTTTTTTTAATAAGAGACGCTCATATGAGCATAGTAGTAATCATAGGCAACATACTTAAACAGCTTCTAGATTGAATAATCCAGTCTCTTGGCTGCTGCGTTACAAGAGACTGAATCCGGGCCGCTATGGTTGTTACAAAGCGAAGTCTGACAAGTCTGTTGCCCAACAATTTTTCCGTATTTAAGACCTTAAATATTGATTATTTCATGCAGAAGGCACTTCAGTTAACATTAAACTAACTGTCGATACCCACCTTGCATATTTTTCTCGCTTATGATAAGTTGGAACTCCAAACTTTCAGTCTGTCTGTTTGGTGAGGTAGGGAGTTAAAAATTCACAAAAATGAATTAATCAAGCAAGAACAAAAGCAAGGTGGGTAGCAACAGTTAGTTTAATGTGAACTCAAGTGCCTTCTGCAAGAAAATCAATATTTAAAATTAAGGAGTCCGACTTAAATATGCAGAAATGGTTGGGCAACGGATTCGTCAGACTGCGTAATGTCCATAGTGGGATTCAGTCTCTTGTTACGGCAGCCAAGAGACTGGATTATTCAGTCTAAACAGCTCTGTTCCAAAATCTGAAAAGAAATGGCCATTGTATTATTGCTCAGATGCTAACATTTTAATCAACAGCATTAATAAATGGGTCTGTGCCAGAATTCCAAAAAATATTATTACACTTCCTTTAGGACCAGTTACAGGGGCGTATCCAGAACCTCAATTGCCGGGGGGGGGGGGGGGGGGCACATACAATTTTTATGGAAATCACTTGCGAGGCCCGAAGGGCCGAGTGGGGGAGGGTATGGGAAGGGGTTTCCCCCCTCCTATTGGTGGGAGTTCGGGGGGGGGGGGGGGGGGGGGGGGGGGCCCTCCCCCGAGAAATTTTTGAAAAAATGAAGCAATTTGGTGGCATCTGAAGCGTATTTGAGCTGAATTTAGAAGGGATTTGACGCGCATGATTCAGTCAGTGACAGTTACAATAATTATTATTTATATAGAATATATTTGAAAATTTTTGAAATTTTCTGATGCTGTACTGTTCTTGCACGGCGTGCAGAAGTCAACATGTTCAGGATTTCCTAAAGAAACTGGCGGATCAGGAGAAGTTTTGAAAGGGCAGAGAGGTCAGCCCATGGGACAGAGGGGTGTCCAGCCATAAATTCTCGTAAAACTAGGAAAAATCAGCATTTTATGCAATTTCCAGGCAGGACGTACTTGACCCCCCTAACCACTCTAGATCCGCGTTTGTTTGTTAATATTTTTATAAAGGTAAAGAAAATAAGTAACGACAGGTGTTTTTTCTAGACCCTGATGTCAGGGGTCTGGGCCGATGAAATTGCGAATTTTGCAACATTTTAACCTAAATTGGGAAATAAATTTCAATCAACAAAAAGATATATTCATGGAAATAATCCCTTATAATATCAACTGTCTATATTTTGAATCCCTCCTAGCATGTTTGTTCTACTTTCGTTCTCCTTTCAGTTAATGATACGTAAATTGGAAATGAATTTCTCATTTTGGAGAAAATATTGAATTGGGAATTTTTAGGTCTAAAATTGGAGAAAAGTACCTCTTTTTACCGAATTTCGGACCTATACAGACCCTAGAAAATTCCCTTGTAAATGATAAATTTCCTTGACAAGCTTGAGATCACGGGTGCCCCATTCCCTGCATCGTCCAGATTGAAAGGTTTAATTATTTCTTGGCAGTTCTATCATGATTATATTATTGATTTACCTAGGGGCTTAACCAAAAATGTTATCATGATAACTTCGATTCTAAAAATTAAAAAAAAAAAACATGCATTTTTATCTTTTCAAAATTCTTGGAGGTAGCTGGCCAAAACAATTTCAATTCTTCATTTTAAAAAGATTGATCACGACCTTAAATTTTGAGTTAAAAAAATGTATGTTTTATAGGAGGTTCTATCGAAGATTTGGTCAAGAAATATGTGTGTTAAATATGCTTTGCATAGGATATAAAGTTCCCGATTCATGCCTCAGATAAAGAAAATTTGATATGAACATGATTCAATGTAGGTTGTTCCTGAAACGTGTGTACGTCCACGTACAGACAATGGACATGACTATCTATCCCCGAGAAATTTTTGGAAAATTTACTCAACTCGGTGGCTTCTGGGGTGTTTTGGGGCTATTTCTGACTAGTTTCATAGCTTTATTACGGAAACAGTAGTTTAATGCTTCCAAAAGCATGTCATAAGTGCCCCTTCTTTGGGCACTGCCGGGGGGGCACATGCCCCGTGCCCCCCCGGCTGAATCCGCCACTGAGTTATAACTGTCCACTACATTACAAAGGGACCAGAGATTATGCTTATAAATAATGAATATTTTCTAAGTTTAATTTTAATACCACACCATATTCATGAAAATATAAGTAGTTGTTGACTCTATGTTGATTTTGTGATTTCAGATATCGGATGCATCATCATTGAGTTGGGAGACGAGGATCAAAGGATTCATTGTTTGTTTTGTATTAGGGATAATACTCTCTGTTTTAGTAAGTAAAATTTACTGAAAAAGGTGAAGGCATGACTACATATCAACAAAAAATGCAAAAAAATTGCAAAATGATAGTAAACAGATAATAAATAATACCAGACCTGCCTACTTTTACGATTTTGGCTTATTTTTTCTGATTTATGACCTCAAATTACGCACTACGCCTTTGCTATTCCACTTTACGCCCAAAACGTATTTTTGAGCAAATTGACGTTTTCCATTTTATGAGTGCTTGATTGAAGAAATTTCTTCCATATCGTATAGACACGCGCATAAATTCTCAAAATTATGTAACAATTGCTGAAACGGCAAAACGACGGTTTTCTTTCTCAGACTTGCAGTGGTTATTACGCTTTAGTCCCTGAAATTACACATTTTTGAACAAAATATTACACTTATGGCGAGAAACAGGTAGGTAGGTCTGTAATACTAGTAATAAAATAAAAAATTATAATAAAATAATTGCAAAAAAATTCTAAGCTCAAAAAAAAAAGTTTTGAATGTCAGGGTCTGTCATAGACTAAGACATGCAGTCCTTGATAATGATGCTATGTTTGGCGAAAAGGCTACAGTAACACCTAATTAAGTCAATAAGTGCTAAAAAACAATCAATATATGATATCATAAAGTAAAACAATTGATATTCAGCATACCAGTATTATAGGTAGAAGCTCTTTGCTTTGGATCAATAATCTTAAGCAATGCATGTGGTTAAATATTTTGATTTATCTCAAATCATCTTAAAGATGAAGGTTTGGAGTAATATATCCAATAATTTGATAATTTATATGATTACAAATGTTTTTTATTACCATTTTTATAGGGCAGCTGTTTACTATGGTTGGGCTCCAAAGGATTGATTTTATTTGCAGTTTTCTATACATTTGGAAATCTTCTCTCATTAGCTAGGTAAGAAACAGCCTCTATGATAATATATTATAATATACACAAAAAGAAACTGAAAGGATTTCAGCTGTATGTCTTTCTTTATTTTTAGTTTCCTCTAGGCACAATCTTTGTCATCTTGAGTACACCATTAAATTGAGAATTGAAATTACAGAAAATAATTTTTTGTATTATGGTTTTCTGTTGTGCACATTTATTATTGTCATTAAATTTTGTGTTTATTAGCTCTTGAGTTTTGCAGAAAAAACATCTATTCTTTGTTTTAGTACATGTTTCTTGATGGGACCAGTGAAACAACTGAAAAAGATGTTTGCAAAGACGAGAGTCATTGCCACAATTCTTGTACTTGTAAGTCACAGTTTAATATCACCACCTTCATCAGATAAGAACACATCTTTCTGATATACGAGGGTTGTCCCAGAAAATTGTAGACATCAGCAATAAGAAAGTTGTAAAGGGCTGCATTTTTATAAACTTTGCACTGATAAATTTGACATGCAAATCGGCTTCTGAACATGAAAAATCAATTTATCTTCAATAGTAAAATTCTTATAGAAGACATAAAGATGTAGGATGACGTCCATCGGCGCATGATATGTAACGTCATGGATTCCAGCGACTGCGGTTAAGAATATGCCTAAAGGAAGCAACTCATAAATTCATCTCATATATTTGATAATAGACTTTGGCACTCATGGAGCAGAAACGAGATACATATTTAATCCAAATGACAGGATTTTCTGCACAGTAAATTTACTTATATGGACCCTCTCTTCTAATTCTTATACTGTTTGATGCCGGTCTTCATTAATGACGTTTCTCGCCAAATTTACTGTCTGAATATCACCCCTCTCCTTGTGCCCTTGTTTAATTTTGTCTGTCAAGTTGTCGGCAAGTCTCTTGTACATACATGTATACTAATACTCTGCGAACATTTCCATACTTTTCTTCTGTTTTCATTTCTTACTTTGTCTAAAAAGGGGTCAATCCACGATCAACACAATATCTTAGTACCATTTACTGCTCCGCTAATAAAGTTGACGTCGCCGTCTTTTGAATGATTGATGAATCAGGGATTGCTTTATAAATTCCTTCATAATTAAATTGTTTATTGCGTCATTGACAAAAATATAGCATGTATGTACCCGCTAAAATCAGGTCTTTCTGTTGATAAGACTTTTGGTACTATTTAAACATGCATTGATAAGTGTTCGACAGGTTTTATTATCGATTCTTTTTTGGCGCACGGAAATTTCGGACTGCTCCGATACGGTCCAACCGCTGTTCTAATAATTTAATTTATTCTCAATATAAACGGCATATTTCAACACCATTAACATTTTATGCTTCCCAGATACTTAAATTTACATTTGGGAAAATCTTGTGTATATTTAACGCTAAATAAAGGAATTGTGAGCAATGTCTAAGTTTTTCTGGGACAACCCTCGTATTGACACTTTTGTAATATTTCTAGCATTGCTTCGTTATTCAGTACATGTACTGTATATATCTGCAATGAAGAATTTTGAAGGCAATAAAGTAAAAAATTCAATTTTGAGACTATCGAAATGCATATATTATTCATAATGCATGTACATATACAAATTTTAAAAGGAAGAAGTGTTGTGAGATGACAAGCTTTCTGTGCAAATGTACTGACATGCATACATTTGTGTACATTAGGTTGATTAAACAATACTGTGTTTCTCTTTCAGGTAATGTTTGTTTTAACTTTGGTGTGTGCATTTGCTGTAAGTATATGTATTTACTTGTACGTCCTTACCATTGTCCAGCGCAGGCCTGAAAGTTCTTGTTTTTTTCAGGAAAAAGAAATATATTCTGTGTTTGACAAGCGTAAAATTTTGAAATTGAAATAAATTGTGTTTACAACTGAGACATGTACATAGAATTATGAATTTGGGGATCTAATGCACAGATACTATCAGAGATCATAAAAAACAAGTCAGTAAATGCATTTTAATTTTTAGCTCACCACACGAAGTGAGAAGGAGCTTATGCTATCCCCCTGACGTTGGCGTCTGCACTAGTATGTTAAGAAGTTTTATTTTTTTTATTATAAGTGCTAGGAAGTTCATACTTGCACAGATGATGCGTCTTTATGAGAAGATAACAAATCTATGTTCAAATGTAGGTCATGACCTATATTTTCTGCTTGAGTGCACATGTTAGGAAGATTTGGATATCAATGTTAAGAAGTTTTATTTCTTTATTATAAGTGCTAGGGAGGCCAAACTTCACAGATGATGCATCTTTATGAGTAGATCACAAATCTACATTCAACTTTTGGTCATGACCTATATTTTCTGATTGAGTGCACATGTTAGGAAAATTTGGGTATCAATGTTAAGAAGTGTTATTTCTCTATTGTAAGTGCTAGGAAGGCCATACTTGCACAGATAATGCGTTTCTGTGAGTAGATCACAAATCTACATTCTACATTATGAAGTTTTATTTCTTTATTTTAAGGGCTAGGAAGGCCAAACTTGCACAGGTGATGTGTCTTTATGAGTAGATCACAAATCTACGTTCAAATTTAGATCATGATCTTTGTTTTTCGCTTGAGTGCACATGTTAGGGAGATTTGGGTATCAATAGAGCAGGGATCATTTTGGGGCGCGATTTTGCGAGATTCTCGCATCTTTTTCAAAAAAATCGCATTGATTTTACTTGGATGCGAGAATTCTCGCACACATCAACATCGAGTATTCTTTTGTCCCAAGATTTTTCTATGAACTTTTTGTCCGCGAGATCAAAAATAAAATGACAGTGTCGTGTCTGCAAAAACAAATTTACCCATTGACTGACCACTTTTAAAGTTAAAATGACATGAAAAATTTTACAGACGAACGCATTCACAAGTAGATCTACCTGTACGTAGATAAAATACATAAGTGGACGTTGGAGATTTAAATAAGGCGCAGAAAAGGATAAAAGAAGCATGTTGGAGAAAAATCAATATTGTATCATCATAGAAAAGAACCTCTCGGATGAGCAGATCCCAACGTTACAACGTAAATACTAGAGAGGCGCAGCGAGTTGCTGATTTTATCGAAATGGGACTATGTCGCATGGCTTTCCCTGTCTTGTAAATTGTCAAACTGATGGGTTGGACTTCTTTCCCCTTTTACGGGAATTATTACTGAACGGTGTCCTATACGTTCCGTCTACGACATGCTTAACGTACATACCCATGACGGTGTAGAGAACGCCGCGCTAATTACTTTGTACATGTATGTCCATCAATATACCTGTCACCTGTATAATTAGCATTTACTGATTTGATCTGAAATTTTATTAACTGGTCACTACAACCAGCGTAATGTGTAACGTAGTACACAACTGGGGATTTTGCAATATCTGGAGGATTTTCGTTTTGGTCGGGAGGACTATTTTCGATCGGATGGATCCTTGTTTCGTCGGGAGAATTCGTCCTCCCGCTGGGAGGACTGTTCACATGTATGTGCATCAGTTATACCTTATATGTCATTATATTATATTTATATAGATAAAAGAATAGAATATTGTTGACGTGTTCGTGGCGTCTTATTTTCACAAATCAAACTCCTGAATACTGCAGAAAATGACTCTTGATGCAACGTAAATAAAACAGGGTATACAGCGTACTTTAAGAACTGTACATACTATAATTAGGACATATTTTAGATATTCTCTCATTGCTTTTCAAATTCTCTCATTCAACTAAAACGAGTGAGAGAATTCTCTCATGCATAGCAGCGGCCAGAATAATCCCTGGTAGAGTACACCCATTCATGCAGAATTTGAGTCAATTAATGAAATACTCTACTTTCCTTTTTCTATTTTGTTTTTGTGTGGTAGTATTTTTGTTGGTTCTCAGTAGAACATAATTGTTTTCAAATTCAAAATTATGTAACCTTTGACTACTTTCTGTTTGCTGCCATGAGGTGAGCTTTGTAATCTTTGATTACACTATGTTTAAAGTTATTGCTTGAATTAATCATAATGTTCTATTCATATTTTGGAAAGAGGGTAAAAAGAAGTAATAATAAATTGTTATGAAATTAAATAATTTGTTTTACGACCCGAACTGCCTCTCACCAGGCATATAAACACAAACACATGATAAATATGAAGGAATTTTGGAAGAAAGTCTGAAAACAAAAAAGAAAAATGTCTTTCTTTAAGTGAGGTGGGTAATTTTGATTTTAGTGTAGAAAAAGCACTATTATGCCATGATATTTATGATGGTATATGCATTTTATGGTATTTAACACCTTACTGATATTATTTTTTACCTGAAAAATGTGTTTGTGTATGTATTTTTTTTTTCTGAGAATTTCTTCTAAAGGTACATGTACTCGCTAGCAAACGTAAACAAAATATTTAATTACTATGGCCTAATCTAAAGAATAGGTATATTCATAATTGAGAAGTAAATTGATGTTTTCTTTATTTTCAGCTCAAAAATGCAGCATTGACATTAGTGTGCTGTGTGTTACAATTTATAGCTTTGACATGGTACTCATTGTCATACATCCCATACGCTAGGTGAGTTATCAGTTTCGAAAATAGGAACCTCAATGTCTGATAAACGTGCACTACAAAGGTTATTTTTTGTTCATAAATGAAATTAGTGTAGTTGGTTTTTATGCAACATGTACTGTTTAAATGCAGGTAAATGTGAATGTCCCAGAATCTTCATTCTATGGAATCATTGAATAGATTTATCCTCCTAACAAAAAGATAAAATTGCACGGGAAATAAATCATGAGCCCATGAGAAAAAGATTTTGTTCATATTAATTTTTCATATTTCTCAAGCCATTCAAAACTCAGATAGGACTTTTATATATTATATGTATTAGATGTAAAACACATTGTAAAATTTCCCTCCACAAATTAATTACCGTACATAATGACATTTTACCTACATGTATATGTCAGCGTAATATGTGAGGTCATTTCTACATGTATAAAAAACAACAAAGCAATAAATGATACATGTACATGCACATTGTATTGAAAACAACTCTGCAGATTTTTTTTCAGTTCAATTGCTCGTATTTCATTTACATGTAAAGAGGAAACATCTTTTATATACATGTACATGCTTATAAATTTTTTAAAAATGTTAATTTTGGAGAACCTGTTTTATTTTAACAAATTAAACAATTTTTGAAACTTATTACCTCTTAATTTCATTTCAGAGATGCTGTGAAGAAATGTTTCTCATCGTGTATAGAGTGAAAATCATAAGTCTGCGAAAATCAAGAATCATCTCATCCAAAGACAGAATTTCAACTTCATCCGTTAAATCAGCATATAAAATCATCTATATATTGACTTATATTGTTTGCTTCAAACAGAATAGGAATTTTGCTATATCAAATCAATCTACGTTAATTTTTTTTTATCGTTGAATCATCTGTACATTAAAAAATTGCCATCCTACCTGGTGCTCTGTTTCCGAGTTACTTTTGCAGTTTATCTTTGAATACATGTACATGTATATATTTATTTAATAGTTAGAAAATGTGCTATTCTACAATCTTTGTACATGTATTTCTAAATAATATACACTGTACGTCCATACTGAATTGTTCTAGGTTTTGCTATTAGTATTGTAACAGTTTTGCTGAGTTAGTTATCTACTTGATAAACTGATTTGAGAATTGTTTGTCATGAATTTCCAACATGAGTGCTATTTTTGTAATCCATATACTTTAAATATTATGTGCCTAGTAAAAGAAAGACACAGGTTATTTGATAATGTATTTTCTTGAATTTTGTACGTTGCACATGGAAGTTTTAACACCAGTAATTTATTTCGACACCACTAGTTTCTGTTTATGAATTTTCAAACTGTGCCTTGATCAAATTATGAATGATATACATGCATACAAAAATTTTTAATTTAATTTTTTTTTTCATGAATTAAATCATGTAGCATTTTTAGATACCGTGTCTACATCTACATGTCCATTGGGATCACACATGCGGCATGCTTTACATTTTTCCAACAGATGTTTGTTTGTTGGCATACCGTCAAACTATTTAAATTTGAATCAATTTTTGCATTTGCATCTCAAGAAGCCTGCAATATTTTTATGGATTATTTTTTTAATAATAGCTTAAGTTTCCTTTATCTTTTACAAATTAATCTACATGTATTTGCAACTTTTGAAATGAGCAGCAATTTGACCTTAAAAGATAGTATTATATGAGTAACAAATGACCCTAAAAGAAAGTATTATATGAGTAACAAAGATATTTTAAAATAGTGAGATACACGTCTAAAGTAGAACTATGATTATTCTCTATTTTGTACTGGTTTTATGTGATGACTTATCTATAATTTATCAGAAAGAGGATGTGAAATTCACAACATAGAATTTGACTAAGAAATATTATCTGAAATATTTTTATCATAAAATGAGGTTTACGATTATCTTCAGAATAACAATTCAAAATCATCATGTGCCAAATCATCACCTCATTCCATTTGGAAATGGGCCAATTTTTCTATTAAAACAGTTCTTTGAATCTGATCCATTTAGAATACTCCAAAGTGTTTTGTCCCTTGCATGTATGCCTGCTGTAGAGTTATAAAATTTTTAAAAATTGTGGTATATCATTATATTTCTGACATTGTGTCTTTGAATAAAACTTTTGCCAGATACAGCTACATGTATATACAGCCAGTATGACTGATTGATCAGTTTGGATATATGTCCAAGTGAAAAGTTGTATTTTGTGACTCACAGGTGATATGTGTAAGCATGACCAACTGTGATTATATGCCTGTATAATGGAAAATGTAGCTGGCATCATAGTTCATGTGACAAAATCTTCATTTGAAGCAAACTCAAAGTTATGTCTGATATTTTACAATTTTACAAGATCTATTTTTTTCAATAATTTTTACATTTATTTCCTTATTTTCAACTTTGGTTATGGTTTCCCTCAATTTTGATTATTTTTTTTTTCGTTTATAGAGTATACTTTCTTACAATAATAAAATACTCTTTTCTTGCTGTACATTATACAGATTTGCCAATATTTTGGTTCAAGATGATTTCAAATCCGTTTATAATAATGGCTTGCATACATGATTAAAAATGGTTGAATATTTGCACTTAATATTAAGTTGGAATCTAAATTGAAAGGGAGGTCCTTGAGGTTAGAATTAGATCTATTTAAGAGCTTGTTAGCATGGTGAAGACAATAAAGTAAAGAAATACAGAACAAGTCATTCATTTGAGCATCAGGGATTACTGTTGTATTTAGTGAATGTTCGAGTAGAAATGTTTTTTGATTTCCCTTTGGTGCATTTATTTGTGTAATGGTTTAGGTTCAAACTGTACAAATGTAAGCCAATTGTTCAACCTCTTGATTTTGTATGGTACATGTATGTGAGAAATAGACTGTATGTGTATGTCCGCAATGAATGAATGCAGTCCTGTGCCATCATGTGAAATGGAAGGACAGATATTATCATAATTTTCAGATGTTTATTATTTGTCATTTTTGCTGCAAAGAGAATTACCTACTGCAATGAACGTTAAACTTGAATACTGAAAGAACAGGTCATGTTTAAAGTGATTGTGATTTTATTCTAAGTTGTTCCTATGAATTTTTTTCCAGTAAACATTGAAAATGGGTCTATAGCTATTCCAAATCCTACTGACACCAAATTGAAACTGCCATGTAAGGTTTCAGTCATGTGAAGTATTCTTGTATTTTCTTTCACAAAGTATAATTGACTAGTTAGGGTTGATTTTGTCATTGTTACTTGGTATCATTGTCATGTTATTTTATTGTAACTTTATTCAAAAGAAATAAAAAATAATCACTATTTAGTACTGGTTCCTTGTAAAGTAAGTTCACAGTATAGTTCATACAGTTTTATACAATGCATATTATTAGTCCATCACCTGTGAAACCAGATTTACTATAAATTTCCACTTGATCTGTCTGGCTTTGATCTTTAGGCTCTGTGAACTTTATTATAGATATTTGGATGTTGCCATTGACCTTCTATTACAGGAGCTGCAATGAGAAAAACTGTCCTTTGAAGACAATTGGTTTTGCAGACTTTCCTTCGACACCTTTACAGCGACATGTATTTGGATGAAACTTGGTGTGAAGCTTCAGTTATGAGTTACAGATCAAGTTTTACTGTGGTTACTGTTGACCTGCCTTTACAATAGTTATTTCTCTTTAAAACAGAAATGGTTTTTCGAACCCCTAGATGGCAACCAGAGGAGGATGTATTGCTTTAGCAATTTACTCAATATTCTTGTACATGTATTTTTGGTAGTCCACAGACAAACAGCATACAAAGGTTTTGTTGACATGTTTAAGGTTTTGGGTCTACCTTTTGTAAACTGTCTTTTGTTGTGGCGTCTTAATTTTGTGAACAGGAGTGAGGTGACTGGTTCGCGAGGTTTCATTTTCACAAAATCGTATAAACATATCTTTCTGCATGTGTTAGGATATATTCATGGCGTTTTATTTTCGTGAATCAAAGGACCTCACGAATATCGCAAAAATAAAATGCTCACAAATAACAGATGGTTTACAGTATTCCATGCACAAGGTAACTGTAGCCAGTCAAGTTTTGCTCGAGGAGTCATCCATGATGGATGTACAATCTACAGATCTGTGAATTATGGAGGAAAATGAGTGCAAATTTGGATGTGCACCTGATTCATTCACTTGAAAGGTACATTTCTCCTATGACCTTCATCAAACTTGACCTCTTTATTGTGCATAGAGAGTAACAAAGTTGATATTCAGGGTCACATATAATGAAAGGTATGGAAACGAGCTCCAAAGCGCTCACCTGAGTTGTGAAGGAAGGGCTGAAATGGCCAAGTTGGTAGAGGACCTTTAGTACTTGCATCCTTTAAGGTCTTGTGAAATTCTATGCAGCAGATAAGGAGGAGACACAAACTTGGTAGAGGACCTTAAGTACTTGCTTCTTGTATGGTTAGGTGAAATTCTGTGCAGCAGTTGCAGAGGAGATGTCAAAAATGTGTCAGCCAATCAGATCCTTTGGTGACCATATTTGTTGACCAATCGGCACGAAAAACAAAAACTACTTGTTTCCTATTAAGTTACGTTAAACTCTGTGCAGGGGTTGCAGAAAAGATACATGTATAAACTAGAGCACTGACAAAGTCAGAAAGGGCCCCGCCGGCCACTTCTTTAAGAAGTTGAATGTGAAGGCAACAAGGTCAACATGGTTGGCAACAAAAGAATTGCTGTCACAAGGAACACACATGTCAAATATCAAAGCCCCATCTCTTACGGTACAATAGTTATGGCCAATGTTAAAGTTTTTCAAGTGTAGGTCAAAGGTCACGGTCAAGGTCACATGATGAAAAATGTTGGTACCAACGGAAAGGTCTTGTTACAAGGCACACTCATGTAAAATAAAAAAAGCTCTACAAGGAACACACATGTCAAATATCAAAGCCCCATCTCTTACGGTACAACAGTTATGGCCAATGTTAAAGTTTTTCAAATGTAGGTCAAAGGTCACGGTCAAGGTTCAAATGTAGGTCAAAGGTCACGGTCAAGGTCACATGATCAAAAAATGTTGGTACCAACAGAAAGGTCTTGTCACAAGGAACACACATGTCAAATATCAAAGCCCCATCTCTTACGGTACAATAGTTATGGCCAATGTTAAAGTTTTTCAAATGTAGGTCAAAGGTCACGGTCAAGGTCACATGATGAAAAATGTTGGTACCAACGGAAAGGTCTTGTCACAAGGCATACTCATGTAAAATAAAAAAGCTCTACCTCTTACAGTGCAGAAGTTATGGCCAATGTTAAAGTTTTTTGCTGACGGACAGACGGACAGACAGACGGACGGACAGAGTGATTACTATAGGGCGAGTTATGGCCAATGTTCAAGTTTTTCAAATGTAGGTCAAAGGTCACGGTCAAGGTCACATGATGAAAAATGTTGGTCCAACGGAAAGGTCTAGTCACAAGGCACACTCGTTTAAAAGAAAAAAGCTTTACCTCTTACAGTGCAGAAGTTATGGCCAATGTTAAAGTTTTTGCTGACGGACAGACGGACAGACAGACGGACGGACAGAGTGATTACTATAGGGCACCCGCCTAGTGGCGAGGCCCTAAAAAATGTTATAAGTTTACACTGGACGGACGGCACACTATGATAATACTCACTTGAGCTTTTCTCAGGTGAGCTTAAAATCATGAAGTGTTCTATTAAATGCTCTACAGTTGTCAAAAGTTTTTTTCTGGACAAGCCAAGAAATAAGTTACTATATTGTCAGCTAGGAAACTGATGGATTTAGAAGTCAAACAAAAATGTCCGGGTTTCAAGATTTTCCTTAAAAAGAAACTGATGAGAAGAGAATGTTTACTATATGAGGCATATCAGTCTCTTTTGAAATTTGTCAAACTTAATGTGAAGTGTGTCCTTGTTTATCTTCTACATGTACATCATGGATAAAACTAGTGATGGGAGAAAAGTATAAGAAAAACATCACCAATATCATACACTACTAGTGTGAAGTCCCATTGTTCAGAATGGTGGATGATATTCTCTCTTAAACCATTTGAACCATCTAACCACAGAATATCCTTGTATCTTCTGAAATGGAAGTACTGTAATCGGCATGATATTTCTGCCGAATTGGAAGTGATGGGTTTTGCATGCAAGCAGGAGATGCTGACTCTTCCTGGACACACTCCTATATTGGGAGTTCACTTCTTTGCATGTGGTGGAGGTTTTTGTTTGTTTGTTTTGGTTCCTGTTTTATCCCAATAATGTATGCCTTTGGTTTATGATATTCTGAATAATCAATTTTGTACTGTCTATTGGGATATAATCAGTGTCCATATTTGTCATGCATACCATTCCCCCTTGCAGCATTTAATTTGAAACATTTTCTACCAGTAAGCTCATATTGAATGTTGCTTGGTTGCTAGAATTTATTCAAATACATGTATGTATCGGATTCAAATGAACTTTCCTGTCAAGATGAACACCGCCTTCCACAATGATAATATTAATACATAGTCTCAATGAGAGCATACATGTACAATGTAGTTATGTGGTTCAGACATGATATTTTAGATGTATATCTTGTTGCCTTGCGTATATGACCTTGGTTCTTAGAAACCTCCATCTTTTAGTTCTGGGCAAAAATTCTGAGAAACCTTAGTCTAAAAACATGTTACCTTGGCATAGACACTGACTTTGGGTTTTAAATTATTAGGGGTATAATAAAAATATTGTTGAAAAGCTAGAAATTATGTACTTCCATATTTACATATTTTAGATATTTGATATTTTTTTATGTTTCATTCAACTCGCCATGAAAATGTATGGTCCCGAACATTGCCGAAGTCGTGCATCTTCAACCAACTTTGTGGTATTTAATTTTTCTGTTATCAAAACAACCGGAAGTAGAGTATTATACCCATAATTCCTTAAGTTTCACAATCCTTGACAATTTTTGCAAGTTTGATGTAAGTACAATGAATACAATGGATGTAAATGTACATGTATATGGTAAACTTGGTTTAGCACAAAGGAAATCCAAAGATAAAGGTACAGATTTATAATTTTCATAAATACATGTACAAAGTGTATTTTCTATATACAACATATGACACAATTCTTTTCTGCTGAAAAGTTCCTCTAAGGAAAGACAGAATTCCAATTTGAAAGTCTTTAAATCCTCTTGCACCAGATGATAATAATTCATCAAGTAAATGCCTTATAAACCAGTACGTCTTATCGTAACTTAGCGAAATCAACTTTTCTGGCTGACTGGCTCCACCTTTATTCCTTGTCTAATTTGTCCCCATCCAATCAATCTACAACAAATACAAATGGTTGGCTTTTATAAAATAAATTACATCTAATATGTAAATCAGGAATCACTTTATCAGATGCAAAGTTCAAATTCAATTCAAAATTCTGTTGTCGTTGACACCCAAGCTTTCTACAAACGACAAATATTATCAATGATAATTGTTTACAATGTCTGCCAAATTCATTGGACCTGCCAGACAAATTTTTGATCAGTCCAATGTGCCTCATTTCTAGCTGGACCAAAATGTCTAATGTATCTGATGAGGTTTTGTAGCTTGATGTTTATTCAGTTTTTTCTGATCTCTTATTTTACTATTAAATTATTACTTCTTGCAAAAATAACAAGAAAATCTGATGTTATTTTATTCTGTAATGAATTAAACATTACACTTCTTTAAAAAGTATTTTGCGGGGCCAACTCTGAGTTGATTTCTCTCTCGTCTTAATTTCCTGTCAGACAGAAATAACTTCGGTCCAATGAAAGTTTATCTACATAGAACCGATTGTCCAATGACTCTCCATAAAGTATCGCAGACACTGTGATAACAAGACAAATGTACATGTATGCTCATCTTGTTTTTATTACAATCTACAGTACATTGCTTACCTCTGCCTATCCTATATCATTGTTAACTTGACTTTTAAAACTACTAAAATCAAATTCAAGGAATTGTGGTCCCCCCCTTTTGATTGTGTGTGCCTTTAAAGAAATGCTTACAGACATCCCTACTATTTTAAAGTTTTCAAAATATATCTCATGTACTATCAAAGTTCTAAATATCAAAAGATTAAACTGCAAGAAAAGGTCCAAACTTTGCTACCAAGGCAAAGGTCTTGTAAAAAGAAATGCACATGTGAAATATGAAAGTCCTACTATTTACCATCCAAAAGTTATGGTCGATGTTGAAGTTTTTAAATGTGGGTCAATCTCAAAGGATGAGGTCACAAGGTCCGAATGTTGTTATCGACGGAAAGGTCTTGTCACAAGGAATACACATGTGAAATATGGAAGCCCTATCACTTTCCATACAAAAGTTATCGTCAAGGGTAAAGTTTTTGAAAAGTAGGTCAAACTCCAAGGTCAAGGTCACAAGGTCAAACGTTTTGGTATCCAAGGAAAGGTCTTGTCACAATGAATACACATATGAAATATGGAAGCCCTATCACTTTTCATACAAAAGTTATCGTCGAGGGTAAAGTTTTTGAAAAGTAGGTCAAACTCCATGGTCAAGGTCACAAGGTCAAAATTTTTGGAATCCATGAAAAGGTCTTGTCACAATGAATACACATGTGAAATATGAAAGCCCTATCACTTACCATTCAAAAGGTATGGTCAAGGTTAAAGTTATTTAATAAGTAAGTCAAACTAAAAGATCAAGGTCACAAGGTCAAAATTTTTGAAATCCATGGAAAGGTCTTGTCACAATGAATACACATGTGAAATATGAAAGCCCTATCACTTTCCATTCAAAAGTTATGCTCAAGGTTAAAAAATTCTGAAAAGTAGGTCAAACTTCAAGGTCAAGGTCACAAGGTCAAAAATTTTGGTATCCATGGAAAGGTCTTGTGACAATGAGTACACATGTGAAATATGAAAGCACTATCACCTTCCATTCAAAAGTTATGCTCAAGGTTAAAAATTCTGAAAAGTAGGTCAAACTTCAAGGTCAAGGTCACAAGGTCAAAAATTTTGGTATCCATGGAAAGGTCTTGTCACAAGGAATACACATGTGAAATATGAAAGCCCTATCACTTACCATTCAAAATTTATGGACAAGGTTAATAGTCGGGGAGCCAGTGGGGACCCCCATGCACCCCCTTGAGTACTTTTTTACACGGGTACCATAATGATCCTTAGGGTCTACAGAATCGGTTTTCAGGATGTACTCAAAAATAAACTCATTAAGGCTATGTTTTTTTGGACCGTTTCCATGGCAACCCCCTGCTAAGGTTACGAAAGCACTATTGGTTAAGTAAAATAGCCATATCTAGGCCAAATGTTGAGCTTAACATCTGTAACTGGTATCAATATAACGAGGAAAGGTTGTTCTATTAATCACGTGATCATTTGCAAAATAACTATTTTGCATATTCACGAATATTCATGAATTGAAATAAAAATGCTTGCAAAATACATAAAAATTGACACTTATCATTTTGTTTTGGCTCCTAAACTCTATAGTTTTATCTATGATCGTTATTAGATTATATAATAAATACATACAAAGTCTTCTCTCTCCAATGACATAATATTTGGCTCAATATTTTAGTTAAATGGCTTCTAAATCGATGTTTTTTACAGAAAAATGGCTATTTTAAGTAAGATAAGCTGATTTTTGTATACTAATTATAAGATATTTACTACTTATAAAATCGAATATCTGAACCTGTTTTCTAGTGTATTTTCATGTTTTCCTCATGTAATAAATGTTTACAATACATGATATACATAATTTTGGTAATTTTGGGGCAAAAACCGTATTTTTCAGTGAAAAATAACAGATATCTGGATATTACCTATAAAAGGCAAACAGTTCCTGTAATCTATAAATGAAACGTATATGCTGATGTAATTTCATGGTTCTAAGATCGATTTTTGTATTAGAAGCAAAAATACTACTTTTTTCTGCTATTTTTGGTAAAAATGTCGGTTTTTTATACTAAAATTACAGATTTCTGAGAAATATTTCAAATATAATTTATATTTGTTGTAATATAGGATATGAAACTAAATTTATTTGTACATATCATGAGAGTATCAAATAAGAAAAATAAAATAGTAAAAAATATGGAAATTCATACCTTAACCACAGAATAACATTGCAAAAACACTCAATGAATTGTGAATAACACGGTATGACCACCCAATAACGTAACAGAGCAACTCAATAAAAAAAGTAACCAACCAATAACATAGCAAAGCCACTCAAATTATGGTCTTTTAACCCTATATTATGTATACACAAATCAATAATACAGTATAATCACTTGATAACATAGCAAAACCACTGAATAACATAGTCGTTTGATCCTTTATCACATAGGAACCACTTAATTATACAGTGTAAACACTCAATGACATAGCAAAACCCCTCAATAAAGTGGTTGTTATACCCTTTAATATATCAAAATCACTTAACAATACAACATAACCAACCAATAACGTGATGGTTTGAACATTTGCTATAACAAAAATTTAAAATAACACCGCATAGCTACCCAATAACTTAGCATTACCACAAAATAACGTGATGATTTTATCCTTATCTTAGCAAAACCGCTCAATAACACAGCATAGCTACCCAATAACTTAGCATTACCACTCAATAACGTGATTGTTTGATCTTCTATTATAACAAAACCACTCAATAACATAGTATAGCCACCAAATAACTTAGCAGTCTTACTCAATAACGTGATGATTTGACAATTTATTATTACAAAACCACTTACTATTACACCATAACCACCAAATAATTTCTCAATAACATGGTCGTTTGCCTGTATTTTATAATGAAACCACTCAAGAACAAAGCACGAGTACCCAATAACATTACAAAACCACCAAATAACGTGATGGTTTGACCCTTTATTGTATCGAATCACTGATTAGCATGTCTGTTGGCCCTTTATATTGCTAAAATCCACATTAAAACAGTCCTGGTTCCATAGAGAGAACGAGGAAAGATTGTTATTGAGTGGTAATGCTAAGTTATTGGGTGATTATGCAGTGTTATTAAGTGGTTTTGTAACAATAAAGTGTCAAACCATCACGTTTTTGAGTGGTAATGCTATGTTATTGGGTGCTCATGCTGTGTAATTGAGTGGTTTTGATATAATTAAGGGTCAAACGACCACCTCATTAAGTAGTTATGTTAAGTTATTTGGCGGTTTTGTTAAAATAAAGTGTCAAATCGTCACGCTATGGATTAGTAATGCTATGTTTTGGGGAAGTAATTCTGTGTTATTGAGTAGTTTTGTTACAATAAAGGATCAAATCATCACGTTATTATGTAGTTATGCTAAGTAATAAGGTGGATATGCTGTGTTATTACAAATGTAAGTGGTTTTTTTATAACAAAGGGTCAAACGATCACGTTATTGGGTGTTTTTTTATGTTATTGGTTGGTTATGCTGTATTATTTAGTGATTTTCATATAGTTAAGGGTCAAACAATGTCTTTATTGAGTGGTTTTGCTATGTCATTGGGTGTTTACACTGTATTGAGATGTGTTTTTTATGTTATAAAGAGTCAAATTACTATCTTATTGAGTGGTTTTGCTATGTTATTGTGCGGTGATACTGAATTATTAAGTGGTAAAGGTTGAAAGACCATGTTATTGAGTGGCTTTGCTATATTATCGGTTGATTATACTGTATAATTGAATTGTAAATCATATTTAGAATATTTCTCAGAAATTTGTAAATTTAGTATGAAAAACCGACATTTTCACGTTTCATTTAGAGATTACAGGAACTGTTTGCCTTTTATAGATAATATCCAGATATCTGTTGTTTTTCACTGAAAAATACGTTTTTTGCCCAAAAATTACCAAAATTACATATATCATGTTTTGTAAACATTTATTACATAAGAAAAACATGAAAATACACCAGAAAACAGGTTCAGATATTCGATTTTATAAGTAGTAAATATCTTATAATTAGTATACAAAAATCAGCTTATCTTACTTAAAATAGCCATTTTTCTGTAAAAACATCGATTTAGAAGCCATTTAACTAAAATATTGAGCCAAATATTATGTCATTGGAGAGAGAAGACTTTGTATGTATTTATTATATAATCTAATAACGATCATAGATAAAACTATAGGGCTTAGGAGCAAAATCTAAATGAAAAGTGTCGATTTTTATATATTTTTCAAGCATTTTTATTTCAATTCATGAATATTTATGAATATGCAAATTAATTATTTTGCATATGATCACGTTATTAATAGAACAACCTTTCCTCGTTATATTGATACCAGTTACAGATGTTAAGCTCAACATTTGGCCAAGATATGGCTATTTTACTTAACCAATAGTGCTTTCGTGACTTTAGCAGGGGGTTGCCATGGAAACGGTCGAAAAACACATAGCCTTAATGAGTTTATTTTTGAGTACATCCTGAAAACCGATTCTGTAGACCCTAAGGAACATTATGGTACCCGTGAAAAAAAGTACTCAAGGGGGTGCATGGGGGCCCCACTAGCTCCCCGACTATAAAGTTTTGCTGACTGACGGACAGACGGACAGACAGACAGACAGACAGACGGGACAGTTTTAATGTCCCCGCGCTTTCGCGAAAGTGGGGGACAAAAATTACAAGACACAGATAGAAAGTTTGTGTACATACAACTACATACCAACATACTTGAACATGTATTTGGTCTTTTTGAAACAGTTACTTCCATTTGGAACAGTATCTGATGTAAACTAATTGCGATGTCATTGAATTCAAGGAAACCAGAATAAATTCAGGGAAAACATGAGTCAAATACAATGCTTCTATAGAAATTTCATTACGTTATAAATAATGTACTTCAGATACTTTTTAAAATGGGAAGTATCCTGTATATTGAAAAGACAATGTTATGCTATAAAAATTTATACCGTACCTCCAATGTTTCTCCACACGTCTACTAAGAGCAATTTTCTCTCCTATTTCTGTACATACAGGATTAGTTAATCCTATTTTAGCCAAATCAGCTTTGACTGCTATAACACGTCCACCAGTCGATAAAGAACCAATATTGACCATCAGAATCTCATTTTTGGACAGTTTTTGGACCTGTAAAGGAAAGAGATGAAAATATGAATATCAGAATAATTCTGTTAATGTCAGAGTTCACACCAAAAGTCAGAATATATAGGTAATTTGTCAAGCTCATTTTCGAGCAAAATCTTCGCAACTTCTTTTAAATGAACCTCCTACTTCAAAAGTACTTGAGGATTAAATGCAACTAAATTTCTTCCTTTTCTGCACATCAATGGCTTCTTACAACCTATCTTCTTAACAATGTCTGCAGCTTTATTTCATGATTTTAATTATTTCCTTCATATTTGTACTAAATTCTGACCTTTGCTCCTTTTTTGTCCCCCTCTGTTTTGACACCGAGTAATCTCCTGAGCAAGAAGAATGAGATGGTCAGCTCTGTATAAATATCAGGTAGAGCATTAACGGCTCCCAGCACCTGCCCTACCATCCAGTCAGCACGACACAACATAGGGTCTATCTTTGTACCAACACCTGGCAAATTAAAACACTATGTAGTCTACAATTGCATACAAACACTTTTTAAATTAAAACAATAAAACAGCATAGTAATAATAATAACATTGAAGAAAACTTTTGCAAATTTCAGGCTATAATGAAAATTTGACATACTTCCAGAGAAAAACAAAATTCTGCATAACAGGGAAACAAAATTCTCCAGGAAAGAAAATGTTTGGCTTCAATAGACCAAAAGCAAGATTTGAGACTGAGATGTCCTGATAAACAAGGCCAAATCTTATAAGCTCGTATACATGTATATTTGTAACATTTAACGGTCTGCAAAATTGTTCTGAGTTTGTTTTGTAGCATACCAATAAGGCCTCCAGGTACAGCATATTGTAAATCGTTCTGCTCGGCAAACAATGACAGAATCCTCGATCTGATAGGTTTTATCGTTAGTTTTCCTTCAGAATCTTTTGATACAATACCAGGTCTCACTTCTATCTCTTGTCCTACCTGAAATCATATGAACTTTTACTAAGTATAGGGGTACTATGCTATACTATAAGTGTACTTATTTTTTGCGAAATGAAATTTTAACAGAAATAGGGTAAATTTGTGTAATTGGACATTATAGAGTTATCACGAATGAGCACACTTGACTCATTGTCCATTATAATATATGGAAGATGAACTATTTAACATAATTGAGAATTAGCACACTCTAAACAGTGTTAACTTTGCTAAAATAAGTACAAAAACAGTATGCTGTTATCACTGGTGTAAAGCAGATGCACGTACCATCAGGTACCCACATCCCATCACGGTGACTGGCAATACTGATTCTTATGTTTACATCTGTCAGTATCAAAAATTAACAAAGTTCAAGTTTGAATTGTACACTCAACATGAAGGTAATGTTTAGATTAAGAAACGCTACCATGCATTTGATAATTAAAAACAAGTTAAAACACTATTTTTCAACCGACATCAAAATGACAATGATGTAGGTACAAATGTACAGGGATTTCCTTGAAGCACGTTCCACCAAGTCATGCTCAAACACTGGTACCTACATACAAAATGTATACATTTTACAATCATCTACGAAATTATGCATTGTGGAGCATTTAATCATACATAATGTTCGCGTTGAGTGAAAAAAATCAAACATGAACTGTGTTAATTATTTATATTGAAGGATGTAAACATACATGTACGAATCAGTATCGCCTGTCACCATGACGGAATGTGGGTACCCGATGGTACGTGCATCTGCTTTACACCAGTGTGTATGTAGCACGTCCCAGTTTTATATCAGAATATACTTATGTATACTTATTTTAGCATAACTACATGTATGTATCTCAGCAGAAACAGGCAAAATGACGCAGAGTAGTATACATGTAACAAGAGTTATCATGAATTAGAGAACATGTCATTTTCCAGTTATAATTCATTACATACTAGTGTATAAATATTAGTGCAGTCTTGAATTAGTGTGCCCGTAACAGTGCTTACTGCTCTAACATACATATATGAATCCCACTTAAATAAGTACAGATAAAATAGAAGGTACAATTGATATTTTAAACAAATTTCCTATTATTTTTACCTTGAGTACTCCTTTCAATATACTACCACCTGCAACTCCTCCTTTTAAATCATCAACTTCACTTCCAGGCTTGTTTACATCAAATGATCTTATTACTGAAAACATACAGAAGGAAAAAGTGAACAATATCAAACAGCATTACAGAAACTGTAAAATATGTAGAAGAATTGCCCCGTCTCTATTAAATTCACCCTCTTTCTAAGTTAGTTGAGCAATCCATCGGGTATAATTTTACATGTATTTTGCCAAGCCTTATACATGTACATGTATTCGCCTTCTGGTTGCTAAGAAATAAAAATGTGTCTAAACAAAAATTACTTCATCTGAAAAAATTGTCATTATGATATGCATTTTTGTTTTACCTTACTTTGTCCCTTACTACATGTAGAAATAGGGTTATACATATACATCTTCTACTTAAGGGTATACATTTTTGTGAAGACTCACCAATCAACCTTGGTTCTGACGTGAAATCTCTGACAGGTACAGGGATCTTTTTTACAATATATTCACAAATGACATCTACGTTGTATTTAAGCTGAGCTGATATAGGTATTATAGGTGCTCCTTCTGCAATTGTTCCTGTGAAAAATATTATATAGAAATCAGTCTCGGTACCAACTAAATCCAAATCTTTTGTGAGAACCAGTTAGTAACTTTTAAAATTCATGCTAGATTACGTGTTAAAACATGCATCTTTGTATATAAGTAAAATACAATACTGAAAATTCTATTTAAATAATCCCAAAATTTAATTCCAATCAACATGATAAATGCCAAAATCTGTTTGTTTGCTAACATGATAAATGCCAAAATCTGTTTGTTTGCTACATGTAATTATCTAATTTTCTACTGTCCCTAAACTTACCCTTTACTTATCCTTTATCAGTGCTAAATTCTGTATATATTGTTCCTAAACTTACCCTTTATAAATGCTAAGATCTGTTCATACTGTTCTACACTTACCCTTTATAAATTCTAAGTTCTGTTCATACTGTTCCTAAACTTACTCCTTACTTATCCTATATCAGTGCTAAGATCTGTTCATACTGTTCTACACTTACCCTTTATAAATCCTAAGATCTGTTCATACTGTTCCTAAACTTACTCTTTACTTATCCTATATCAGTGCCAAGATCTGTTCATACTGTTCTACACTTACCCTTTATAAATCCTAAGATCTGTTCATACTGTTTTTAAACTTATCCTTTACTTATCCTATATCAGTGCCAAGATTTTTTCATACTGTTCCTTGACTTACCCTTTATAAATGCTAAGATCTGCTCATACTGTTCCTTTGCTTGACTCTCTTTGACCAGATCTATTTTATTTTGAAGGATAAGTATGTGTTTGAGCTTCATAATCTCTACAGCAGCCAAGTGTTCCGACGTCTGTGGCTGGGGACATGTTTCATTTCCAGCTGAAAATGTAAATACAGGTTTATATTCATAATAATGGACATTCTACTTACTGTACACGTATGTCACTATGTTTATCAAAATGTCTATTATGACATAAAAACTAATAAGGCCATGCTGGAGCATTATATTCTCAAAATAAAGTCTAAATTGGAAAATTTCAACATTATTTCATCCATTAACATATCCAATGTACAGATGGAGATCTCGTCGAAGTCTCGTCCATTTAAACAGTGTTAAAATTATCTCAGTAATCGCCAGCAGTGTGGGGACAGTTTCCGTGACTTAGATGACAGTTGGCATGGTGACCTTTGATGATTGAAACCAACTTTTACGTTGTATTTTGTAATATCTAGGTACTGACATGCCGTGATTCTAACTATATAATATACTTGATAACTATTTGTACAATGGATACCTTAAAGTGCAGTAAGAATGAAGTTTCCATTTCATTTAGATTTTATTAAGCTCAATTATTGCATGATTAAATCTCTTTGCTTAGGCAATATCAAATCACACAACTAATTTTCATAAATATTAAAATAATTCCAAGGAATGCATGTGTCGCCTGCGAAACATAGCGACACTCAGGAATCACTTTTGGAGCGTGTGACATCCAAGTGTGACAGACATACGGACGACGGACAAAGTGATCCCTAAGTGTCGCTATGCTTCGCAGGCAACACAAAAAACTATTTGTAAGCCTTTATCATTTTATGCATGGATTAAATTCAGTACACCTATATGTACCTTCCTCTCACTCTTGACTAAGAACCAAATAAAATAGGGAAGAAATTTTCTTGTATACAGTACCCATTATAGAACCATACCTATTAATAATAATGCAGCATCCATAACAGCTGCTCCGTTCAACATGGTGGCCATAAGAATGTCGTGACCAGGGCAATCAACAAAGGATACATGTCTGAAATGAAGAGGTTAAATCTAATGATAATACTGGTATTGAATGAATGATTTACTTCTCTCAAGGAATGACAGCGTAATTGAATTCACACTGGTGACCATGGTTATATCAGTTACATGTATACTATTGTTTCTGCATAAATCTTAATGCAGCAGATCTGTGCATGCAGATAAATTATAAAACTCTGCTCTTTGAGTAGATATATCAATGAAAATACCTAAAAAAAAATCAAAAGATCTTATTTCTATGAAAATTTTTGTTTTCTCTCTCTTTTTTACAGGTTTTCTTGATTTCAATAAATTTTCATATTTGTTTGTTTTGTTTTGCTTGTTTTTTTTCTTTCCTCAGAAATCTTGTATACTGTAAATTGCTTTATTTTCGTCAATACCAATTTTCGTCATTTCGTTAAAAATGACCATTTCGTCAGTACGTAAATTCGTCATTCAAGGGTCCCTAAGATGTAAATTCGTCTGTTCAAATGACAACTTAATATTTTGATCCGCCGTCAAATCGTCAAATCCGTCGTATGTATTTGGTTTCATTGTTTGTTTAACAATATCATTGGTAAAATATAATTGGAGACATGTATATCACCTACCTTGCTATGAAAACATATTAATTTTATTAGAAATACATTAAATACGACTTTGTGTTCGTTTTCAGTTTTAATTGATTTTCCATTTGCGTGTCGTAATAACACTACATGTATTTAACACTGTCTTAAAACTCGGAACCTTCAGCTTCTATTCTCCCTCCTCCGCAGTGCTTCCAATTTATATTAAAGTTTTTCAAGAGACTAATTCACCTTTTCCTAACTATACAATTTATTTTTGTCATGAGTATTTATATTCGTCGGTACGTAATTTCGTCAAGGAAGGCACTGACGAAAATTGGTATCTGACGAATAAAAACCAATTTACAGTACCTGAGAACTCTAAATCTGCCGTTACAGCCGGCTCTGTCACACGGGAAGTTATCTTCCTTGGATGATCCACAGGATCTGTAACATCCGGGCCTGGGACAGCCCTTACCATCACATTTGTATATCTACAATCATTGTATAACATTCATTAAAACATTGATGTCACATCATGTCTTTGTTGACACGGGAAGTTATCTTCCTTGGATGATCCACACGATCTGTAACACCCCGGTCTAAGACAGCCCTAACCATCACATTTGTATATCTACAATCATTGTATAACATTCATTAAAACATTGATGTCACGTCATGCCTTTGTCGACATGTGAAGTTATCCACACGATTTGTAACACCCCGGTCTAAGACAGCCCTTACCATCACATTTGTATATCTACAATCATTGTATAACATTCATTAAAACATTGATGTGACGTCATGTCTTTGTTGACACGGGAAGTTATCTTCCTTGGATGATCCACATGATCTGTAACACCCGGGGCTGGGACAGCCCTTACCATCACATTTATATATCTACAATCATTGTATAATAATCATTAAAACATTGATGTGACGTCATGTTTTGTGTTGACATGTGAAGTTATCCTCCTTGGATAATCCACATGATCTGTAACACCCGGGCCTAGGACAGCCCTTACCATCACATTTATATATCTACAATCATTGTATAATAATCATTAAAACATTGATGTGACGTCATGTTTTGTGTTGACATGTGAAGTTATCCTCCTTGGATAATCCACATGATCTGTAACACCCGGGCCTAGGACAGCCCTTACCATCACAATTGTATATCTACAATCATTGTATAACATTCATTAAAACATTGATGTGATGTCATGTCTTTGTGGACACGGGAAGTAATCCTCCTTGGATAATCCACATGATCTGTAACACCAGGGTCTGGGACAGCCCTTACCATCACATTTATATATCTACAATCATTGTATAATAATCATTAAAACATTGATGTGACATCATGTTTTGTGTTGACATGTGAATTTATCCTCCTTGGATAATCCACATGATCTGTAACACCCGGGCCTCGGACAGCCCTTACCATCACATTTATATATCTACAATCATTGTATAATAATCATTAAAACATTGATAGAACGTCATGTTTTGTGTTGACATGTGAATTTATCCTCCTTGGATAATCCACACGATCTGTAACAACCGGGCCTAGGACAGCCCTTACCGTCACATTTATATATCTACAATCATTGTACTATATATCATTCAAGATCTACTGTACATGTTATGTATACAATGTCTCTCAACTAATGAAGTCGATAAAATTACACTAATTACGTACAGAAATTAATCTTCTATCTTTCTTCTGATTCTTTTATCCTCACAAAAAGACTCTGCGAAACTGGAATAATTTACGTTTTTGGTAATATTTATCCAATTCATCTCATAGTACATTTCCTTTGTGACATTTTTTAAATAACTGTACCTTTGACAATTGATCAGAACTAAATTTTATACATCACTAACATTAAAACTTTCTTCTAAGAAATTTACCTTTGCATTGGCATATCCTAATTTGATTGTAATGTTTCTGACTAACTCGTTCTTAAATCTGACAGTCTGAAAACAAAAGATACTGTGATATAATACTGGTGTCAAAGCAGTAACCGAACGGAAGCAGTAACCGAATGATTAAGGTGTAGGGGGTATTTGAATGAACGAAATTTGATAAAATTAAGGAAACTTATAAAGTTTCACTAGAAATCAACATTAGTGTCAACTTTTTTATAAATGGATGACTTGATGAATAGTTTTTGGTCATTCATTAAGCAATGATAGTTTCAGATGAGATATTACGGTTGGGAAAGGGTACCCTCCTAAAACTTTCAGTAGGAACTATATTTGAGGGAATTTTCCTTAATTTTCTACAAATCGGTCTTTGGAAAAGATGTTACCTCAGATTTATCAACATAGAATTGAAGATCGATCAATAAAACGCATCGGTATGCTCGATCGTTCGGTTACTGCTTTAGCAAAGTTGCGAAATTGATGAAATCTTATGGTTAAAAGATGATGAAAGTTCAAAATTTTTAGATAATTATTCGATAAATATTTGAGACATACGCCAACCATTATTTGTTTCAAGTATCATGTCTCAATTTAACAAAACAACAAAGATATCGTGAATAAACCTTCAAAATCATTCGGTTACTGCTTTGACACCAGTATGTATTCTAAGTTGCAAAGAAATACAAGTAATGATACCTTATACCATAATGTCAAACAGTTGTGACCTCAATCCTATGCACTGCAGTGTTTCTAACTCAATCACTTATATATTCAATAAACATTTCCCTTTTCTATTACTTCACACATATTTTCCCCTAACAAAAGCGTGGTATTTCTTACATAATTGAAAAGATCAGAAACGCAACAAAAAAATTTCAATACATGTTAAGTCAATCCCTTTCTATTCATTTCAACAATAAAGTATAAAAGTACATGTAAATGTAATAAGAATTAGAATTGCATCAGCTGTTGTTATAATCATTTTGTTATTATCAGTAATACAAGCTCTTGTACCTGTACACCTGATATGGCTTTTACTACTGTAGACTTTCCGTGGGCCACATGACCAATAGTACCTGTAATAATACCATCAAGATTATAAACATTGTCCTCATATATTCTTTGGATTCTTTATTACTCTTCAGAAATTTTATAACAAGAGTTATCAAAATTCAAATGCATCAAATTTGAAGTCAAATTTCTGTTACAACTTACAAAGCATGTAAAGGTATTTCATATAATTAGACAATATGCACTATACTGGTATGTATAATAAAATGCACTTTTTTTGTAGTGTAAAACCATGACAATGATGACACAACACAAATTATGACTCAAAAGTTGAATTAGCTGGTACATGGATACTACTGTCTACAAAAGAAAACCAACCTATATTTATTGTGGCCTGTCTACTGATGACCTCTGGGGTCAGAGGTGTTAATTTCTGTACATTCTGAAAAAAATAAGGAAAGGTACAGTATAAAATCTATGTAAATTGCACACACTGTTCATTACTATCATCTGTAAGGATGATAATTAAAGAATATGATACATACATCTTTACAAATTCTGTCCTTTTTCAGAGTGCATAACTTTCAACATGCTACATGTATAATGCTCCTGTAGCAATAACAACATGATGACAATTTGAGCTGATACAGGGTGATTTATAAAATTCTTCACAACCTAAAGGGAAAAAGAACATTTCTTTTATACTGTTGGCAAACAAGCTTTCCAAATCATGAGCATGTACCGGTACATGTATGTAGCAATTATTTTGCAGCATGTAAAAGATATCATTTTTCAGTCTTTTTAGAACAGTTTAGAAGTTTTTTCTATAGCTCTCTATGCATCTAACATAAGTTTCATAGACGTAAACAGTGTTTACAAAACAGTCTTAGAAACCACAGGATATTCTCTATATTTTTCGAGTTTTTCCTATACATGTATATGATACAACATGTATGTTTGAAATTTCCCAAAAATCCACAGGACATAGAAAAAATTGACATTATTTATTTTATTTTTTATTTATTTTTTTTTATTGAATAACAATACCCTCAGACAGAGATTGCCTACAGTCCGGCACTTTTTGTTAACACTGCGTAAAAATCTTTGTTCCCCTTGCAGGTTTTTTTTCCCCTTGTTTCTGGGCCGAATTTCGGCCCCTTCCCAATGCCAAATTTCCTCTATTTTTCCCCAAAAATCACCCTGAAATTCCCAAAGAGGAATTGTGAAAAAATAACCTGAGAAAAAACGACTCAAAACCTGGAGGTCAGCACAAAAATTCCTATTTCGAAGTGCAATTTTTACAGTCTTTTATTCATCCCTTGTTCAGTTCAAGCAAATCAATGGATTATCAGTGTTAATAAATGATACTTTAGGGTTATACTTTGGTGAGAATTTGTATAAATTTTTTTTCCCAATTTCAGCAAAATGTCGCAAATTTTCCCAAATGGGACTGGCACAGGCACCTTCCCCAAAATAAAAAAAAAACCTGCCTTGTACTCTACCAGTACATAAAACCTTCCATAACCAGGTATTAACCTCTTAACTACATTTTTTCCCCTACAGTGTTTCATGCCCATATTGTGACAAAAGGAAAAAATGTTTTTCCAAAGAAAACTAATGTACAGACTCACAACTTTCACTTCCATCATTTAGTGTATGGATAAACTATATTATGCTCCACAAAACAAAAAACTGTAGTGTGTCTTTCATGAATTTTCACAAAATAAATCTTCATTTATTGAATGTATTTGTAATAAGAGCCTGAAATGCATTTAAACTTAGTATAACTGCAATTTTACAATCCTGGTACATGTACTAGTATATATTCTAAACATTACATGCATGCTATTTTTAAATGTCTGATGAAATTCTTTAATCAATCAATGAAGACTCAGAATGATGAAATTATAACCAATATCATGTAAAATATATGTGCGAGTTTTTTCTTTAAATTATTTTGGATGATACCAAAACAGCAATCAATTTGGTGTAACTGTATCTTAAACTGTGAGATGCCAAAAGAATTCTATCCACCTTTGATATTTCAGGGTTTTTTCTAGCCCCTGATGTCAGGGGCCCGGGCCGATAAAATTGGGAATTTTGCAACATTTCAACCTAAATTGGGAAATAAATTTCACACAACAAAAAGATATATTCAAGGAAATTATCCCTCATCATATCAATTGTCTTTACATTTGTATTTTGAATCCCTCCTAGAGTTAAACTAACACAGCATGTTTGTTCTACTTTTGCTTTCCTTTCAGTTAATGATACATAAATTGGAAACAAATTTCTCGTTTTGGAGAAAAGATTGAATTGGGAATTTTTAGGTCCAAAATTGGGAAAAAGTACCACTTTTTGGGGTTGGGAATGGGGCCGAATTTCGGCCCCCTACAGACCCTAAAAAAATCCCTGTATTTTGTTTGTAATTACATTGTATGAATGTTTGTGAAACATAAATGCCATCGGAGGCAGCTTTAAAAATTATTAAACCTGTTATCCAAACAGAAGGTCAAAATCATAGGTCAAAGTTGCAAGGCCAAACTTGATATATATGTCAAGGCTAATCCAAAGGGAATGCATATATGAAATATAAAGGCCATATCACTTACCATTCAAAAGTTATTAAGTTTGAGAAAAGAAGGTCAAATTTCAAGGTCAAAGTCACATTGTCAAAGGTCATGGTCTGAAATGAATGACCATGTCATAAGTTATCTACATATGATATATTAAACCTTACCAGTTATAGTTCAAGAGATATAGCCTAGTTTAAAGGTAAAAAAGTAGGTCAAATTTCAAGGTCAATGTTGCATTATCAAAAGTCATGCCGGTCTAAGATGAATAGTCTTGTCATAAGTAACCTTATTGTGAAATATTAATGCCCTTCCACTAATAGTTCAAGAGGTATAGCCAAGTTTTAAACATACTAGTTCGCACATTCCTTCCTAAATTTCACCCAATAAAAGATAAGCATGATAAGATATTAAGAACTCATTTTGTATAAATTTTCTTGATTTCAAAAAGTTTTAGAAATGATGAGGTAAATACAAACTTTGAAATGCTAGGATAAAATATTGTAAAACTGATTTCAGGACATGTTGTTCACTAATGTTGTAACGAAAGTCACTGATATTGCCACTATCATCGTTAAGATATCCATGTCGCCGACTATCGATTCTGTTTTTGAGAAATGATGAATCAGAGTTGATACACTTCTTACACAAAATGACAAAAATGTATCTGAATGGGAGACATGCCTACAAAACCTAGCACATATATTGTACATGTACGAAGAGTACTTCTACTACTTTGTGGCCACAGTCAACATGCTGACTATTCTGCCACTCATCATGCTTATGGGTGTGCACATAAAATTTTATGAGGAAGAAAAATGGTGAAATATATACAAAAAAGATTAAAAACCAAGTAATCAGTAACATGTATATGTATATCTCTAACCAGGCAAATCGAGATATGAGATACCGTAAATCAGGTTATTTTTGCTGTCCTTTAATTGTTAGCATTTTTGCGGGCATGATGGATTCGCAAAAATATTTTTCTTCAAAATAAATCCACGTGAAGATAATTATGCTTCTGATTCATCCATTCCAGAGATACGTTCCAGTATTACTGTATATGTGGCTTTTTTTCTTCTAAAGCCACATGATGTCCATTTTGACTTTCATATTCCGGGAGGGGGTGTTGCATGACAACTAACTCAAACTAAAAACAAATCGATGTAGTAGCAGATTTCAGTTGATTATAAAGTAAGAAATGGATATATGATCAAAATTATCTCATTATCGTCTGGAAACATGCGATTATGATACACAATCGGCTTGCACAACAGCGATCTATGGGGAGAAATTAAAGCCTTTTCATACATAAAAATAACCAAATAGAAATAATGTGCAAGATGGGCGAAATATTGAAGCTAGACCCGTCTAAAGTAAACTGCTGGAAGAGTAGGCCTGGAGTAGACACATTTTAATCTTTTGTAGCTGCATTACAAAGATGTCTACACAACATTCATCTAAATCTTCTATAAATCTAAACAGACCCAGAGTGATTCTTTGAACACAACAATTTGAAAGATACGAATAATGCGGGAGCGAAGTTGGACGACATGTCTAAAATATGGACATCACTTTCCACGCAATGACGGAAATCTCAGCGTACTTAGAGATAGGAGATAAACCTAGATATATAAAGAATGGAATCAACATACTAATGTTTCGATATCTTGCTTTGATAAATGGGGTTGAAGCGTTTTTGGTTGCTCTTCTACTTCGCCAGCCATGCTTTCTGATGCAAGAAATTCTACTTCCGGTTTTACTTTCATTTCATCATTAGACCAATCAGACGATTTTACGTTCGATCTTGGTACAAATCGTATCTTCTTTCACAAGAGAACGACCAGATTCACAAGATAGAGCAAGTCTAGAAAAACTTTAAATAAGCTAAGATACAGATGATGTCTCTTCCTAAGATATGCTCATAAGGTTTCGTTGTTATGGAAAGAACATATTTTGTCGTATCAATTTTGTTTAAAGTGATGATGAATCACGTCTATTTCTGAAATGAATAAACACTATTGATCGTACGAGCACATGGTCATCATAACCAATAAATAATAAGCCATGCTATCAAGGAAATAAAACCATGTAACAGTTTCAATCGAGAACTTTAAGGGCAAACACCAATCAGAAATGCTACAGACAACATGGATAGCCCTTGTATTGGGCTTTTGGTCCTCGTTGTATTTACTGGATGCATTTCTCAAGGTTAGTATGTTTATAAATATGCATGAGTATCCTCCTTTGGCTCAGTTTGAATCCTACTAGGATTCTTGGCATTTCAGGGTTAATAACTTTATGTTTGAAACTCAAAAACCCAGACAAGTTATGCATTTATTGGTCAGTTGTCTCATGAATGAGGCTGATGATTTTCATATTACCGCAGTTGACTTGTATTTTACACATCCAAAGACCCGACATCACAAGATTTGACATAACTTTTAACTGTGACGTCGTATCTGATTTATCATTTATGACGTCACAATTAGAAATAACGTCAAAAGTGGTGATGTCGGGTCTTGGAGTGTCTAAAATGCAAGTTAACTAGCCGGTAATATGAAGAAGGTCTATTAACATGATTAACAATATTTTTAGCAAATGCATTTAATTAAAAGGAACAGAAGACGCTTTTGAAATTCATCAAATCATATCCATTTCTTATCTTTTGGATGGATGTTGTATCAGAGAGGACTTTATTTTGCGTCAAATCATTAGCTCACGAAATTTCGCGAAAATAAACACATCGCTAACAAAAAGTTGTTTACAGTATAATGATTGCAATATCGCTTACATGGGTATTACCAAACCTCTTCATTTAATATTTTGATATTGAAGACTACATTTGTAAACATATCTTTACTTTATTGAAGTTGGATTATTGAATTGATTCTTAGGTTTTAAATTTAACTTTTTACACAGGCTGCATTCGTAACGCTTGTGCAGAACTCTGTTCTCATTGTTCCATTTGTTCTGCCTTTCGAATGCGATAGAACAGATGGAACAGATCCAATATGGCTGAAAATGCAGCACTTGAACAGTGGTATTAGTAGAAATGGAAGAATCGCAATATAAAAGGGTTAAAACAGCGTTGAGGACTGACCCTCTTGACAGCAGTGATACTTCACTCCTTGTAAACATTGTTGGAAATTATCACACTATATTTAATTCACTCTTAAAGCGATTAAAGAGGATATAAAGGTAGGAGTTTGAGAAATAGTAAGAATATAGAAAGGAAAATAGATAAATAAATGAATAAATTCTGTTGAAGTGTTCACCTCAGGCTCTCCCACACATATTTCAATTTTGATTAGGGATTTACACAGGTTTATAAGTCCTTGTCTTGGTACACAACTTTCATCAGCAAAAACCCTGTTTTTATAAGTAGGTCAAACTCAGAAGTAAAAAAAAGGTCAAATTTTCATCCTCATAACAAAAAACTCTTGCAAAAAGGAATACACATGTTTAAAAGTTATGTTCAAGTTTTGAGTTTTTCCATACAAAAAGACAGAAAAAAAACGTGCATCAGTATAAAAACATGCTTAAATAATTATGGCACAAAAAGTCACCCAAGAAATGCCCAAGGTAACTTAGAATTTTGTCCTGCTAACGCAAAAAGCCATTTTTTAAAACTAATTTATTGCAACCAAATGTATTGCAGAATGTGTCAGTGGGCCTGTGGGTGAAAAAAAAAACATTTTCGAGAAGATTATTACGGGGCCCGGGGAATAAGATATTAACCCCCCCCCCCCCCCCAAAAAATGTCACACAGACATGCATCCTTTGGACGTAATACTAAGTACGTGCATTCAAAGAAGTCATAGAAAAGGTGCTGGATTTCGCTTTTCCTAAAATGTACAATTTTTTTTTACATTATAAGCATACCTCTCCATATTTTGTGGTGATGATGGTGGTGGTTGGGGTGGGGGGGGGGTTACAGATTATTTTTGGAACAGTCCTTTACACATTATCGTACATAATTTTAAAATGACAATTGAGAAATTAAAATTTGCTCGAAGGCAAGTACAAGACACGTTTTGAGCCTAGGAAAGAAGGACTACTACTTAGGAAAATTAACTTCCTTCGTGCAAAACAGTCACTGCACTTGCATCGTTGCAACGTTTGAAGGGTTGGACAGCATATATAATCATGGAATATGTATGGTTAGTTTGTAGAAGTATATATGACACCTTTCCGGGAGATATGCACCCTCGTTGCTTTATTTGAAGTGAATGTTGTCCCTCATTCACGTTAGACCAGCATATTTTCCGCCATGTTGTTTCTGTTCTGTGCCGGCTACACCTGCTTGGCGAAAAGAACAAGAAGAACAGGTTCCGAACACTGTTCTGTCGTGTTCGAAAGTCCGGAACAGTGTTCTGCTTGTGCGGAACTGCGTTACGAATGCAGCCACAGTCAGTATTGACACCAAAAGTTTTAGTTTAATCTACGTATACTTCCTTCTAAAATGGTTTAACAATAATGTTGGCCAATTTGATAACCAAGTACATAATGTGAACTCCACTCTATACAGTTTTATTTTATATTTGCATGTGAAATGACCATATGAATGAATTTTGAAAGTGAAGTGGTTGCAAGTACATTTTGTACAATTGATTCCTCATGTTCTTTTACATGTAGAGTGCATTATATTTATTTTCAGGCTCACATAAAATGGGGACGACCGTATGTACAGTTTCTGAATAACACAGGCTTTTCTGTCAATATCTGTCAGTTGCGATGGTACACATCATACTTCAACCGCACATTTGTACGCATGGCACAATGGAAACCATATTTTCTGAAGATGTGGTTTACATGTGGAGTGTTGTTTGGCCTGGTAGCAATGCTTCTATCGATGTTCCTCCTTACCCTGTTAGTTGTAAACACAGTAAGAAGGCAGCCTGTGGAGCAGCAAGTATTAACACCTGTGGTAAGCTTCATATCCAAGCTTGTGATAAGTTTGAAATGTATTTATCGTATTCCCTCTGTTAATGAAGGGATAATGCATCGCTGCCATACATCTCTTTGTTTGTGTGTCTGGATTCTAATGAACATGCAGCAAAGAAAACAAAGCCATCATCATAAGAAATATAAAACCCTCCACAAAACTTCCGCATGGGAAGATGATGATGCCTTTGATTCTCAAGGTCAAGGGACAAAGGTCAAGGCCACTTTGAACTTAGGCTTAAAATCTTTGTGAACAACATTTTGATTCCCTCTGTCATGAGTCATGCATTCATCTATATGATATATTTTCTCATTGAGAGAGACAAAATTTGTCGTTGCTGTCTGTGTATTTCATTCATTAATTTTGATATATAATAAGTTATTTTTCTTACAGATGCCAGGTGTGAATCTGCCAGCCAGTCAGGTGTCTTACTATCTACTCACCCTCCTTGTCTGTGGTATTATACATGAGATGGGACATGCCATTGCAGCCATCAGGTAACTTAGCAATCAGATACAATTCCAAGAGTTTGGTCGGTATATTCAATGTAATGAAACGAGAGGAAAGCATGTTGTAAGGCTAGGCGGTACCTTCTGCTATCTTGGCAGAAGCTCTTACTGTCCAAGTATCTCAGCGATCCTGACTGATTCCCATTCTTGTCACACTGTTCCTAACTAATTTCTGAGGTATCCATTAGGGCTGAGACGATACTCCCATTCATCGATGCATAGCGATATTTTTTTTTTGCGATCCTAGTTAGTAAGCTGTTTCCCATCAATACTATCAAATAGGTTATTGAGAAGGTTTAATTATCTTAGTATCGCGATACGTATGTTATCGGATATCAGGTATCGTGATATGGTACAAATAGGATTGGCTGGGTGCAGTATCGTCACACCCTGGAAACCTAGCACAACACTCTTTGCGTCAGTGAGTCTATTAGTTGGGTGCCAATTCTGTAACAGGAGAGCAGTGTTTGCATAGGTTTGTCAAACATCTGACATTTGCAGGTAAAAATCGTGTCTTTCCAAAAAGTTGCGATAATGAGTGTGGAGAGGAAGGGGACAAGGAGATTGCAACACATAGTTTCGTTAATTAAATTGTTGATTTATTGAACCATTCCTTATCTTACAGACTCTATGAGGGTTTTAGCTTATGAAGGTATCCGATGTACAATAGGGTATTTTTCCATGCCTGGTAAGGTACTATAAACTATATATTTTCTGAAAGGTTATAAAGCCTACTGCTCAGATACAATAATTTTGGGGCCAGAAAAACAAAGGGGAATAACTTATGAAGCATTGAAATTATCTATTTTCTCTATAACATATGCAAAATAAGAAAGTTGTACAAGAGTTTTTCCTATTTGATTTTTAAGACCTGAGGGTGTTATATCTGAACTCAGGGCATCATTACCTTTCAGAAAATATATAGTTTATAGTACCTTACCAGGCATAAAATTTACCATACTTTACAATGGAGATGATTAAAACGTTATGTAAAATGACTCAATTGTACAACGGATACCTTAATTCGACCAGTAAATCCAACTACATGTAGGGACATATTTTGTAGGCACTTCTGCTTCCAGACCCACTACCCATTTTTAAGGTTTCAGAATGTAAAAAACATGGTTTTCGTCATATTATTTTTGGTCTGGTAAGTTATTGTTTGGTCTGGTGAAGTTTTGAGCATAACAGGACAGGATGTCCTGTAAATATTGAGACATTCAAGGGGAGAGAAAAACGTTTATCCTGAATCAAACCCAAGACCTTCTGCTATCTCAGCGAACCCTTTCCAGACCAATATCCATTCCTGCCATATTAGTAAATATTTTACATGTATCAGTCAAATTTCTCATTCATACTGCATGTATTTATCTCTTACTTTACATTATAATGCTTGAATACCTGATTGTCATGATTTGTTTATCTGTTTATAAATACAAATGTACATGTGTCTCTGAAAATAACCTAATTTATCTGGCGCTTACAGGGAGCAGGTACGGGTGAATGGTTTTGGACTTTTCTTGCTGATCCTTTACCCTGGAGCCTATGTAGACTTATCCACTGAGCATCTACAGGTTGTCTCCCCTTTACGACAGCTTAGGATTTACTGTGCTGGGGTGTGGCATAACTTCATCATTGTGATTGTGGCCTGGGCCGTGCTCCTGGGTCTACCACTGATGTTGCTGCCATTTTATTCTGCGGGAAGTGGTGTTGCCATCACTGAGGTCTCACAGGTAATTGGATGCAAATGAAGCATAAGTCTACATATGTCTTTAAGCACTGTTTGACACTTCACTTTTGATTGGGACATGTGACTGTTCAGTGTTCACTTAAAAAGCATATACCGTAGGCTGAGCACTAAACTGTAGACAATTTGTCAATGCATTTTACAGATGTTTTTTTACAATTAAATTCCTTTTCATTTAAATTTTAAGATTAGCTACCCAATTTACATGTATATTGTTTAGTATACATGTAAATAGTAAGGTATCAGTTTATTGTGAAACATATGAGTCTGCGTAAATTCACTTAAAAGCACAAATATTGTGAAAAGTGAATGCAGCTTTTTTTTTCTATATAAACCAAATAATTTTCAACAAAGTACTGAAATTCTTCTAAAATTTCACTTGTAAACGATGCTTTGTAGAATTCAGCAGTATCTGGTCCACGAGGTCTTTCTATTGGAGAGCCTATAACAAGTATCAGTGGTTGTCGAGTGACAAGTATAGCTGACTGGAACGCGTGTATTATGGCCAGTATGAAGGAGGAGTCTATGGGCCACTGTCTGGCTGTGGACAAGGTTAAAGAACTCGATACATCACCAAAAAGTAAGTCATGTTGTTTGTTTATAACATACAATGGTGCTTTCAGCGTATGATTGCTTAGGATTTTTCTGGAAAAAAAAATATATTCAGGAATTACATGATTGTATAAATTGGATGATAGTGCTATGAAAATATTCCCTATAGTTTACATGTTGTATTATAGCCATCCCGATATACTTCAGTGAAATGCCTGTAGGATACATATTTTGAGAAAAAAATGGGACAGAAGGAAATCTCACTTTCTTTACCATATTTTCATATAATATTTGGCAATTGTTATATGAAGCATATTTTAAAGTCCATTGTAGCATTAAACAATTTCCTCCATTTTTGAAATGATCATTGACAATGCAGTATTGTATGTCACTTTGCATCTGTCTGCTGATCTGTCTTGTAGACTTGACTTTTTCAAGCTATTTTCATGACACCAAATTGATACTTGTGGCGGGTACGACTAGCCAACAGGGGATGCTTACTCCTCCCGGGCACCTGATCCCACCTCTAGCTTGCTGGGGGTCCGTCGATGCTCAACATAGTGCTCTATTGTGAGTGCTGTTGAGATTTTGTCAGGATCTTCTTTAACTCATTTGTGTCACACTTATGCCCTTTGCCGTGTGGAGCTCGTAAAAAAGTTCCCCGCGAGGGGTTTGACAGTAAGTGTTTTGAATATATTTCCCTGACATGGTCGCCATAGCACTTTCTATATAGACATAACGTCGGACGGTGCGTGCATTTTGTATACTGTGTTCTTCATCGTGAATTAACATCGACGGCGGGTGCGGCTAGCCAACAGGGGATGCTTACTCCTCCCGGGCACCTGATCCCACCTCTAGCTTGCTGGGGTCCGTCGATGCTCAACATAGTGCTCTATTGTGAGTGCTGTTGAGATTTTGTCAGGATCTTCTTTAACTCATTTGTGTTTTCAGATTTGTCAGAGGCCAAGAAAATGATTGATTGTTGTAACAGTACAAGCAGTACACATCTATGCTTCAAGTACCACATAAAAACTAGTCCTAGCAATGTAAGTTTAAAGCTATTTAAGAATTGATATCAAAATTCTGTCATTATGTTGTTGATCTTATAAATATTAACCACTAAGCATTGGTTTATTGTTCATTGCTTCCCAGCATTGCATGAACCAAACAAAATTTGTCATGGAGTTGAAGGCTCAAAGCGGATGATTTGTAGAGAAATGCAAGGAGGGAAATTATTGGACTATAAACCAAAGATTTGTAGTTGTTTTAGTGTAGTTGTCTTTTTTGCCACAGAAATTACATTACGTACAGAATTTGTGCAAAAATCAATACAGGGGCAAATTTTTAGAAGTTGAGTCAGTGTGTTTGAATATCTTCAAGAATAATGAGATGGCAAGTTCTATCAAATGCATAAAAGGAAATTTATTGTCTACCGTTATTCAGTAAATTAACCTTTCAAATGGTTCAATTAATAATATTGATACTGATTGTTGTACTTTTTAATACCAATCCAGGATCAGGTATTTGTTACATGTGGGTTATATGACGAGGAATACATCTATGTTAGTAACATGTATGTTGTTATCAGTATCAAGGTGCTGGGTGAATTTAAATGAATTTTTTCAGATATTGAATTCATAGATTCATTTTCAAGCTAAGCATTTTTCACATTTACATTTATTTGAAAAATCACATTGTAGATTAAAACTATGAATTCTGTGGGATGATGTTGTGATAATATATTTCATTCTGTAGTGATTATTCATGTATATTCAGCTTTTACTATCATAACTGAGGGCATTTAAAGGATTTAGTTTTTACTTGCATTATAATCTATGATGTACAGTGCTATCGATTAAAAGCACTGAAATTGACAAATTAAAAAAAAAAGGTTTAAAGGACTTAATCCAGTATATCCATGTTTTTGTAAATGCCAATGTATGTACTGATTTTTTGTGCAAACTTGATACTTTGGCACAATGCTAGAAGCAGCCTTTCTAAATTATATAATGTACAAGTCAGTGATATTTCTGTCGTATCTAAAGTACATGCGTGATGTTTCAGAAATACGCCTGTTTGCCGGCCAGGATGACCACAGATCGACCAATGTGTCGTTATCAGAGCGACTGCTACATTCCTAAGTTAGACATGGTGTGCGTGTATCCAGCGTTAGATAATGAGACAAAACTACTGCAAGTGTTCCATGGACGCAAACCTCCACTTCTCTTCCTGGGTCACCCACTGGATCTTCATTATTCTGGTCAGTTTTATGCATGATTTTTTTCATCTAAACATCGGATATTATTAAAAAATCTTTGTCTTTTAAAAATGCCCATGTAACTATCTTTATGAAAACTTTTTGAAACCAACAGCCCGGAGACAATTTCTACAAATTTTTTGTATAGTTTATATAGGAAAATTCCACTAGCCCGACAAAATTTCTACTAGCCATGGGCATCAGGCTAGTGAGTTTTCGTAAAGACTGTTTAATCACTCATGCTCAAGCAAATGTAACACACTAAGCACAAGTATTCACTATCAGGAAATATCAGTGTATCAAAGTGCATATCTTATTAAAACCTTCAATATGTTAAGGCATAAGGGGTATAATACCCTACTTCCGGTTGTTTCAATAACAGAAAAATTAAATACCACGAAGTTGGCCGAAGATGCACTATTTCGGCAATGTTTGGGGCCATACATTTTCACGGATGAAACATGAAAAAAATTCAAGTAACTAAAAATATATGAGGTATGGAAGTTAGTAATTTCTAGCTTTTCGACGATATTGCTTTTATGCCCCTATTGCCTTTATGAAATTGTTATATCTGTTTAGTAATAAAATCTGGTTCAAGAGTGGACCCAAGATTACAGAGGGATTATATTATATTTCATAAGGTTTTCATGAAATAAAGTTTGTTTTCTTCTTCTGTTTCAGTGATATTGAGTAATTACGTACCAAAGTCTTCCATTATACCCTTAAACCTTCCATATGTTGTAGAGACATTCAGCAAGTATCCTTTCACGTGTACAATCAAGTACTGTCTGCAAATTTCTTTTGAACAATAGAACAGGAGTTTTTTTGCCTGCTATAAAGACAAGCGTAACATTTTTATCTCCAAAATTATAGATATCAAATTCTGATTCCTTTATAAATCTTAAAACTTAGAAGTTTTAGATGGTAATTAAAATTTGCATCAGATTGCAATGATGTCAAGGTCTGGGTTCAAAGGTCAAGGTCACAGTTTTTCATTACTATGTGAGGGACTGACAGAATAATAAACTTTATTCAGCTGTTGTGTGAGAGGATGTTATACTTTGGGTTGACTTGTTTACATGTTATATGCCTCAACTCCATGTAAACATTATAATTATATACCTTAACCTCATCCAAGATATTTAATATCCCTGTCAGGTGCATTAGTCATACTGAATGTTGTGCCATGTTATGCGTTAGACGGACAGTGGATTTGTCACGGCTTTATCGAGCTAAGTCTACGTACAGTTATACCAGACAAGGACATAAGGGGCCTCATTTACTCTGTGATAATCCTATATGGAACTGGACTTCTCATGATCAATGTCATTCTTGCCATGTGGATGTTATTCTCCTGACCAATCAGAAAGGCCAAGACATGTCACCATGACAACCACCAATGAGAAGATCAGCAAGGGAACCAGGTCACATCTCAGACAAAGCGTTCTCCAGAGTGCATCTAGCTGACTCACATGAGTCAAAATGCTTGAGCAAGCCAAGTGGAGGAGATTCTATGAATATAATCAATATTTATGCATGTACATGTATATTTCTTGGGCAGCCTCTGAATTTATGGTCTTTGTTTTACATTTGAAAAGTTTACAAATGAAAATAAACATGCATGTATATAAAAATCTGTGATAGGAATACATGTCTGAATGGGGAGTCTATAGTGAAAATGATGATAGCGTTGAACTTTGGTATAGTGTCTGACCATGAAGAAAGTTATTACAAATTTTGTTCAAAAGTTAAAGATATGATGGTTTTGTTGTAGAAGAATATGGAGGAATGGGAGTTTAATTTCTCACAATTCATGTGTTAGTAAAATGATGGCGTTGTCAGGTTTGTGGAATAGATGATTTTCATATTACCACAGTTGACTTGTTCTTAACACATCCTATGACCCGACATCACAAGATTTGACGTAACTTTAAACTGTGACGTCGTAACTGAATTATGACGTCACAATTAGAAATAACGTCAAAAGCAGTGATGTCGGGTCTTAGAGTGTCTAAAATGCAAGTCTAACGGTAATATGAAGAGGGTCTATTAGATAATGATAGCTGATAGTAATAATGAAAAATGTGGGTGATCGATACATGCATGAATTGAATGAGTGCATATTGACATGGGAATTATGTGTGTAAAGAGACTTTTGGATGTATATTCAATGGAGTATTTTGAATATTGGGTCTTTTCATGATACAAAGTTACATGTATATCCTGTTTGTGTATGCATACATTATATCAATAGAAGTACATGTATAAGGTATTAGGAATTCAAACTTTTCTGTTTACATGAATCTGTTTAAATTTCTATTTGAACTTCTCACAATTTTTTTTATCTAACATATGGATGTTGAATGTGAATAGATAGAAATTAAAATTTTAACACAATGTACTATGGTCCTTTCTAAAAAAAGAATCAGATGCTGATGTATTAGACCAATCAACATTGAGAAAATCCTCATTAGCTAGTTTTTACGAAAATGAAAATTTTATTTTTGTTATGTTTTAATTTTTTTTGTTAGATTTTAAAAGTTTTAAACATTTCAGAACGTAATATATTAGAAAATGTGGCAGCTGTTTCTTTACCAAAACAGTGAAGACTTTTCTCAAAATTGTCATCATCATTTTTTTCTGTCTGCATATATGAAACTTAATCCTGCCCTTCATATTTCATAGTAACATTTTCACACATACAAGAGTAAGTTTGGGCGCCAACTATAGTTCCACATTTGGATCTATAGTTCAAGCGAACACAGAATAGTCTACTGGAAGTAGACTTTAGAGTTAACTCTAGTTAACTGTGATAAGTGAATGCTAGATGTCTTGTTCAAGATGGCCAATGCATAAAGTCTGGGTCATAGATATTCTCTAAATAACTAATTTTTGTTTGAATTAAAAGAAAATCATGATTATATGAATTTATCTTATAGAATATTTTAATTCTTACGGTAAGTCAATATTAGTCGAAATGATACATGTGAGCCATTTCTTTAAAACAACGATTACTGGAGTTCTGCTAGATTTCATATTTATATAAAATTTGATTCGACAGATTTGACTGAGTATCATTTAGAGCATGCGCAATTTCATTTCCAGAGAGATCTATAGTAGACCACCCAAACTCGCTCGAAGATAAGTGTTTTAAAGGTATTGAATTACATGTAGGTATTTTTATAAAACACTTCATAGGCCAGCAATTAAAAGTCCCCTTCACACTTTCACAGATTAGCCATGACTTTGCAATATATTTGTCTGTGGCAAGTCAGGTTGTTAAAAGTTCACTGAGTCATGAAACTACATCTCTGTTACGGGTTATTAGGGATTGCTACAAATCACTTATGGATAGGTAAGGATTGCTACAAGGACGATTTGAAATTTGTTTCAAATTGTTTAAATCCTGTTATGGTGAGAGAGTGATCACATCCATGTAATGCAGTATAACTAAAGTATGCTGATTCTTTCCCATGCCAATGTAAACATTCCCGGTAGATTGGGTCTAAGATGATTGTCTACAATTGAAAATTTTGTTTAATTTATTTTCAAGTTTTGACAGGTTCATTATAAAGATTGCAAATACATGTAGGATGTCGTCTCAAAATATTGTCTCAAAAAATCTATTATTTAATGTGATTATTATTGTATCATTTCCACCCTTACTAAAGGCCTCATAGATGAAATTATAATATGTAATACATTTTTGTACAAAATGAACAAACTGAATCTTTCTTTGGATGAAATTCTATAATTGTCTGCACTCAGTGATGAACAAATATACATTGAGTCTAAACTGTTCTACTTGAGTGAATGCATAAACTTTGTCTAACGTGATACATGTATATATAACAAACAATGTACTATATGCAATAATTGAAAATGAGTGAGATAAATAATTATAACTTTCACTATTTTAGATTTATGGAAAATTATGTTATTTTAAAAGAATTACAATGTACTTCATTGATATACTGTACATGTATTTTTTAAGTGTGATATTAGCACATTGTTTTGAAAGAGAGCTGAAGGGGACCAAATAAATTTCTATTAAACTATTCCATGCATGTGTTGTTTCAAATTTTATGCTGTCTGCATTCAGTTACCATGTTTGTTCCTTGCATAGTGATACAGTAGGAGTAAAATTATTATAGACGAGTCCATGTGTCATGAAGTCAAATATAAATAGCAATACTTTAATTTTAAGAAGCTAGTGTAAATTATAATTAGATAGAGCTCCTAAGAAAGGTAAAGTTCAAGGTCATGAATGAAGTAATGTTACATGGTAGTATGTGAAACAATTTTAACAATTTGTAAATTGTTACCTTGACTTTTGACATATGACCTTGAAAGTCAATAGACTCATACAAAGAAATGTCTCCAAAACGAAAATGAAACCCCTTATTTATCCACTTTATGTACCCTCATCAATGCACGCTATGGCATGTAAATCTTGTCTCAAAAAAGAACTTTCGGTTTTGATATATGTGTCCGCGCATGCTCATCCAGAAGAACAGTCTCGAATTGAAACTCAAGCTAACCCGTCGTTATTTAATTCCTGTATTCATATCCTTGCACAACTTTGTTGTCGAAGGGATATAGTAACACAACCATTTGTTATCGTGTTTGGGTGTGTGCGTGGATCAAAAGTTTGTGGACACTCTACTTCCAATGTTCGTCAAAATTTGTGTGTAATTTGTCAATGGTAAGTAAACAAGAACTATTGATTTTCAAGGTCAGGGGTCAAAAGGTCAAGGTCACATTGAGCGATAAAAGAAAAACCTTGTGGACACGTTATAGAGGTAACATTTTACTTCCATTTTTCATGACAAACTTTGCAAGTGAGTTGTCCATGCATGGTGAGAAAACAATCGATTTTCAAGGTCAAGGTTACAATGGGCGATATAAGAAAACCTTGTGGACACTCCAGAGGTCACAGTTTACTTTGCATGTTGGTTGTCTTTTTAGTAAAATAAATATTAGAAATTTTGTTGCCATGCGAGATTATGTTAAGCCAACTTCAAGGACTTGTAAACAGATCGGTCTATAAATCCTTGGTTACACTTTGCGTTGCTTGTGTTTTTATTAACCTTGACATTGACCTACTAGTATGACTTTAAAAGTCAATGGGCTTTTCATTTAAGAAATAGAAAATAACAAGCCGGGCTCTATTGTCTCATAAAGCCCGAGTGTCCTCAGCCAATCACATTTTTTACCGAGCCGCGTCAGCGGCGAGGTGATATTAAATGTGATTGGCTGAGGACGCAAGGGCATTATGAGACAATAGAGCCCGGCTTGTCATTTTTTATTTCTATTCTAATGATGCCCTTACTTAGACCTTTCGATTCTTGGTAAAACCCAGTTCCTGCCGGTTTATCTGCTTTCAGAAAATGGGTAGGCGTGGCTTATCGCTATAGGGCCTATATTGGAGAATAGAGCCCGCCTCGCGTCTGTTGTCTTAATAGGGAAAAAGAATCAAGTCATATTAGAATATTTAATAATGAGCAATAGTGTATAAAGTGAGAAAAAAAAATCTGCCAACGAGGTTTGAATCCCCTCTCACTTGAAAACTGTTTTACCGCACATTTTTTAATGTTAATTAGTATGCATGCATACTCTGTAAAATGTGTTACTGGTTGGGCATATATCATCACCACTTCTTTCAACGTTTTTCGCTCTAATATCTTAAATATTTTGTAATGTAATTTGATGAAATTCACAAAGAAGGAAGATGAACCCCTGAGAAACACACTTCTTTTAATTTTCATGAAAATAAAAGGATTGGTCATTGTTTACCCGGTGAGTGATCGATTCCTGAACGTAAGGATTGGGTAAATTTGAAAGAAAGGAGGGTACATATGTTCACCACCTCCACCTGTCCTTTCTGAAAATTCTAAATTTTGTCATTTGAATAAAAAATTTTGATCTTTCTTCCTTTAGACTATGAAAAATTCATACAAAACTGTTCAAAAACCAATGAGAATCATAGGGAGAGGAAGTGATCTACCCTTTCCCTGCAGAGGTTGGAGAAATACATTCAGATTTAACATCTTTCTATCATAAAATCCAGTATTTGCAGGTTATGGATGTATCAAAGATGTAAAATGGTGAAAAAATGAAATTCCTATATCAACAATATGGTGAGGTATAAACAAAGTGGTGATAACATGTGCCTCTGGCGATAATATGTATCCGACGAGTAAACTATCATTGAAATTGTTTTTTTTTTTCTTAACAAAGTTTGCTAGCCTACAATATTCAATGAAACAAAATTGTTCGGGTCGCGTTTGACCGCTTTTGGTTTTATTTAGTTTCATTTTGAGATGTCCTGCAAAAATGGCGTCCTTGGATGTAAACAAACATTAGCAATATCACATTAATTTAAGCAGAAATTTCCTTTAAATTGTCCTTAATCAGAGTTTTAAAAATACTTTATTGTGTTATTTTCACGTAGGACACAGAATAATAAAGGATTGTTCCAAACAGAAGGAAAAACGTGCGTCGAAATAAACCATGAGTTCTTCCATGTCCAGCCTCAAGAAACATCACAAAGTACCAGTTATTCTGGGGTAAGTCATCTCTTTTTTTTTAAAGTGTACAGCTATCAGATCAGTTTCTGTACAGGGCTAGTTTATGGACAATCATCTTTGTCAGGTATCTTGAATTGATTTCAAAACTTTTTGATATTTGCATGCAGATCAATTATTTCCGCTGCGATCTTTTTAACAGGATCGGTCTTTAATATCAGTCATTTTTTCACGGATTTATGATCATTTCTCCCTATAAAAAATCCAATATTTAAAACTTTTTGTCTGGCTTAATTATCCCCCCTTTTTTTTAAGATCTGAACAAACATTTCGGGTAAAATTTTGGCAAATATATAATGCACAGTATAAAGTAATATTTTGCACTAGAAAATAAATTGGTAATTTCAGATATGAATTGTTTATACTTGTAACAGGCTAGGGAAAATCAAGTGGCCGTATAGGGAATAAGGGTGAAACGTTTACACATGTACACGGAGCCGTTTCGTTTATCGGCTGTAAACGTTTACATAATTTCTAATTAAACGTGACCACAGACTACTGTACATACAATAAAAAGATATTCTTTAATATCGTTAATATTACTCTAAAAAGTCGATATTACTGTCCTGTTCACTAATTCCAGAGCACCCTGTTTTCCCGGTTTTCTCTAAAATATGATAATGTCATCTTCCAAAAGGATACCAATTTTATAGTACTCCTTTAGTCGTAACAGAAAATACTATTGTTTTGGCTGTGCGTCAGTTAAGTTAGAAATAGGACGGAAAATAAAAAGTCTACGGGGATTTTCTATAGTAAAATCGCTGAAAATGTGTGACGTCGGAGGCTTTGACGTCACTGTTTACTATTGTTGACACGGAGAACAATATGGCGGCGGCTTGAAATTTACATGGGAATTTCCCGTAGACTTTTTATTTTTCATATTGCAATTTGAAGGCAGCTGATAGGGTAAGTTGAAGTTAATTTCCAGTTACGACTAAAGGAGGTCAATTCTCGGAAACAATAATTTATAGCAAAATTCTTCAGACGACAGAATAAATCGTCAAAACAGGGTGCTCTGGGTTTAGTGAACAGGACAGTAGTATTGATTTCCTGAAGTGGCAAAGTCAGGCAATTGATTCTTCACTTAACGTACGTACGAAATCTACATGTATGTATGTTATGCATCCTTGATTCAAACACACTGGACAAACTTTAAACAAACGCTTAAAACGGGGAGAAAATCTGTCTGAGAATCAATCTAATCCTGTTATTGAAAGAGCCGATATCTCCTATAAAATTGACACCGCTGCAACCGTCTGTTTCTCCGTCATTGCCGTCTATTTCTTTGTCTCTTTCTCCGCCCATGCATATGCCTTCTCTTAATGGTCCGGTGTCCAACCTTCCACGAGTTACTGTTTTTGTAACTTACTTGCACTTTTGAATTGTGGGAATTGTTCAAACACATTAATTTTGAAAATAACAGTTTGATTTTTGAAAGTTTTATTGCAGTACAAAACATCAGCATGTCGTATTAAAGTTGTGAATTTGATCTAGTCAAGCATAACTAAGTCGTATTTATGTCAATGTATGACCATGTCTGCAAATGAACACTAGTGGATATCACTTTTCACATTAGAAATTCAAAGAAGCGTTTAAACGTTTACGTTTCGTTTACAGCCTTCCGTGTGCACGTTTAGGAAATTTGGTAAACGTTTCACCCTTAATAGGGAATCAAACCAAAGACCTTAATTCTGCAGATGCTCTAACCAACTGAGCTCCCTGAAGACCAATTACCCTAAATCCGCAACATTCCTCCCGGGCCTGCTTTTTAGGGATGTAACAGTATATCAACATTCAGATATAAATTGCATTCTCCACATATATTACTTACAATTGTGCAAGAATTTGTAAATTATAGCCAGAAACCCATATTAAAAGGGATAATCATTTTCTATTATAATTTTTCCGTGAGGTCCATGATGTTTAACAATGAGCTTATTTGTAAGTCATAATCTTGCTGACGTCATAGCAAAATTAACAATGAAAATGCCCTATCAAAATTGATTTCTGGAACTTCGGATAAAGATATAGTAGCACGAATGAGCACATAACTTAATAATAACATGTTATAAGTTATGAGACATCAAGATCTATCAAACTGTGAGTTTCAGAGTATCAAAATTATCCAAAAATAATGCAGACAAAGAAGAACATTTTGCAAATTTCCTATTTCTGAAGTGTCGAGCTGCACAGACAATAAGTTGCTTTATTATACTGTATTTGCACTCTAAATAAAGATGCAGTTGTTGAAGGGGGGCATATTAAACCAGGGATATATATATTCAGCCATAAACAGTTTATATATATTCAGTCATAAACATGCAGGTGTTAAATGAGAATATGTGGAATTCTCTAAAATGACATTAATGTTCATAATCAAGAAAAAAAAAGAGATTAATGAAATGACAGACTGCACATATATAAAGTAACATTATTATGTATTTTAATTAGTACATGTATTCGAGAAGTTTCAGTAAAATTTTGAATTGTACTGTATCATTAATCATTCAAATTCATGGTGCACAATTATAAACTGTAGTGCAGTATGGTTTCAGATGATAAATTCATTGTGTTTCAAATTCGATCTACTAGCCCTATTTCCAAATTGATCACTCACTGTTCTTTAAATGTTCTCACACATGTGTATTATATATCTTCAGCTCACTGAATCTATATGTTCATTCCTTTTGATCTAATAGAAGTTTGAATTCACGTAGCAGTTAAGACAAGTTAATTGAATTTTAGACAAACCTTAGAATACACTAAAAGACATAATTTTTCATCATGAATATATTGCTACAATTAAACAGAGGATCAAGTCAAAATGGATCAGGATGTAACAAAAGTCTGTTTGGTGGAAGGTAAAATCATGAAACTGCACGATGAATTCTAATATGTGTACATAAGCATACAAGTGTTTCAGTCTGATTTAAAATCTAAGATTTAACTTGAAGGTACACCACAGTACTGTCTACGTTCTTAATAGACAAGCCAGCCTGTGCGTTGTTATACCTTATTTCACTTCTAGTGAAAAGAATTAAATGCATGCATTAGTTTTTATTAAACTAAACAAATCAAGTTTAACCATATCACTTATAATGCATGATTCTTACACTAGTAAAACGCATGACAATTGATTATACAGATGATTTGAATGTTAAAAATATTTCATTTACTTTAAACATTTGATCCACTCATTTGCAGACAAAGAAAGGTAACTCCTGATCAACTATAAACTCCAAAAAGTTATTTGATCTTTTAATCTTATGCATTTGTGAAATTTTGATACATAAAAATGTAGTTTAAAAAGGTTTCAATTGAAAACAAATGAAGTATAAAATCCTTTTGTTTGAGTTTATACCCTACTTGTTAAAGTGCAGTATCATATTTGTCTATGTACCTGATCAGTGTGACCATAGAGTTCATTATTTTGAGTGTCAAGGTCAATGCCTCAGCTAAGAAATGCTCTCTGATATGCATATTTATGCCACTTGTTATTCTCTTGCTGGGTTATATTTTTGAAGTTTGACTTAATTCAAGGAAAAAACAGTTTACTGTAACATCATTTTCATCTTTTTTAAGATCAGGGTTCATGTTTCACATGCAGATTGTGAAAGTCAGCCTTGACCGTTGGTTAAGTGACCTTGACCTTGTGCCTAGACATGCTGACTGGGGTATAGTGTTTAACAAACACATGATGTTTGGTCTGTCTATTAGTCTGTCTGTCCATCTGTCTGCAGAAACTTTGATATTGGTCATTCATGCAACTTTTGACTGTTTAGTAATAGGGCTTTCATATTGAAATGATTCCTTGTGCGAAACCTTTCTACTGGTACCAAGAGTTTTGACCTTGCGACCATGACCTTAGGGTTTTATATTGTTATGA